>CM019160.1:5447094-5749594 GCA_009733165.1 Naja naja | reverse complement strand
TTGAGAGCTTTTGAGGATATTTAATTTTGGTTTTGGCAGACCAAAACCAAATAAAATTATTTGAATTTTTTTTAAAAAAGGAATTTAACTTTTATAATTAAACAATTTGGGTTACTAGCGTGTTAACAAATGAAGATACCAGATCAAATAGATTTGATGAATCTGAAATAGGTTTTAAGATTGAGAAGGTGGGTAAAATATTTGTGTATAATTATGACAAATATTAATTGCATGTTATTTCAAAATAACTGGGTTATGATATGGAATGAAGTTTTAAAAAGGCATGTTAAGATGTGATCAATTACAACTGTCATTGTTAAGTAGAATTTCTGTGATTAAGATGAATGTTTCATCATGAATGCTTTTTGTTTCAGACAATATCAGCTTTGACAACTGATCTACCATTTAAACAATGGCAGAAAAATACATCTATGCATCTGTATTTGTGTAGCAAGAGAAAAAACATGAGTTAAATATAAGGTGTTACAAGATGCAAGGGAAAGAGGAAGCTTGGCATGATCAGATCAGAAACTATGTTTTGTTGCCTGCTGTTTGGTTTGGATGAAAAACTGAATGAAAAACTTTTAGTTGCCCCACCTCTAAGTGAGATGGGGTGGGCATGGATGGCATATAAGAGGGAGGGAGGGAGGGAGGGAGGAAGGAAGGGAGGAAGGAAGGAAGGAAGGAAGGAAGGAAGGAAGGAAGGAAGGAAGGAAGGAAGGAAGGAAGGAAAGAAGGAAAGGAAAGGAAAGGAAAGAAGGGAGTTGTTAAGAAATAGAAGGCTAACAGATTCTGAAGGTCATGATTTGAAATTTTGATGGCATGGCTATCTATGGTATGATAAAGTTAAGGTAAATATAGATTTTAAAAATCACTAAGGGAGGCTATTCATAATATTGAATAAATATATATTTAGATTCTACCTAAAATATCTTTGTGGCTTTCAGTGAAAGAAGCATTTTATAGGTGAGAGAAGATAAGTAAACTGAAATGACTAACTTATTTATTTATTTATTTATTTATTTATTTATTTATTTATATTTATTTTTGAGACTTGTATGCCGCCCCATCTCCGAAGACTCGGGGCGGCTCACAACTGAAACAGTAACAATAAATAATTAAGAGAGATTAAACAAATTACAAGCCCAAAAACTTAAAAAATATAAAACCACCCTCCCACAAGGGTCACAGCCTGAATTGGTCAAACAACCAGGTCTTCAAGTCATGGCGGAAGGTGCAGAGGTCAGGGGCCAGGCGGAGTCCCAGGGGAAGTTGGTTCCAGAGGTCCGGGGCAGCAACAGAATAGGCTCGTTGTCGGGGGACCGCCAGCCGGCATTGGCCCGCTGACAGGACCCCAAGGAGTCCCTTCCTATGTGCTCGCACAGGGCGGCCGGCAATCGCTATCAGCAGGAGTCGCTCCCTTAAATATTGAGGACCCATGTCGTGAAGGACTTTGTATGTTAAAACTAAAACTTTGAATCTCACCCGGAGTGCAACCGGCAACCAATGTAGACAGTGCAGGAGGGGGGGTAACATGGGAGAACCGGGAAACTCCCATCACCACCCACGCCGCCGCATTTTGCACCAGCTGCAATCTCCGGATGCTATGCAAGGGCAGTCCTAGATAGAGAGCGTTGCAGTAGTCGAGTCTAGAGGTAACAAGGGCATGGGTGACCGTGCGCAGGGCATCCCTGTCCAGAAATGGGCGGAGTTGATGAACTAGGCGGAGCTGGGCAAAGGCCCCCCTGTCAACGGCTGCCACCTGCTCCTCCAACCGGAGCCGTAGATCCAGGAGGACCCCCAGATTCCGCGCCCTGTCCACAGGGGGCAACACCACTCCCCTATGGTTAAAGATGGACATTCCTGACTGGGCTGAGACGCCGGTATGCACAGCCACTCAGTCTTGGCCGGGTTGAGTCGAAGCATGTTCCCGCTCATCCAAATCCAAACCGCATCCAGACACTGGGTCATCAGGGAGAAGGCATCACTGATTTGGTTCGGGGTGGAGATGTACAGCTGAGTGTCACCTGCGTACTGATGGAAACTCACCCCGAAACCATGGATGATCTCACCCAGCAGCTTCATATAGATGTTAAATAGCAGAGGGGAAAGAACCGACCCCTGAGGGACCCCATGAGAGAGTGCCCTTGAGGCCGACCTCTGCCCCCCCGCCAATACCGACTGCGACCGCCCTGAGAGGTAGGAGGTGAACCACCGCAACACAGTGCCCCCTATTCCCAACCCCTCAAGGCATCGCAGAAGGATACCATGGTCGATGGTATCAAAAGCCGCTGAGAGGTCTAATAGGACCAGGACAGAGGAAAAACCTCTGTCTCGTGCCCTCCAAAGATCATCCATCAGCGCGACCAATGCCATCTCCGTGCTGAAACCAGGCCGGAAGCCCGATTGATATGGATCCAGGTAGTCCGCTTCATCCAAGAAAAGTGGAAACTGCCGAGCCACCACACTCTCAACAACCTTCACCAAAAAGCAAAGGTTGGAGACTGGACGAAAGTTGTCTAACACTGTCGGGTCCAGGGCAGGCTTCTTCAAGAGGGGTCTCACCACCGCCTCTTTCAAGGTGGAGGGAAAAATGCCCTCTCTTAATGAAGCGTTGACAACTGCCTGGAGCCAACCGCAGGTGGCCTCCCTGGTGGCATAAGCTAGCCAGGAAGGGCACGGGTCCAATAAACATGTGGTGGAGCTCAGGTGCCGCATAGTCCTGTCCACTTCATCCTCGAAAACAGGATCAAACTCATCCCAGATCACACTGGCCAGACTGCCCGTATCCCGTTCCTCAGACCACTGCAAATCAGAGGACAGCCCGCTCCGAATCTGAGCGATCTTATCCGACAGATATTGACCAAACTCCTCAGCCCTTCCCCGCAATGGGTCCGCCCTCCCCTCCGTATGAAGGAGAGAGCGGGTAGCCCGAAACAGGACGGCTGGGCGGTTATCTGCGGACGCTATGAGGGCAGAGAGATAAGACCTCGCTCTCATAGCTACCAGGTAAGTCCTAATATGGGCTCTTAGCTGGGCTCGATCGGATTGGGAGCGGGTGGACCTCCACCTGCTCTCTAAACCCCTCTTACGGCGTTTCATCTCCCAGAGCTCCTCCGTATACCAAGGAGCCATCTGGGATCCATGGCATGAGAGGGGATGCATGGGGACAACCCTGTCGAGGGTACCCGATGCAGCCTGTTGCCAAGCAGATGCCAAATCCTCGACAGAGTCGTGGGCAAGGGAAGAGGGGAAAGACCCCAGTTCCATCTGGAGCCTCTCAGGGTCCATCAGGCGCCTGGGGCGGAACCATCTAAGTGGCTCCTCATCCCAGCAGCAGGGGACGGCCTGTTGGAAGACCAGCCATAGGAGATAGTGATCAGACCATGGAACGGGCAGTGCCACAACAGTGGCCGGCCCTCTGTCACTACGCCACCGTTCAGAGACAAAAATTAGGTCGAGAGTGTTTCCCCCCTCATGAGTCGGGCCTTGGATCAATTGGGTCAGTTATAGATGAGCTATAACAGTTTGGAGAACTATAACACTGTCAACAAAGGCAGCTATTGTCAAGGCCATGATTTTTTTAGTTGTGGCAACAGACTGTGAAAAGCTGGACATCCGAAAAGCTGCATGAAGGAAAATTGATTCTTCTGGAAAGGAAATTGCTGAGAATTTCTTAGGTTGCAGGAAGAATTTAATACTAAACTAAATAAATCCAGACTGCTCAGTGGAGTCTGCTTACTGAAAGCACTTAATAATGAAGCTAAAGCTTATATACAGTATTCTGTATACATAATACAAAAAAAAAAGGAATCACTGAAGAACAGAAAGCAGCTGAAAAAAAGACTGACTTGAAGACAAGATGTCTACACTGCATACAATCACTTAATACAGCAAAATTTGGCTGCATAATCCTGTATATAAAATGCAAAGCCAATTAATTAGTATTCCTATTAGTTTTATGGATAGTACCTATCTACAAATATATAGTAAGTTTTATTATGAATGGTCATTACCCACAATAAAGATTCCTCTCCTCTCCTCTTACCTATATGTTACAAGGGAAACTTACAAGTAGTCACAAGCAGGGCTGGGTTGCTGGAGGTTTGCAGGGGTTTGGGAGAGTCCCTAGGTAAGATTCTGCGCAGTTTGAAGAACCCCCAAATCCCATTCCTGGCTGGCCTCACCCACCCCTCCCCTCCCAAGAGTCCCCACGTGGCCCATTTGGGATGCAGGTAAGTTCATGGTGGAATGAGGAGGTTCGGGGATGGTAAAAAATGGGCCTCCCAGAAGTTTGGAAATGGGCCAGTTTCCAGCTTCCAGAGATCCTCCAGAGCCCAGGAAGGGCAAAAACTCCACCCGCCATAGTACAGGAGGCTGACTAGTCCATGCCTGCCATGGTCACGCCCACCCAGCAACCAGGCAGAGAACCCGTTGCTAAAATTTTTGAAGCCCACCCCTGGTCACAACCAATTCTAATGAAATGATGACCATTGGGCTGCAAACTCTGATTTGGGGTTGTACAATTACAGGAGCACTTCAGTCCTACAGAAACTTCAATCTGGTTCTGTCTGATTAATAACAATTAGGTCTGAATACAAATCTACCTAGTTTTACAGGAAACACCTCTTTCTCTCTTTTTTTTTTTAATTACATTTATATGCCGCCCTTCTCCAAAGACTCAGGGCGGCTTACAATTTTTGGGATACAACCCAGTGTGCTCAGCAATAGCCTTCATTCCATTGTATATGCCTGCTTATTACTAAGCGGCATTTTTACAAGGTCAGCTAATTGCCCCCAACAATCTTGGGTCCTCAATTTACCTACCCCGAGAGGATGGAAGGCTGAGTCAACCTTGAGCCTGGTGGGATTCGAGCCTACAGCAGTTGTAGACAGCTGGATCTTAAGAGCAGGCATTTAACAGCCTGAGCCACCAAGGCCATTAGTCTTAGCAATCCGGTTCAAGGATGAGATTGTCCCCAACTTAGATCAAGCATTCCCAGTTTCCAATTGATAATAATAATAATAATAATAATAATAATAATAATAATAGTAGTAGTAGTAGTAGTAGTAGTAGTCAAGCAATGATTCAGTGATAGTCAATTGCTCTAACTCTTCTACCCAGGAATTACACATGGCATAAATTGAAGCCAATTTCTGAGTTCCTCATCTAGACAAATAGTGGAGTCATTTTAAGTTTAAAAAAATATTTCAGGAATGCTAATAAGATGAGCAGCAATTCCCAGCAGAGAGAGCAATTCATAGGTTTTTACTAGACTAGTAGTAAAAAGGAAGCAAACTCAGAACTTCCTTGCCAAGCATGGCACTTGGAAGAATCAGGAGTTTGTTCAGAAAAGGAGACCTTTCTGTTTCTCTGTAGAAATGTGGAGGACCTGTAAAATTTGTAGCCCATTCCTTCTGCATCCTCTTTCAACCGCACCCTTCTATTTTAACAGAATAACAGAATCAGAAGGTCTTCCAGTTCACTTCCCAACTCAAGTAGGAAATCTTATACTGTTAAAGACAAATGGTTGTCCAATCTCTTCTTAAAAACTTCCAGTGTTGTAGCACCCACAACTTCTGGAGGCAAGTCGTTCCATTGATTAATTGTTCTAACAGAAAACTCTTCCTTAGTTCTAGGTTGGTTATCTCTTTGATTAGTTTCCATCCATTGCTTCTTGTCCTGCCTTCTGGTGCTTTGGAAATTTTGTATGGAATTAATCTTAAGATCAAAATAAAATAAATGCAATTGCTTGGATTTCTACAGCATTGAAAACTGCCCAGAGAGTGGTGTAAAGCACTAAAGATTGGTATATAGTCTAAATAGCAATAGCACTTAGACTTATGTACTGCTTCATAGTGCTTTACAGCCCTCTCTAAGCGGTGTACAAAGTCAGCACATTGCCTCCAACAATTTTGGGTCCTCATTTTACCCACCTCAGAAGGATGGAAGGCTGAGTCAACCTTGAGCCTGGTGAGTTTCCATCTGCCAAACTGCAGGCAGCTGGCTGCAGCAGAAGTAGCTCGCAGTACTGCACTCTAACCACTGGGCCACTGAGGCTCAATAAATGCTATTGCTATTAAAGTTCTCCTTCTACGGTATAACAGAGAACTTCCTGCTATAGCTCCATACCTAACAATCCCTCTTCTGCCATTAATAGTATGTTGGAAAGTTAATACAGAGGCAACTTGATTAAAAACTGCCTTTTCTCCTCGCAGTGAGGTTTATTCCTTTTAACCACAGGCATCAGCTACTAACCATAGTGATGAAGAATGCGGAAGCTTGTATCATGGTGTCATTATGCAAATTTTGCCCTTTTGAATTTGCATTCCAGTGTTGGGCACGAGTCCATAAATCAAGGCATTTATTCATGATACCATGGCACACATTTTATCATTTTCTCCTTCTTGCTCTATCCCATCCCCATGGATGCTTAGATTTTGTCCCATTGATGCAGTGAAAGCCGTTTCTCCCATGGTGAAAAGTAAACAGCTCAAAACTGTCCATTGTCTGTCTATTAGCAAGAAAAGGAATACAGGGGGTCCTGTGCTGGTTTACAGCAGTTCATTTAAATGACCATTCAAAGTTAAAATGACACTGACTTAAGAACATTTTTCACACTTATGATATTGCCGCATCCCCATGGTCAGATCTAGTCAGAATAGAACTGGGAGAGACCTTGAAGATCTTGTAGTCCAACCCCCTGCTCGTCCTATACAATTTCTGAAGACAAGCCATTCCACTGGTTAATTCTCTTCTCTGTTAGGAAGTTTCTCCTTAATTTCAGGTTGCTTCTCTCCTTTTTTTAAAAATTACATTTATATGCCACCCTTCTCCGAAGACTCAGGGCGGCTTACAATTTTTGGAATACAACCCAGTGCGCTCAGCAATAGCCTTAATTCCATTGTATATGCCTGCTTATTACTAAGCGGCATTTTTACAAAGTCAGCTTATTGCCCCCAACAATCTTGGGTCCTCAATTTACCTACCCCAAGAGGATGGAAGGCTGAGTCAACCTTGAGCCTGGTGGGATTCGAGCCTACAGTAATTGTAGACAGCTGGGTCTTAAGAGCAGGCAATTAACAGCCTGAGCCACCAAGGTCCTTGATCACTTTCCATTCATTGTTTCTTGCTCTGCCCTCTTGTGCTTTGAAAAATAAGTTATTCTTTGTGGCAGCCCCTCTGATACTGGAATACTGCTATCATTTCACCCCTAGTCTCAGTTTTCTCTAAACTAGCCATACCCAATTCATCAAGATTCAGATGCTTGGCAACGGACTCATATTTATGACCATTGAAATGTCCCAGAGTCATGTGACTTCCTTTCGTAATCTTCTGACAAGCAAAGTCAATGGGGAAACCAAATTCACTTAACAACCATATTACTAACTTAACAGCTGCAGTGATTCACTTAACAATTGCGGCAAGACGGGTTGTAAAATGAGACAAAGTTCACAACAACTGCCTCGCTTAGCAACATAAATTTTGGGCTGAGTTGTGGTAGTAAGTGAAGGACTACAAACGGAATCTCTTGGGCAAGATTACCTTCTAGCTATCAACATAGCATAGGTAAAGAGATGCTATAAATATGAATGGTTACCAACAGAGCAAGTATTTGACATCTAGCAGTCATTTGAATTTTTCTATAACTGACAGGCAGTTCTTCAGTTGGTTGGCTGACCTCTGCAGCAAAATTATTTGGGATCAGTTTGTTTGCACTCCTTTCAAATTGCTTAAGAAAAAGCTGAAAAGTTCAACCTTACTACAAAAGATCGGGACCATTAAGGGCAAGAAGGAAGTTCAGTAGATTAAATCATCATGCATCTTGTGCTGACACTCACATAAACTGGGGCTTTAATCCTCATATCTGTTGAAATGCTTTTGTAGATCTTGAAGCAGCATTGTTAAAACTCTGTGTGATTGATGCTTCTGGTAATCCCAGTATCTACCTTGCTTTCATTTTCTCAATGAGGCAAAAAGAACATTCATAGATCAAAGTGTAAAGTTCCACTCTAATTCTCTAATATTGATGAAAAATGTATAGGTTTATAAATTGGTGGTGTCAAAAATGGGTATCATCTGACTCTATTACAGCCTGCTCTAACCTGATGCTTCCAAATTCTAACTTCAAGTGCTAAATTATCCAGCTGATTAGAAATTCTGTTGACATCAGATGACATCAGAGTTTGTACTATCTTAACCAACTTGTTTATTTTCAAAGAAATCATAGTCTGGACAGAAACGAGGCTTCATCAAAAGCAAATGACAGCTGGGGGAACTTTTATGAATACCCTCATCCCACCCTAGGCCTGTTCTGAACAGGCTTTCCATACATAGTGTTGTTTCAACATGATGCCTCCGATGGTGCCAGGATAGTCAACAGGGAGAGATCTCTTAAGGGCAATTCTACCTAGCATGTAATACTCTTCCTATTGCCAGCTATATATTAGTTAGTGTCAGCTTTGGAATCCTTATTCATTGCTGCCACATAAAAATGGGAGGGGGTGATTTTTATTGAGTAGTTCTAAGTAGACAAAATAGAATTCTTTTGTTAGTTCAAGGTCATAGGGTGTGGCGCAGGAACAAAAAGGAACTTACTTTGGGATTGGTTCATGTGATATGATGATGAGAGAAAAGGGGATGGTTTGTAGCTTGGGACATTGTGGGAAGTCCGGGAAACTTTTAGTTGCGAAATTCCACAGATGTGCCAGGTGCTATTCTAATAAAGGTACTTTTGAGATTATCCTTGTCTTGGAGTTACTGATTGGAATGGAGGTTCCCTGGAACGCTGACAGTTAGTTGACAAAAATGCCTATGAGAGAGCTGGAAACCATGTGAGTCCATTAGGCCCTAAGAGTTAACTATCCAAATCAGGGGTGGGAAATGCCCTTTTATGATTTGTGGACTTCCATGCTGGTTCAGGAATTCTGGGAGTTGAAGTCCACAAGTAAAAAAGAGACCGCTGTTCCCCACCTCTGATCCAAATGGTTCCTATGTCCTGCAAAGGACACAGGTGGTTCTGAATCGTATCAGGGAATGATTTGACCCTTACAATATGTTGATAATCTTTCCTTCTCCTGATAATCATTTGGATTGCCAAATGCAGAATCCAAAAGATCAGGTCCAAGGTTATTTGAGACAAGCCCATGGTAACCATTGAGGACATGAACTCCCAAGCTTTTGCTAGAACTTCATTTCTACAGTCTAGTACAGGTAGTCCTCAACTTATAATCATTCATTTAATGACCATTTGAAGTTACAATGGCACTGAAAAAAATGACTTATGGCCTTTTTACAAACTTACAAGCATTGCAGCATGCAGCATGCCCATGGTCACTTGATCAAAATTTGGACGTTTGGCAACTGGCATGTATGTATGGCAGATGCAGTGTCCTGGGGTCATGTGATCACCTTTTGTAACCTTGTTGAACATGTTACTAATTTAACAACTGCAGTGGTTCATTTAACCTTCATTTCTTGTGGCAAGAAAGCTTGTAAAATGGGGCAAAACTCACTTAACCGCTGTCTTGCTTAGCAGCATGTTTTATGTATTTTTAATTTATTTATGTTTTATTTATTTATGTTGTGCTCAATTGTGGTCATAAGTTGAGAATTTCCTGTATAATGGGTTAATGGGTTATAAAGGCACTTATAACCCATTATCTCAACAATGGCATTCATCACAAAAAGCAAGGTATAGTATCTCTATCAGAGCAATCCTTCTCAATGGTCCTAGTATTAGGATGCATGTCTTTAAATTCAGATCTCTGAGAAGGCAAAATCATCACCTTCACCTAACCAAGTTTAAGTTATACCTTATTGGAGGAATGTGATCTTTTCCCAAAAATCTTTGGTATTAATCAACAGCAGAAAAACCTCTCAGAGAAATTTCTTTCCAAAATATGTTTTTTAAAAAAAGTCAGCATCTTTGTCATAGCAGATGGAAGTTCTTATTTTGTTGTCCAAGAAAAGATATTCTCTCCATTGTGACAGAGAACAGAGATTGCTTCTTTGGGGATGTGAATTCTTGTGGCGCATCCTCACATCATTTAAATCTGAAATGTGTTTTGTTATTATAACCAAAAGTTATTTGTGTAAATTTATGCAGTTATCTAGTGAATAGATTAGCATAAGCCTGGGTTTGTTTCTTCAGAAATAAGCATTCAGTTCATTCAACTTGAACCTAGGTTACATGTGTGTGTAGAATTGCACACATAACCTGATTATGCCCATACAAATTTAACCAAGCTAAATAAAAATCCTAACTCATGTTAACATCGTGATTCACACATGATGTTAACATGAGTATGGCTATCTCTACACTGGAAATGGCATAACAAAAGCAAAATATTTTAAGCATGAACTATATTGCATATTTCTAAAGGTACATATAGGTAGTTCTGTTTAGTGCCATTCAAGAACATTACAATGGCACTGAAAAAAAGTGAAAAGAAGTTTTGGGTGCTCCCATCACTGGAGGTTTTTTAGGACAGCTATTTGTCTGGAACGGTATAGGGTCTCCTGCTTCGGTAGGGGGTTGGACTAGAAGACCTCCAAAGTCCCTCCCAACTCTGGTATTCTCTATGTTTTTAACCAGTCCTTCCATTTATGACTATCACAGCATTCCTGTGGTCATGTGACCAAAATTGCACACTTGACAACTGACATTTATCAATGACAGTCGTAGTATCCTGGAACCATGTGATCACCATTTACAACTTTGCTAGGTGGCTTCTATGAAGCCCATTGCTGGGATTCACTTAACGATCACAGCAGAAAAGGTTGTAAAATCTTAGGTGGGACTCCCCTAACAACTGCACTGCTTAGTGACAGAAACTCTGGTCTCAGTTATGATTGTGAGTCAATGATTGCTGGAGACAAGTGTGCAACATATAATCAGGTAGTTGTCCTAGTTTCCAGTTCTATTTCTCATTATGTCAGTTTGGAAAAAAAATATGTCTGATAAGGGTAAAAACAAATCACAGAATTGTTGGTGTGTGTATGTGCGATGTACAAGGCTACATACAGCAGATGTTTCTTGTCAGTTGTAGGCAGCATCTCTGCTCTTACCAATTCCCCTTTTCCTTTCCACTAGTCTTGATAGAAACTGACAAGTAACGGACCCATGAGTCTGACATTCAGTCACTTTTCAAAAGGGAAGTTAATACCAATAATAAAAGCCCCCATGCATAGGCATATATTTAAGGAAAATACACCAAGAATCATATCATACCAAGACCCAAGTGCCAGAAAAGTATGCAGATGAGGAAACATACACACACGCTACATGAGGTGGAAGAAGCTAAGACATTACTTTCTGCGTATAGGTTTTCAAAATTATTTAAAACAACTCTTCCCTATCACCCGCACTTACCACCCCATCAATCATTAACAGATTGAGCATTTTCCTTCAACATATGACAGTAGGAGCTACTATATTGAAGTAGCAAGGTTATTGTACAAGTCGGTGTCATACTTGGGTTCAAAGTCAGAAAATTATTTCAAGAACACTGGGGGCAGGAAAGAAGCATAATCTGTAGTTCTGTATAAAAAAAACCATTTTGCTGAAATGGCACAGTGCTAGTAGAAAGTTGAGAAAAGCCCTAGAAAAGTGCTTCACAGCATATAGATAGATGTAACCATACTTTTGACTATGAAACTATGAGCATCCTAGACCAAGCCAAGCCCCAAACAACAGCCCAATTAAGGAACCACCAAGACCACTCTCACCAAGACCGAGCAAGCCACTGGAATATAAAATGAGAGCAAATCCCATTCCCCACTAGTACTGATAATGTTACCTGGTTTGATAATGAAATGTCTGTAAGAAAACACCAAATTCAGAGAACTCCACAGTTCAACCTTGAACTACAAATATTTTCTTCCATTGGTTTTAGTAAAAAAAACTACTGCTTCAAGCCTTACTAATAAACAAGAATACCTGTAGCTCAGGGCTGAACTGTGGAGTCCTTGGTACTCTTCACTATTTGCTTGCAAAGATTTTGTCACTTGACTAGGTGACATCTTCAGTGGAGCACCAAGGACTCTCCAGAGCTGCAGCCTTCACACAATTTTCCAGTGTTACTTTTCAGAATTGAATCTGAAAAACTGTGTATCCCTGGTATCAAGCACATCAGGAACTCCAAGAAACCCCCTTTGTGCTGAAGAATTCTGGCCCTGTTACCCTCTTCAGTCCATCTTCAAACACTGACTCACCAAGAGTGGATGGCAGCACTCCAGCCATGTGCTTACCGCATATGAGTTACCAAAGTTAGGTATCCCTCCCCTAGATAGAATCATCTGTTTTGGTAACCATTTGCTGAGTAACATTCCTCATTGATGTCTGGTGTCAGTGTCTATCAAACTTCACATAGCTGGCAAAATCAGTGAAGCAAGAATGTTGTGGATTTCTGCAAGGCCTCTTTCATGCAAGTCTTTCAAACTCATAGAAACTCTAATGGGAATTTTGCAGCCTCAGTTATAGTGAGTTAATTAAGGCAAAGTCTCTTGCAAATTATTTTCCTGACAGCTCTCAGCATCTACACAACGCTGCCTTGAGACAGACATTCAACTGATAGCTTCACAGCCATCTCTCAGTTCTAGATCTAGAAGGACCCAAGAATGCAAACCTGCATATTAAGAGGCACTGTATCAGCCTTGGAAGGTAGTCCAGACAAGAAACAGAGCAAGAAGTGCTAGCTGTTACTTTAAGATTATATAAACAAAATATTGCAAGTGAAAATGCTTCTCTTCCCCTGCCCTTACAGTAAAAAGAAAATGGGCAGTGTTTGTTCTGAGGTGTTTTCCATGCCATTTCCTTCTGTGGGCTCAGCTATTTCTTATTTGTGTCTATGGTCCAGTCTGCAGCATTTCCTTCTGTCTCCCAAGGTTATTACCATATACTGTTACACATTGAGACTTTTTATGGATGCCTCAATTGCTTCAGTCTGAAAAGACTGGAGAGATATATAAAATGATGCCTTCAGAGTCTGTTCTCATTGAAACAGACTTCTGTCTGTCTTTGAGGTGAGTCCCAATCTCTTTTCTGTTTCTGCCATAATTTCATAAGCTTCTGTCATATCTGCTTAGTCCTGTTATGCCCACAATCCAAGTCAATCACAAAGGCCCTTTCCAGATTCTGCATTACTAACAAGCTTATTGAGTTGATCTACTCGTGTCCAAAGCAACTGTTTCCAGGGTTGTTGTTGTTTTTTCAATAACCCAGTTGAGTATATAACTTACTCAAGGAGGTGCAATCCGCTCTTTTTAAATAAGGTTGTAAAAGTTATACTCAAACCATTTGCAGTTCCTGTTGTACTTGAGTGATATTTGATTATATCTCCAATACCTGAATGGGCAACAAAATCAAAAAGCAATTTCACAGAACAAATGCTATACAACTGATTTGCCAAGTGGGTCACCCCACAAATGAAAGGAAGGTCTCTTGCTTTGCAAAAGGAAAAGAAAAAGCATTAGCCAGGCACTCTTTGCAGCTTCAAAATTGAGACCTTGCAGAGCATAAACGCTAACAGGAAATGAGTACAATTTCTTTTTAAAAAACTTTAAATTCCAGACGGCTTAAGGAAAGAACACTTATGGAATTCAAAATAAACAAACCAACTCATTACGGTTTGCAATGGTGTAACACGACATTCATTACATCCATGCAAGGTGGTTTTACTTTGTATGATGGAGGCAATATAATTCCCCTTCAGGGAACCAACCTCTTTGCCCCTGTGAAATGTTTTGCATTGCACCAATATCTACCCAAAGGTTTTAAGCTTGTATTCAGTGGAAGTCTTTGAATGAAAGACAACAACATGGCTATTTTTTAAAAAATTTATAAACGTAAGGGAATGCTTTGCTTTACAAATTATCATTGCAGCATTCCCTGCCCTGACTTCAAAGCTTTGTACAGCTAGTCCTTGCTTAATGATGGTAATTGGGACTGAAATGAAATAAGCAACATGGTCGTAAAGTCATATTGCTTTATGACATCACATGGTAGCCATTTGTGATCTGCTGCCAGCTTCCCCATTGACTTTCCTGGTTGGAAGCTGACAGTGAAGATCATAAATGGTAAATCAGGTGGCTGTGGAGATGCTGCAACAGTCTCAACACAAGGAACTAGTTAAATGCTGCTCATTCAGCCCTGTTGTAACTTTGAACAGCCACAAAAATGCCGCTTGGGGGGGCCAAAAAAGCCCTAGTAATAAGCAGGCATATACAATGGAATGAAGGCTATTGCTGAGCGCATTGGGTTGTGCTCCAAAAAATTGTAAGCCGCCCTGAGTCTCCAGAGAAGGGTGACATATAAATATGAATTTTTTAAAAAAGTCTATGGTAATTCTGGTAATGCTTGTTCCTGCATATTTAACAGACTTATGCCTTGTTGATTACAATAAATACAATACTTATACTTGCATGCTTAATACTTATATATAGTCTGATCAACCTAAGTTACTTATGTTATCTCCTAAACAATAGATAAATCTAAACACCTGATCATCAACAACTGCAAGATTAGAGCTGGGACTTAACATGCAATATCTCCAGTTCAATATCTAGGCAATTGGATCTGCTTCAATAAATCTCAGGAGGAGTTTGCAAATGGTCTCCATCTTAACCTCATTCACCTCCAGGTCAAGCTAGGAATCTCTCTTACCTGTTCCTGATTGCTCTACAACAATCCAGTGCTTGAGCACAGGTTAAATAGTAACCCTAGGATCCAAATAAAGATAATAGGGAAGTCAAAGCAGAAGTGGGAGAGTTGTTTCTAGTAAAACACAAGGACCTGGAGTTTATGCTTATATAGATTCAGGTGCAGGTATGGCTTGATTAGGGAGTGTTCCTGCCTTCTCAAGAAAAGAGAAGACACCCTGAGTCCTTAGGGAGAAGGGTGGCATACAAGTCGAATAAATTATTATTATTACTATTATTATTATTATTATTATTATTATTATTATTATTATTAAAAGCATTGATCATCTTTGCAGCTGCTGGCATGTTCTTGTAATTGCCTTCTTAGGACCTTCACATGGTCAGATTCATTGTTTCCTGAAGCTCTACAGGTGCTCGGTTGGCTCTGTAATCTGATACCGTGTTTCCCCGAAAATAAGACACTGTCTTATATTTTTTTTGGCTCCCAAAAACACACTAGGTCTTATTTTCGGGGTAGGTCTTATATATTTATGGTGCCAAATAGTGGGTGTGAGTGTGTAGGGGGGGTGTTTCGCGGGTGCATGGTTGTTCCCTGAAAAGTCTTCCTGGACCTGGAGATTTACACTAGGTCTTATTTTCGGGGTAGGTCTTATATTAGGGCAGGTTTAGAAAATAGTGCTAGGTCTTACTTTCGGGGTAGGTCTTATTTTCGGGGAAACACGGTAGTTTGTCCACTCTGACTCCAAAGAAGTAGAAAAGACCATAACAAATTGTCAACTAGGCCACTACAGGTTGCTTGGAAAACTGTCAGGGAACACAGATTATTTTGGTCAGAAAAGGACAAGCTCACAAACCTGGATTTTCTGATACTGAGAAGCCGTCCTTTCCGCAGGCTAAACTAGGGTATAATGTGAAGCCACCACTGAGATTTCCAGTTAATTGTTTTGGTTTCCCCATTATTACTGGCACTGCTTTTATTAATTATGCCCTTTGTAGACTCATGTGGAGGTAGACAGCTTATAGAAATGGAAATTATAAATAAAACTATTAGGGTACCTGTGATTCGCTACAAAACTGTGTGATTGGACAAGTTTTTAGGGAGGAAAATAAGGGGGGGGGAATTGTGCCTCTGCCTACCAGCATCCATCGGTATTCATCTGGCTAGCATCCTGTCAGTGTGTGAGAGAGTTCAGGACTGAAACAGTATTTGCTGTGTGAGCAAGAAGGAGGCAGTAAGGAGCCTGGGCGTGGCTTAGCTCAACTGCAGTTGGAACAGATTTCTTTTCAGCTGGGGAGTGAGAGAGTTGAGGGCTGTTTGGAAACGGAAACAGTACTTGCTGTGTGAGCAAGAAGAAGACAACAAGGAGCCAGGGCATGGCTAAACTGTTCTGTAGTAAAGCTGTTTACTGCTGTGAAGTTGAAACTGAAACTCCTCTCCTCCGCTTGTATTTTGCATTTGGAAGATATTTCTTTTCAGGTGAGGAGGGGGAGTAGAATTCCTTAGCATCAGAGCTGGCTAATAATAATGTAGGAAATACTAATGCTCTGATGTCATTTCGAAAAATCCTTTCTTAGTGAGCACCTAGAAGCCAAGAGGAACATTAGATGATAGATAGATAGATAGATAAATAGATGGATGGATGGATGGATGGATGGATGGATGGATGGATGGATAGATAGATAGATAAATGCCCCAATGATACAAGTCACTTGTGGATCCCATTCCTTCTGATGCAGAGACTTTTGATATGAAACTGACAACATTCCTAGGCTGTGAGAACATAGGTAGCAATGAACAGAGTCCAGAGTTAGCCAGGATAATATGATGGGATTCTTTGACCCTGAGAAGAAAAATGGACAATTCCAAAATATGGCAGAATAAAAACAGACATTGTTGTGGCTGCATATAAGCAATTAGTCTTCTGTTCATTAATCTAAGACTTAACAGGCTGTTAAATGCCTGCTCTTAAGATCCAGCTGCCTACAATTATTGTAGGCTCGAATCCCACCAGGCTCAAGGTTGACTCAGCCTTCCATCCTCTCGGGGTAGGTAAATTGAGGACCCAAGATTGTTGGGGGCAATTAGCTGACCTTGTAAAAATGCCGCTTAGTAATAAGCAGGCATATACAATGGAATGAAGGCTATTGCTGAGCACACTGGGTTGTATCCCAGAAATTGTAAGCCGCCCTGAGTCTTCGGAGAAGGGCGGCATATAAATGTAATTAAAAAAAAAAAACTTAGCAAGAAAATCCCCAAAAGTAGAGAGATCCTGCCTTAAATGTACTATGAGAAATGAGTGCCAAGTTTCACATGCCCAGTTTTCAAGATTCTGCAACCAACTTTTCAAAAAACAGAGCCTACTCTGTACCTTTAAAGTAGGAGACCCCAACCCCTGGGCTGTGGCTAACTACTAGGCCACAGCCCATTCAGAACCAGACTGCAGAAGCAGCAGGTGAGCACACGTGTGTAGCTCCAATTGCATCAGCAATGGACAAGCACAGATGCAGTTCCATTTGCTCACTGCTCACACAAACTCTCACATATCCCCTCTACCATCCTGCTGGTCTGCACAGCCAGAAAGATTGGGGGCCACTGCTTTAGAGAATCTTGCTTTCTTTGGCATGATAATGAAGTAAGGTATCCAGCAGAAGAAGATTCCTGATAAGAGCCAACTCCCAGCAGCTGGAGAATAGTGTCATTTAAGCCAATAATGAATAACTAATAGACAAGCTCAAAGATTTTATTAATACGTATCTTGGGGCATGGAGAAGTGCTCTGATAAACTTAGTTTGCATCACTTCCATCTACCTATAATTTGAATAAGGACCTAACTGGGAACCATAAAGCAGAAGAGCTAGGGATTTACCTATGAATAAAGTGAAAGCTGTAGGAACATATTTCCCATGTTCAATGTGAAATAAAAAATTAAAATGCCCAAAGAATTTTATGGCATGAGGAGAGTCATTAGGTACACTTCATGACTGTGCCTTGAAGGATTACACTTAGGTATTTGGAAACCTTCACCTGCTCAATCTCTTGACCTTCTGTTCTCCTTTGGAGTTTTTGTCTGCATGAACTATGTCATAATCAGGGGCTCTGTAGCATAGTAAGAAGCGGATAGTGGTAATTAAGGACAATTCACAGACAATGGTCTCTGGAAGAGCAAGCTCCTGTGTAATTTGAATCTTTCTCAGATTTAGGGATTTTTTTATAGAAGATAGCAACTCCACCTCCTCTACGGATTTTGTGATCTGACCGATAAACGTGATATTCTCTGACTGTGGTAATGGAGTCTGGAAAAGATGCATTCAACCACGTCTCACAGACAAATATAATGTTGAATGTGGCCATGCTTAGTAGGATGAGGAATTCATCCGTTTTGTTTGTGAGGCTTCTTGTGTTGGGTAGTTTGCATTTTAGATATGTAGTAGTGGGTCTGGAGGAAGTAAGGGGCATGCGTGCCTAATGTTGGATGTTGGGGTGATGGTTATTGGTATGTAAGTTGGAGGTCTTCCTTTTGATACATTCTGTGCAGTAGTCAATGTATAGGATAGTATTTCCTTGTTCTTGGAGTCTTTTGAGCTCAGAGCTTAGTTCACGGGACCGTACATGTTGCTGTAAGGTTAGGTCAGGGTGAGAAAGGAGATTCTTATGGTTGGTGTTGCTCTTGGTGAGTGAATTTATAATGTAAATGAATTTTTGTTGGCTTGATTCATTTTTGGAAATGACCCCACAGAAGAATGGGGCCAACGAGCCGTCACTGTTTTTGAACTCTGGGCCAATGCAGGAAATGTTGAGCATTTCATTAGGGGAGATGGTTGATGCTTGATAATCACTGATGATGTTGCAGACATTTGTGATGTCATCATTGTCATTGTTGTTCTCTAGACCAAGTAAGATGGTGTTGGGACATTTCCGTTCACGCTCAATGGCTTCTTTCATGAGGATTGGGATATCAATTGGCATTTATTTATGACTTTTCCAGAATCCAGGACCCCTGTGATCACCATTTGTGACTTGTCCAGTCGGTTTCTGACAAGCAAACTCAATGGAGGAAGCTTGATTTACTTTATGACTGCATGAATCACTTAACAGCTGCAGTGATTCACTTTACATCCATGGAGAAAAAGGTCATACAATATGACTCACTTAACAGCCTTGCTTAGCAATGGCTATTAAGTGAGGGAGATGGGTGGCTAAGAAGTATAAAATACAAATTAAATAAGTAAATAAATAAATAAATTTGAAATCCTGGTCTCAATTGTAATCATAAATTGAGGACTATCTGTATCTGAGTCCTGGTGGCACAGTGGTTAGAATGCAGTATTGCAGGCTAATTCTGTTGACTGCCAACAGTTTGATTCTCACTGGTTCAAGGTTGACTCATCCTTCCACCCTTCCAAGTTTGGTAAAATGAGGACACAGATTATTGGGAGCAATATGCTGACTCTGAAACTGCTTAAGAGAGGGCTGTAAGTGCTACTGCTATCTGCAATTCTGGGATGATAAAATTTTGGATCTAAAACTCCTTAAATAAGAAGTTTATGTATGCATTAAATAAGGGAAGGAGTGGCAAAGCAGCTCTGCCTAACTCGCATTTGTACAGGAATTAGGTTTGATAATAGGCCTTGTAGGTCATAACATATTCTAATCCTGGAATTCTTTGATCTCTTGACTGGGCCCAATAACTGCCATCAGCTTCAGCATTGATGTTGAATTTAGACTGCTTGGTGGACCCTTGAATAGTGCAACTGCTTGTCCTTTTATAACTCTAATAAAAAGTTGGGGAGTAATTTATGGCTTTATAGCACAAATACTGTATGCTAGTAGGTGGGCTGATTTATGATCATGGTCTCTTTAGCTAAACTATGGTTAAAACAAATCATGGCATAAGCCAATGAATGAATTCACATTGCTAGGAATGTTTGGGCAGCATGGTCCTTAGCTATGATGTTGGGAAATTTGGGCACTGGAGTGACAATATATTTTGGGAATACTGGAGGAGACCATAATAATTATCTGAATGACAGGTTTCTGCACTGTATATCAACTTGAAATGTACTGATACAAAGATGTAGGCAGACCCTATTACTCAGCCAATGCTTTGTCCCCATCACAGATCCATTTGTAAAACAAATTGCAGGTGCCATGTATCTTTCATTCTGTAAGATAATTCACACATAGGCAATCAACAGGCACTGACCAAAAACATTGACCAAAAGATTTTTTTCTCCCTTATAGATAGTATGATTCCTTATAGGACAATCATACTTTTAAAAATGAGAAGGGAGAGGAAAATCAAACAAACAGCACAGCAGTGTAGTTTCTTGGGCACTTGTGACTCAGCAGTAAGCTAGTAGAAAGTGTGTGTATACTCTGTGTGTGTCTCTCTGTGTGTGTATCTCTGTCTCTATACTGGGGGAGAGGTGATGACCCAGTGGTTAAAGATGCTGAACTTATAAGTTGACAGCTGGGGTTCAAGACCTGAGTGCTGCCCAATGGGGTGAGCTACTTGTTCCAGCTCCTGTTCATCTAGCAGTTTAAAAAGATGCAAATGCAAGTAGATAAATAGGTACAATTTCAGTGAGAAGGTAACAGCATTCCATTTGCCTTTGGGGTACAGTCATGCTGGCTACATGGTCTTCAGATTACACTGGCTCCCGCGGATAAGAAATGGAAATGAGCACTACTCCTTAGAGTTGGACATGACTGGACAAAGGAAACTCTTACCTTTATACAGTGGTGGGATTCAAATGATTTAACAACCATTTTGCCCAGGGTTAGGTTGGCTGTCACAGGAGGCATGATACATCCCTGCCCTCCAGCTCTGCCACACATGTGGAATTAGACTCCCGCAATGGCCAACCTGACCCTAGGCAAACCAGTTATTAAATTCCACCCTCTACTATCAAAGTGGATCCTGGGCACTGCACTGCAATGGAGCGGCTGGCATGAGGGAAGGAGAAAGCCGCTTCCCTTCTCCTCCTTCCCTTGTGCCAGCCATTCTGCTGCCTGTTTCTCCATTGCAGCACAGCACCCAGGATCCACTTTGATAGTAGGGGGTGAGTAATTTAATAACTGGTTCACCTAACTGGTGTGAACCGGCTGAATACCACCACTGCCTTTATATATATATAGTGGAAGTAACTATAGTGGGAACAACTATGACTCTCTTAAGGGGGTCACTGAGTGCCTCCTCATGGTGACCAGTGAAGAAGGCATGATAGGAGTCTTTACACCCCTAGTGGCCAAGCCAAGGTCCAGGCCATCCCCCGAACTGCTGGTTTTGCCAAATTAAGAGGAAAAAGAACCCTGGTCCCTCTGGATCCAATGACCACAACAGTAACAATGGGAATGCAAGAGGCATAGTAGTTTCCAGACTAGTTGTGTGTGTTTGTGTGGGTATAATGTAATGTTTCCAGATTACCTGAGGAATCACTCAGTGCCCTCCCCAGTGTTTCAGCTGAGTTGTCATTCCTGTCATTCTTAGCTCCTTTGGACTTTTCAATGATATGCCCTTTTCTGACAAGCCAGCAGAGCGGCTGTCAGCCTCATACATCAATTGGCTTCCTCAGAATTATTCAGAAATCAAGGTGCCTCTCCCAAAGAAACTGCTCACGAAAGATGAGAGTGAACAGCATTCCTTTTCTTTTCCTTTCTTTTTTCTGTTTTTCTTTTCTCCAGCTCCTTTTAAGTTCATGATAATGAGGGCCACTTAATGTATGGCGATGGTTATCTTTGAAATATTCCTTAGTTTGCTGTAAAATAGGTTTTATTTCATCGTGGCCCTTTCATTTCTGCAAAAGAAGAGGGAGGACGTTTGTTTCTTTTGTATATTTTAAGGAAAGGGAAGTACAGTCATGAAAGAGCTGATGTTAAAGCTTTTAATTTATTTTTAGTGGTTTCATTTGGTATTCCCGTACAGTATACCTAAGCTTAGTACAAATCCCATTTTTGTTCCAATTAAACAAAAGATCATTCCTCCAAAGAGAGTTGTATCCATATGTTTTCTTGTTTATTAGAACCTTGCAGTTTATTAAGACCTCCAGAGATTTTACAGGTTTTTTTGTTTTTACTTCTCTCTTTCACTACCTTTGAGATTTCTGTAACGATCCATTACAAACCCACGTGGACCTGTTCCAAATAATATTACTACTAATTAAACACCAAGAAGGTTCAAGTTGGACTTCTAAGGCAACATTAATTGAAAGGTCATTGGGGATAAAGGAAATTTTTATTTAATGATATAGGATATTGAAATCCAACCAATGTCTTAGCCTGTTTATTCTTTAAGGTCACATTATGTCAGGTTTATTATGTAGCACCCATAAGCCATGTTTTCCCACAATGGCACTCTCTAAAATGTATGGAGGGAAAGTAAACTTCTATGCTGTGCTGTGCTGTGCTGTGCTGTGCTGTGCTGTGCTGTGTGCTGGGTTAGCCTAACCTAGCCTTTCACTGCTGATGGAATCAAAGTGGCATAATAGAGAGGAAGAATCAAGCTTCACATTTTATTAGATTGTAGAAATAATAGAAATGATTCAACCTTCATCAAGTTCACAAGAGCAATGGAAAAACCAGACCAGAAATAAATTCCTTATCATTTAATAAATAAACCTGAAGTAAGACACTACCACAATGTAGATGTGTTCTTTTTTTAAAGGCAAGTATAAAATAGTTAAATATCCATTTATTTCTACCTGTAATATTTGGGTCTTGACTTCCTTCTTGATGATAGAAGAATGGGACAAAGGCACAACTGAGAGAAGATCACTCTTGGCCTGAGAAAAATGTTGCTGCTTTTCCCAATGTGCAAAAATCCTGTCATTCAAAACACAGTCAGGACACGGAGGTTAATTCAGCTGCTTGGTAGGGATGTTCGCAAGACCTACATTCAGCATCAAACAGGGAAGCAAAGCCAACCAGAAGCTTTGAGATAACTGCTGCTAAAAATTATAATGTGAAAGCAGCTTCATTGCACTGATTATCTCCTTGAACTTTCATGGCAACCTGCTGCATTGCAGATTCAGCTAGTTGAGAGAAGAGATGATACATATACCTTAGATTTACATATAGACTTTAAGATTGAAGAACTGAATTATTTTTTAGCTGGGCTAATTTTTTAGCTGGGGAAGGGCTAATGAGATAACCCAGGTAATCTTCGAGTTACAATAATTCATTTAGTGACTCTTCCAAGTTACAACAGCACTGAAAAAAGTGACTTATGACAATTTTTCACACTTATGACTACAGCAGAACCCCCATGAGCTTGTGATTAAAATGTGGACACTTTGCAAGTAATTTATGATGGTTGCAGTTTTCCGGGGTCATGTGATCACCTTTTGCAACCTTCTGACCAGCAAAGTCAATGGGAAAGCCAGTTAACTTATTAACTTATCAAGTGCAGTGATTCACTTAACAACTGCAGCAAAAAAAGTTGTAAAATGGAATAAAATTCACTTAACAACTGTCTTACTTAGCAACAGAAATTTTGGGCTCAATTGTGCTTGTAAGTTGAGGACTATCTGTACATGTAATGCTATAGGTCCCTGACTGACTCTCAGAGAATGGCTATAATAGGAACCATTATAAATGTATCTTTCAAATTGCCAAATATCTAAAGACAGAAATGTAAGAGAAGAGCAGACAGAACTGGAGGTGGAGTTAAGCAAGTCATCACCCTAGAGACATTACGTTTCCACAAATGGTCTAAGTTTAACCACTTTTGAATTCTGTTGACTCTTATGTAGCACTAATTTAGTTTTGAATGTTAGTGGACTAGATTCTTGTGTATAGGCTTGAGCAATAAATCTTAACAGCAACTTAACATATGATCCTGATTCTTCACACCTGACAGAAATGCCGAAACATCAAAGGGAGGTATTTACATATGCAAGATTTGAGCAGCTAGACACAATGGTTAAATATGGAAGATTTAACCAAGTCCCTTATAAGAAACATATTTGTATTTGCAGAACTCCAGCAATAAAAGATATAATTCATTTATTATTTGATTGTCAACTGCATAAGGGAAACTGTATTTTTTTCCATTTAAGGGTAAAGAATCTAAAAGAATACAGTAAATATATATATTATTTCCACAGCAAGGAAGAAAAAGCAGAAATTGTTAAAATGATTGCTTTATTCAAAGAGGAGAATATATTTAATTAGTTTAGTTTAGTTTACTTTATTGTCATTGTACCTCCTACAATGAAATCAAACACCATCTTCAGTGCACATCATGACCATGAAAATAAACACAAACACACATCCTTCACACCCCACCAACACTGCACTGTGCAGTAGAATTCAACAGAGCTACTGCCCTGGGATAGAAGCTATTTTTCAGCCTGTTTGTCCTTGTTTTTATTATTCTGTACTGTCTGCCAGATGGTAATAGTTCAAAAAAGGGGTGCCCAGGATGAGATGGATCTTTGAGGATGTTTTGAACTTTCTTAAGGCAGCGGGAGCTATAAAGCTCTTCCAAAGAGGGGAGAGGGCAACCAACGATCTTCTGGGTAATGACATTAACCCTCTGGAGTGCTTTCCTATCTGCCACTGTGCAATTGGCAAACCTTACAGAGGTACAGTCAGTTAAGATACTCTCTATGGTGCAGCGTACTAGAAGGTCTCCATCAGTTTTCATTGATATTGCAATACTACAAAATAATGAAGAAGAGAAAAAAAAAAGATTGCCCTAAAATATTTTGAAGATCTCTGTAGACAAAAAATAACAGAAACAGACAAAATACATCAGTATTTAAAAACAAATAGAATGTCACCAATAGAGGAAGAAAAAAGGAATATATTAAATCGAGAAATTACATTAACAGAATTAAAGGAAGCAATCCAAAAACAGAAGCCAAATAAGACCCTGGGGCCAGATGGCCTACCAGGAAAATTATATCAAAAATTAGGAGAATCATTGGAATTAGTATTACTGGAAGTATGTAATGAGGCCTTGTTAAACGCAAAAATACCAGAATCGTGGAGGGAATCATATATTACCATGATACCGAAAGAAGTTACCGATGTTAATCAAATCAAATATTATAGACCAATATCGCTCTTGAATGCCGACTACAAAATTTTTATGAGTATCATTGCAGGAAGGAAAAAAGGATTTTAAAAGAAATTATACATATATGGATTTCTACCTCAAAGACAAATAAGAGACAACATTAGAATAGTAATGAACGTATTAGAATATTATGAAATGCAACCAGGAAGACAAGTGGCCCTTGTCTTTCTGGATGCACAAAAAGCATTTGATAATTTAAATTGGGAATTTATGGTACGTCAAATTAAGGAAATGAAGTTTGCAGACAGATTTGAAAAATTAATAGAAACAGTTTATTCTTCTCAAAAGAAGAATGGTGGCTCAGGCTGTTAATTGCCTGCACTTAAAATCCAGCTGCCTACAACTGCTGTAGGCTCGAATCCCACCAGGCTCAAGGTTGACTCAGCCTTCCATCCTCTCGGGGTAGGTAAATTGAGGACCCAAGATTGTTGGGGGCAATTAGCTGACTTTGTAAAAATGCTGCTTAGTAATAACCAGGCATATACAATGGAATGAAGGCTATTGCTGAGCACACTGGGTTGTATCCCAAAAGTTGTAAGCCGCCCTGAGTCTCCGGAGAAGGGCGGCATATAAATGTAATTTTTAAAAAAAGGCCAATATAATAATAAATGAAGATATAGCGAAGGCATTTAGAATAACAAAAGGAGTCCAACAGGGAAGCCCACTGTCACCTTTGCTCTTTATTTTGACACTAGAGACACTATTAATAAAAATTAGGAATAATTCAGAAATACAGGGAACAAAAATTAAAAAAGAAGAGTATAAACTACAAGCATTTGCGGATGACTTGATTTTTTTATTGAGGAGCCACTAGAATCAGGCCCAATTTTGATAGAGGAATTAGAAAAATATGGAGAGATTTCAGGATTTAAAATCTACAGAGACAAAACCAAAATGCTAATGAAAAACATAACAATTAGAAATAAAAAGGAGTTAGAAAAAGTAATGGGACTACAAATCACAAAAAAATTAAAGATTTAGGAATATGGTTAACAGCAAAGTGCTCCACAATAAAAGAAGACAATTACACCAAATTATTCAATCAAATTAAAAAAGATT
Source organism: Naja naja (assembly GCA_009733165.1). NCBI lineage: Eukaryota > Metazoa > Chordata > Lepidosauria > Squamata > Elapidae > Naja > Naja naja. The sequence continues at coordinate 5,723,791 of CM019160.1, read as the reverse complement.
TGGAAAAATGGGGGACTTTACAATTATTGTTATTAGGAAGAATAGCAACTATTTAAATTAATGTCCTGCCAAAGATTTTATATTTATTTTAAACAACTTCAACAAAATTAGATAAGAATTTTTTTAGAGAACTTAATAGAATAATCACAAAATTTGTTTGGGCAGGCAAAAAAGCCCGAATAAAGTTAAAAGATATACAGGATAGCAAGAGCAGAGGTGGCCTTGGGCTTCCAGATTGGTAACTATACCATAAGGCAGCAATACTTGTATGGATATGAGATTGGATCAATCTAAGGAAAAAAAGAATATTAACCATAGAAAAGCATGACATACAAAGAGGATGGCATGTCTTCCCGTGGGACAAAGAAAACAAGCCGTATCTATACTTTTATAGACATAAAATAAGAAATGTGCTGATACAATCATGGAAACAAATAAAGAATAAATATTATTTGAAAATTCCAAACTGGGTATCTCCCTTGGAAGCAGTAATCCACCCAATATAACAGGTTAAGAAAGCAGCTAGGTATAGGGAAATTCTAGATGACCAAGGGAATTTAAAGAGCAGACAGAAATTGGAAGAGCAGGGAATAAAACTGGATTGGTGGACCTATATGCAAATTCAAACAAGACATAAAAAAGACAGTGAGGAATTTGGAATAGATAATGAAATACAAACACTAGATAAAATCTTGATTGGCCCAGACAAGAAATCATTATCAAAGTTATATAAACATTTATTAGAATTTGAAAGAGTGGAAGAAATTGTGAAAGGAATGATGATTGCATGGGGTAGGAATGTTGGACATACTATTGATCTGGAAGAATGGGAAAAGATGTGGAATGTGAATTATAAAATAACAAAATCGGCAGCATATAAGGAAAACCAACATAAAATGTTCTACCGTTGGCATTTGGCACCTTCAAGACTGGCTAAGATTTACCCAAACTTAAAACCAAATTGTTGGAAGTGTGGACAACAAGGTACCTTCTTTCATCCTTGGTGGACATGCCCCAAAGCAAAATACTGGAAAATGATTCAAATGTGGTTAGAAGAGTTAACTAAAAACAAAATTGATTTTGTCCCGGAATTATTCCTCTTAGGAATAATAATTAAAAAAAACTATAATAGGAAGATAAAATATCTTGTATTACATATATTAACAGCAGCAAGAATTTCATATGCTCAGTACTGGAAGGAAAACTCTATACCACCTGAAGGCTTAATCAAAAAAAAATTAGAGTGTGTGGAAATGGATAAATTAACTATGGAACTAAAAGGGAAAACAGACACAGAATACAATGCAGTATGGGAAACATGGTTTATTTGGATAGATAATAGATATAAACACAGAAATTGTAAATAATGTATATAATAAATAAGAGGCTATGAAAATATTATGCATTGTAAGTTTTGATAGGACACATAAATGTATATATAATGTCACAGCACTGTTTAATAACTATTGGTAATAGGTATAAATGGGAAAAAAATTCAATAAAGCATTACTAAAAAGAAAAGGAAAATGAGAAAACTGATGACCATACACTATGCGCTGCACCCACATAGTGCCATTGACAGGCTATATTTGCCCAGAAAAGCAGGCGGCAGAGGAATTTTGCAAGTGAAGCAGACACTTGAAGAAGAGAAGCATGCTCTGGCAGATTATGTGAAAAACAGTGTTGAACCAGCTTTGATGCAGGTCAACAATAGGAAGCTACTCAAAGTGCAGTAAACCAAGGACCAATATAGGAAAACAGCAATGCAAGCTCGGGCTGACAGCTGGTGTAGCAAACCACTGCATGGGCCGTTCCTTGAAAAGATCCAAGGAAAAGTAGATAAGGAAAAGACCTGGTTATGGCTGACCAATGGAACACTGAAGAAAGAGACAGAAGGCCTGATTCTTGCAGCCCAAGAACAAGCCATCAGAACGAATGCAATCAAACCAGAATAGAAAAATCTGCTGATGATCCCAAATACAAACTCTGCAAAGAAGAGGATGAAACCATCAATCATATACTGAGCTGTTGTAAGACAATCGCTCAGACTGACTACAAACAACGTCACAACACAGTTGCTCAGATGGTCCACTGGAATTTGTGTCACAACAACCATCTGCCTGTAGCAAAGAACTGGTGGGATCATAAGCCTGAAAAAGTGGTCGTAAATGAGCATGCAAAACTACTGTGGGATTTCCACAAACAGACTGACAAAGTTTTGGAACACAATATCCCGGATATCATGATTGTGAAGAAGAAGAAAGTGTGGATTGTCGACATTGCCATACCTGGTGACAGCAGAATCAATGAGAAACAACTTGAAAAAATCACTAGATATCAGGACTTGAAAATCAAACTGCAGAGATTCTGGCATAAACCAGTGCAGGTAGTTCCAATGGTACTCGGGACACTGAGTGCTGTGTCTAAAGACCTAGGCAAGCACTTAAAAACAATTGGCACTGACAAAAACACCATTGTCAGCTGCAGAAGGCCACCTTACTGGGATCTGCTCGCATAATCCGCCGATACATTACTCAGTCCTAAATGCTTGGAAAGTGTTTGACTAGTGATTTGTGATACGAAACCCAGCATAGTTTTCTCATTTGCTGTGTACACTGTTGTTTTTTTGTGAATAATAATAATAATTATTATTATTATTATTATTATTATTATTATTATTATTATTGTTGCCTTCCTCTTCTGAGATATCCTTTCCCTCTCTCAGTATTACACAGTTTTGGAAAGGAATTAAAACAGATTTTTTAAATAAGTCTTCAGAAAGTAACACCTATGCTTTGCTTTCTGTCCAATCAGTAGAACATTGTTTTAAATTACACTGATGCTTTATGAATTTGTTTATGGTTTTACTTAAAAAATGCTTTGTGAATCAACTAGAAAGGAGTAATTGTAATGGCAGGGAAACACTGGAGATGAATTAGTTCCTTATGGACGTAAGTCCCAGTCCTTGAACATATCTTATTTGCACATAGAGCAGATAGCATCTACTGAATGTCTTTGAAAAAGTGGTGCCCAGACCTAAAACCAGAAGTTGAGATGGGGTGTAATCGGTGCAAAACAATGAAAAAATAATAATTTCTCTAGAACAAAACTCCAAAATTTAACTTAAAACACTTTCAGCAGCATATAACAAGAGACATCTGTGCAAATAGCCAGACTTTTAGATAGTTAGGTGGCATTAAGTCAAACTCAGTCCTGGAGGCTGTATGGCTAATGCTTGCCATCTCAACCTAAGTAATATTTCATACTTTTTCCAAGGTCATTCCAGTAATCTCTTTGATCTCATCTTCCCTTCTCCTTTCCTCAACCTTGCCAAGTGGAGTCATTTTTTAAGTCCATCATTCTCTTGCATCACACATCCAAAGTCTTTGAGTTCCTGGTTGCTGATTATTGCCCAAAGGGAGCAGTCAATCTTTATTTGTCCCAGGACTGATCGATTGGTTCTTCTTGCAGATCATGATGCTCTTGGTAACTGTTTCCTGATCCATAATTCAAAAGCATCTATTTTCTTTCCCTTGCCCTTTCTCAGTGCCTGGCCTCTACAGCCTTACATTATTCCCAGAGAGATCACTGCCTTAACTATTCTGAACTTTGTCATTAATTTATCCTTAACCTGAATGATCTTGTCTAAGTTTGCCATTGCCTTCTTCCCTAGGATTAATCTCCCCTTTACCTTTTTAGTATGCCGTCTAACTTACTTTGCTCTTGAGCCCAAGAAAGGTAAACTTCTCACTTCATTGAGCTTAAAGTTATCAGAAGCTTCCCAATTGCAGTCACTTCATAACAAGGATGCTTCAGCTAGGAAATCTCTGCATATCCTCATCCCCATGATGGACAATCTCAGTTCTGAGATACTGGAAAGCTCTTGTTTGGCAAATTTTAATCCCTCAGCAGATGCATACCAGGAAAGCCATTTCAGTAGGTGCTCTGCCATCACAGTATGATAGGTTATATTGAAATGGGTCTTCGTACTGATGGCTCCCCAGCTGTAGAATACTCTCTGCATTTAAGGCCTATTATTTCCTCAGGTGTCAAGTATGCATTTTGTTTTAATGACTGCTATTATGCTGCATTTTCTGCTTCTCTTAGGTTGCTGATTTATTACCTCCATTTGAGTGGCTCTGGTTTTTTAAATGTCATTTTAGGGAAGGATTAGTAGTGCCTGAAAAAGAGAACAAAATAAATAGTCTGCTTCACAATCCAGAAAAGATCATATGAAATTTATATGCCCTGCTTAACAGATGGGCCAGCAAGATTGTTCCAGGAAGAATTCTCATTATTATAGAAGAGTGGGGTTTTAAGTTACATGCAGTATTCTTTTTAAAGCTTAACATTTTTTTAATACTTATGGAGTCTTTTAAATAAAAGTCATATAATTTTACAAACAACTGAATCCATGTATTTATCCAACTAGGATCTAATGAGGATTTCCATCTTACTCCTGGCCTCGACTTGTTGAACTCAGCTAGTGCCAACAGATGAATTAAGACAGCCCAAATTAAAATGTTATGAATTGGAGCAACTCAAATTGAGATGTCAGACAAATGAATGTGTTTAACTCTGGAATGACCAGCTTGTTGATTACCAAGGGCTACAGTGGGGACATATTGTGAGCTGAAGGCCATGTTGATTTGCAAGTTTTAATTGCATATCATTAACAAAGTTGGCCTTTTTCATGAGCTGTGAGACAACATGTAGTTATCACCCCAGATGGAAAGAGCATCATCAGTTTGCAACCTCAGTACCTAGAACTACAATCAGAACTGGTAGAAATGTCCAAACTTCTCATTATAGAAACTATGTAAAGAATATATTTCCATAATACTGTCATCAAATTATAATAATTTTTGAAGTAATTTTTTAGATCTTCAGTACTCCAAGATAGGACGCTATAGACTGACTAATTATAGTGAATATTTATGAGTTTTTTTTTTAAATCCCTAAGACTTTGTATACTCTTTCAAGTGATAGCCCCAATTAAATGTACACAGGAAAAATAGTCTAGCCCCGGTGAAAATTTCAAAGCTCAGATTTCAATCAAGCAGAACCAAGCAGGGCAAAATCAAAGTTTCAGCAGACAGTTTGTAATTCATTTCCACAGAGAGATGAAGTAGAAGACTTCAAGGTTCAAGGCTTAGATGTTGCTTTGATGCAAGACAAATGCTTCTCCAGGAAATATCTTTTTCCAACAATGGTTATAATCCTTCATAAGAACACTCCTCTTCCCCTTTCCATTCAATAGCTTCTGATTCTTGGAGACTGCCTGGACAAGTCTCTACAATTTTCTTGGCAACATTTTCAGAAGTGCATGACCCTTGCCTCCTTCTTAGCGCTGAAAGAAAGTTACTGGCCCAGAATTGTCCAGCTGCTTTGTGCAGACAGTGTCTTTCACTGTCCAGCCTGATGCCTTAACCTCTACATCAAATTGGCTTTCGATAGGCACCATAGACATCTGTAAACACCAAACTTAAAGATTCAAGAACCATCCTACCCCTAAAAAGACCAAATGGGAAAGACTGCAGCGATGAAGCTGTTAAGGACAACCTCTTCAACACATTCTTCAGTTCAGACTTTGTAAACAGCAATGGTTCATGCCCCACATTTCCTAGTGATACCACAACTAACTGTAATGATCTACTACATATTGACTTTACAGAAGATAACATAGAAAAGGCACTATGTAACCTAAAACCATCCCTATCTATTGGCCCCGATGGATTATGTGCATACTTCTTAAAAAAGCTCTCCACTGCCATAGCAGAACCCCTAAGCATTATATATGAGATATCATTCAGAACCAGCTCCTTATTGAACCTATGGTCCATAACTATGGTCATCCCTATCTTCAAAAAAGGTGATGCCAGCCTGGTTGAAAACTACAGACCAATCTCATTGTGTTGTGTTATGTGCAAAGTCATGGAATCAATCATTAACCAATTCATCACTCTCCACTTAGATTCAAACAACCTACTCTCCAAAAAACAATTTGGTTTCAGGAAAAAATTATCCTACAATCTACAACTCCTACACTGCAAAAACATAAGGACTACTCTACTTGACCAGGGTAAAGCAATAGATGCAATTTACATAGACTTCTACAAAGCCTTTGATTCAGTGGTATATGACAAACTACTGTTAAAACTAAATTCTTACAGCAATTCCGGATCCCTTCATAAGTGGATTACTGCATTCCTGTCAAATAGGCAACAAATAGTAAAAATAAGGAACACTATATCAAACCCTGCTCTGGTTAACTGCAGTGTCCCCCAAGGCATTGTTCTAGGACCCACATTCTTTATACTCTATGTAAATGACCTTTGTGATCACCTTATAAGCAACTGCGTCCTCTTCGCGGATGATGTAAAACTATTCAATACCACGAACAATGGTACTGTCTTTCAAAGTGATCTTGATTATGTGTCTGAATGGTCAAACAATTGGCAACTCCAAATCTCGACCAACAAATGCTCTGTCCTACACATTGGTAAAAAAAATCAGTACACCAAATACAAGCTAGGCGGATATGACCTTGTTGATTACCCTCAGTCTGTCAAGGACCTCAGAGTACTCATATCTAACGAGCTAAGCACCATAGCTCACTGTAACAGCACTGCCAAAAAGGCATTAAGAGTTGTAAATCTAATCTTACAAAGCTTCTCCTCCAGAAATATAGAATTGCTAACTAGGGCATACAAAACCTTTGCTAGACCAATACTCAAATGCAGCTCATCTGTTTGGAATTTGCACTGTATATCAGACATTAATACAGTTGAATGAGTCCAGAAGTATTTCACGAGAAGAGTACTACAATCCTCTGCTTGCAACAGAATACCCTATATCACCAGGCTTGAAATTTTGGGCTTGGACAACCTTGAACTACTACACCTATGGTTGGACTTAAGTGTAGTACACAAAAGTATCTGCTACAATGTCCTACCAGTCAATGACTACTTCAGAGTCAACCACAACAATACAAGAGCACACAACAGATACAAACTCAATGTTGACTGCTCCAAACTTGATTGCAGAAAGTACGACTTCAGCAACAGAGTGGTCAGCCTTGTTAGAAGAAGGGTTAGAACATGGGTGGGGAACCATGGCCCTTTTATGACTTGTGAATTTCAACTCCCAGAATTCCTAAGTCCACAAGTCATAAAAGGGTCATGGTTCCCCACTCCTGGGTTAGGAGGAAGGGAGGGAGGGAGAGAGAGAGAGAGAAAGACAGAGAGAGAGAGACAGAGAGAGAGACAGAGAGAGACAGAGACTTCAGCAGTTGTTTGCCTGCCTTCCAATATAGGAAAAAATTGTGATACTTTGGCATCTACATCAGCCCTGTTGTGAATATATCCTCATGTTCACAGAATGGCAAATGAGCCTTTGTTCTAAATGTCAAAGAATGACAATACGTTGGCCAAAAAAGGAGTTTTTGGAGTTGCTGGAAATATCTAGGACACATTTACATGTAATTTATACTTGAGTGCTTTTATATTTCCTCCATCTCTAGACATGGAAAATTACATTACATTATATACATTATAACAAACAATGCTTATTCAAGTCAGGTAACAACTTAAAGTTTGAATTCACATGTTGAATTTGATGGGTTTTAATCTTGATTAGGGCATTTTATGATTTAATATGTTGTGTGGGAACTCAGCCTGTTTGGTAGTTTGATTCAATGTATTTTGCAAATGCAGAAACTAGGTTAACTTAGTAAAAATTTGGTTGTCTGAACATAGTAAGTGTATATTACAGATCATCTCCCAGTATTACAGTAGAAAGACAGAAAAATGGCAGAAATCCACTTTTTGATTTAGCCCCACTTTCAGACATTGGCACTTTCACTGATGTTAAACCTGTACTTGATTTTGGTTACAATCCTAAACTTACTGAACAGAGAATAAGTCTCACTGAAGTGAAAGGAGATATTGTTTGTTAAATTAGGCAAAGAATATATCATTGATTGCCAATTAAAATTCAATTTTCTCACCTTTATGACAGCCCCATGGGAAATTTGCATCTTTATTTTGACAGGAGATGGAAGTATGAGTGGACATCAGAGTTCTTGAATATTTCTACCCCAGGATTGACCTGTGGATCCTTAGTGCTTTCTGAGCTTGTGTTTTTGCAAACACTTTATTATGTCTGCAAACCCGACTCCCTTCTATCACTGATGACGTTACCTAGTTGGTTAATGAAACATCTACAAGAAAACAATCAAGCTCAGAAAGCACCATAGATCCCTCAGTAACTTCATTCCAAGTGATTAAAGGGGTGGGAATGGCATCTTGCTTTTTTTACATTTTTAACCCCTGGTTTCTTATGTTTCCTTCAAATTCAATGCAAAGTTATTATGACGAATCTCTTCTCAATTTAAAAAGGTGAGACACCTGAAGTGAAATAAAGATATGTAATTGGGATTAATTCTACACTATCATATGGCAAGAGAAGTAAGTCAAGCTGTAGCTAAGGCATTTGAAAGGAATTCTGTTACACTATGAATAACTAGAAAATCAGAAGGATCTCTTATCAACAGAGATGTTCCAGAAATTGGAGAGCTGGTCTCAGTAGACTAATAATTATTGCATTTGTGTATAACTCCTCCAGGAAATAACTTGGGCAGTCAGAGTCCCTTTTCAAACTAAACCTGCAATATCAGTTCAATAATTGTACCTTATAAGAGTGACAGTGGTTCAGCTAAGCTGTATCTTTTGTCAAGTGTGAGGACTCCCACCAGTTAAACTTCCCACTGATTGGCTCCTTTCCACCACAGAGCTCAATGGGAAGACACTTCTGAGGCAAGCTTGCCCTCAGCTATGATAGTCACAGTCTGCTTGATTGGTAATTACGAGACACACCAGTCATTTTCTGAATGTGGATTTGGAAATTCTCAGCTCACAGCTGTGGGTTAATATGTAAAAAGGAGGGGAATCATTCCTGTCGAGATACCTGGGGGTCTTGTTTCTCCCAGCCCTTGACATCACATTTTGGTGATGTGCCATTCATGTTTGCATCTCAAAGGCCTGGAAACTATGGCAACTATCAAGCACTCTGCAGTTCTAACTGGGAACCGTAGCAATCAAATTGCAGCATCTGAAATTGAAAACTGCAGCAAAATCATTTGGGAGACCTCTTCTGGAGGCTGGATGGGTAGAAGGCATAACACACACATACACAAACACACACCATCATCAGGCCATTGACGATGTTCCTGAGTTTGGGTAATGAAATGTCTGCAAAAAAGCAACCAAGCTCAGAGAGCATCAAGGACCCCTTACTATGAAAACTGAAGAAATAGGTCAGTTGATATAGTACTGAACAGCATTGATGATGTTATCAGGTTTGACTAGTAAAATGTCTGCAAGAAAACATCCAAACTCAAAGAGCACCAAGAACCGCTCATTTCAACCCTGAGCTACAGATATTCTCCTTTATCAATATATTATTAATATGTAACTTAATAAAGTCCCCACACTGCCTGTCCTGTCTTGATTAGGATGGTCTTCATCTAATTTGATATCAGCATAAAGTGTCCACCTCATTCCCACGATGACCCCAGAAAAAGAAGAATTAGCATGAAGAGATGAGTTAGTTATAATGGGCTCACAGACTAAAATCAGGCTTCTTAGTAGGAAAGCCTAACTCAAGTAGAAATGTTCCCTGGAACAGAAGTTAAAACTTAAAATGTTGAGAGTTGGAAGAGCCACTCAATCTAACAACCTAACAAGATTTTAAAGCCTCTGAATTTCAGTCTTTTTATATCCAGGTGCCAATTTTATTATGTATGCTGCTGAAGAGCTTTAACCCTTACATGCTGCAATGCTTTTCAAACTGTGGTTTTCAAAGGGGAATTCCAAAAAAATGTCATTCAACGAAGACCTTTGCCACTGCAAAGCAGGAACTAAAGGGGAAAAAAACCACTAGACACTACTTCACTGTCAATCTTATGAACTGTAGCACAAGCTTATTAAACCTTTATTACTTCAACTTTCAGTTTGCCTTGAGTCCTTTTATCATAGTTATTCCTAGCTGATCAAAGGGATGTGCTCTCTTATGATGTCATCATCATCTTTTTTTTTTAAAGATGGCCGTCAGGATCTTCCCAGAAATAGTTCGATTTGATTATATTTTTAAATTTACCTTTTGATCTTACTATATTTCATTAATCTCATTCATATTTTTTATTAATCTCATTCTGCTATTTTACTCTAGTTTGTCAATTACTATAATAAAATATTTTTCCTTTGATATGTACATTACACCTTAATGTGAATGATCCAGGAAAAATGTTGAGGATAATCCATTAAGGGTCAGCTGGGATGAGATAAAAAGATGTTTGACATGCCTTGATCATTGAAATGGAAGACTGAAAAATAGGAAAGAAAGTGAGATGGAAACTAATCTGTTACAGGGATGTACAGGTAGTCCAGTACATCCAGTGACTGTTTGAAGTTACAGCGGCACTGAAAAAAGTGAGTTATGACCATTTTTCACACTGTTGCAGCATCCCCATGGCCACATGATCAAAAGTTGGACAATTGGCAACCAACATGTATTTATGACGGTTACAGTGTCCCAAAGTCATGAGCTGACCTTTTGCAACTTTCTGACAAACTCAATGGAGAAGACAGACTGACTATACAACCATGTTACTAGCTTAATCAATTGCAGTGATTCATTTAAACAACTGTTGCAAGAAAGGATAAAAAAAGGGGCAAAAGTCTCTTAACAATTGTCTTGCTTATCAATGGAAATTTTGGTTGTAAATTGAGGGTTATCTGTATGTGGATGGAAGGAGAGCCATTGGGATTGGCAATTGGGATTGGCGATTGGGATTGGAATAGAAGAGAGAAGAGAAGAGAAGAGAAGAGAAGGGAAGGGAAGGGAAGGGAAGGGAAGGGAAGAGAAGAGAAGAGAAGAGAAGAGAAGAGAAGAGAAGAGAAGAGAAGAGAAGAGAAGAGAAGAGAAGAGAAGAGAAGAGAAGAGAATTCTTTATGGACAAGTATGATTGGACAAGTAATTTGTCTCCAGTGCATAAGCTTTCAGTGCACATACAAACAACGAAGTGATAAGTCATGGATCATAAATCATAGTTACAATTATAAATACAAACAATTGATAAATAATAAGATACCATTAGGAGAGGATAGTAAGAAACATGAGAAACATGAGAAAATGAGAAAGATAAGATGAGAATGGTAATAGTAATGCAGTCTATTACATGGGTAACTTTCTTTAGTCAAAAGGCTGTGCTCTGTGAGTCAGGTGTTCAGCAGAGTGATGCATGCAATGCCCTTTTGTATCATCTTGAAGGCAGAAGTTGAAACAGTTTATGTCCAGGATGTGAAGGGTCTGTAGATATTTACCTAATTTTACTATGTGTGTAAGAGGCAGAAACCATTTATTTATTTATTTTAAAAATGTATTACTTTCAACATAAGGCAATGCACAGTACAATCTACATCAGGCTACAACCAGCCAACAAAAACAGTACAAGAAACAAATAGCAAGTAGGGTCACAAATCATCCCATCCCAGCAGATCTTGAAAAAAGACCTTCATATACTGGCTGAAGAACAGCCAGTATATCAGTGGTAGGAATTTTTTGTTTATTAATCAGCTAAAATGATTTGCCTGGATTTTGCCTGGAGACAAAAACATTGTCAGTTTTAGAAGCCGTATTCCATGCTGCCCACATAGTCTGAGAAAGTGGGAGGGGGATGATTTCAATTAAGTAGTTCTAAGTAGACAAAATAAAATTCTTTTGTTAGTGGCGCAGGATGAAATAAGGATCTTACTTTTGGACAGATCGTGATTGGGCCATGTGATCTGATGACGATCAAGGAGGGATGGATTTGTAGATTGGGAAACCGTGGAAAGCCTAAAACTTTTAGACTCGGGATTCCACAGATGTGCCAGGTGCTATTCTAATAAAGGTATTTTTGAGATATGTTTGTCTTGGAGTTACTGATTGGAATGGAGGTTTGCTGGAACACTGACAAACATATGAAGAACAGTTGCAGGATTTGTGTTTGGCTAGTTTAGATAAAAGAAGGACTAGGGGGAACATGATAGCAATATTCCAGTATTTGAAAGGTTGCTACAAAGAGGAGGGAGTCAACTTATTTTCCAAAGCACCAGAAGGCAGGACAAGAAACAATGGATGGAAACTAATCAAGAAGAGAAGCAACCTGGAATTAAGGAGAAACTTCCTATCAGTGAGGACAATTAACCAGTGGAACAGCTTGCTTTCAGAAGTTGTAGGTACTTCATCCCTGGAAGTTTTTAAGAAGAGACTGGACAGTTACCTGCTTGAAATGGTATAGGGTAGGGCTGTCAAACTCCTGGCCTATGGGCCGGATGCATCATGCACTGGCCATGCCCACTCCCAGTTTAGTGAAGGAGGAAAAGTCCCGACACATCACATGACGCCACTGTAATGACATGAGTTTGACACCCCTGGTACAGGGTCTTCTGCTTGAGCAGGTGATTGAACTAGAAGACCTCCAAGGTCCCTTCAAATAATTACAAAAAGTGATGAGAAAAACAGACTCTTTTCCAGAGGATCCAAAGGCTGTGCAAGAGCACATGGTCTTACATGGATTCCAGCCTCACATGTTCTCTGCAGCCCCCAAAAATTGTGTGAGAATGGGATGGGCTTTTAAAATAGTGGTTGGTCGTAGATAAATGCTGGTGTGTCACCCTAAATGTAGCATGTTACCTTTAATATGCATGTCATATTTGCCATCAGTAGCCTATATGGACATGGGGGACAATGTGATTTCAAATTGCAGAAATCACCCTAGAGATGGTGCACTTTCAGGGTTCCCTAAAGCAGCATTGCTTCACTGATGAGACTTAAACCATGTTGCTCCTACCAGATAATCTGCTAGATGAGGGAAATGGAATTTAGGTGAGGACGGTAAGAAAGAGATCCACCAGAAGAAGAACATGCATACAAACCTACAAGCAAATATGTAGTCTGATGAGGATACTCTGTGTGAAAACATTAGCAATGCCTTTAACCTTTTTTAGTAAATTGTATGGGGCCATTGTAATTCACAGCAAAACTATTTTCTCCTACCCCAGATGGCAAGGCTACATCTTGTTTTAAGTTTTAGAAAGTGAGATTTCAGATTAATTATAGCAGAGACTTCTTATTACTAAGATCAGTTTATAAGACTTTTATTTTGCAGGTCTTTAAGCAGGAACCAAACAGCCATCTATTTGAGATGGCCTTCATCTGGGTTTCTATAATGCCAGGCAGAAACATTCTCTTCCATTTATTTTCCCCCAACAACTCTCATTTAATTTGATGAAAGAAAATTGGTTTTCAATTGGTCTTCCAAAGGAGGGGCCAGAATCAATACGGCAATGGATGGGCAACACTGAATTTGATGTTCATCCTTTTTCTCGTTTCTTCTTTTTTATTGCCTTTATGTATAAATAGTATAACTTTCCTTTCCTTCGTTTTATATAACAACACTATCAACACTATCAACTATGCCTGTTATTATTGCCTGTCAGTGAAATTGTGTCATTACAATCTAATGTTCTGGCACTTATTTAGTGATAACTGACCAAGGAGGATGAGTGTGAATGGCCTGGTGTTCATTGCATATCTTTGATGGTGTGCAGTCTTCCTGACTTCTCACATTTTTACTGAAGACATCAGAAGGGAATTTCATCCTTTTCTAATTGGTATATCCAGGAACCAAAACTTCACATCAAAAGTTCAAGCTCTCCCATTTCTTCCCGGGCATTCACAGATCATAAATCTGTGCTGATATGCATGGTAAGAAGTTTGTTGCATGCTCAGGTGGCTCAGGCTGTTAAATGCCCGCTCTTAAGATCCAGCTGTCTACAATTACTGTAGGCTCGAATCCCACCAGGCTCAAGGTTGACTCAGCCTTCCATCCTCTCGGGGTAGGTAAATTGAGGACCCAAGATTGTTGGGGGCAATAAGCTGACTTTGTAAAAATGCCACTTAGTAATAAGCAGGCATATACAATGGAATGAAGGCTATTGCTGAGCGCATTGGGTTGTGCTCCAAAAATTGTAAGCCGCCCTGAGTCTTCGGAGAAGGGCGGCATATAAATGTAATTAAAAAAAAAAAATTCAGTCTCTGCTCCCAATCTTCCTTTCCATGGCGATGAGATGCTTTCTATAGATAAAACCCTACTGTATCCATTCAAGAGCAATTACCCAAAAGGCTATTTGTTACATTGAGCTCCCCCTCCCCATTTTGGGGTCCTCTCATTGCTTGTTGGCACACATATACAGTACCACCATAGCCATGATTCAGATGCCTAGTGTCAAGCCTAAGTCCAGGCATGAGACGGTGAGATCCAATTGAATCCAATCCTTTATTTGCTTACATCTAATGGACAGAATCTTGCCAAACTAAAGCTATCACGTTCTAACCTACTAGATATATCCAGAGGGATTGCACAATGTGATTACCCTGAATTTTTTCTCCCTTCCTCTATCCAGGTAAGGACAGTCTCTTAATCTGGACCTCTTTCTGGAGAAGGTCTGAGTTGCCAAAAGCCTTTCCCTCTGCTCCTGCAGATGCACATTCCAACACACTTAGACAATGCAGGAATCAAACCCTTGAAGGTAAGAAAGTGGCTGACATTAAGATGCAGAATTGAGTTGTTACAGAAAGGCCAAAGCAGCTCAGGAATTTGAGCACTTGAGAAACAGCTGCTTTGAATTACTGGGGCCATCCCCTGGAGTCTTTCCACATTGCTTGGTCAACCATGCAACCTTATTTCCACAGGAAGATGAAAGCTGGGCAGCGATTGGGGACTGCACTGCACTGAAACTCCTAGGTAGAAGCAAAGTGTTAAGGTTTGTTTGTATCTCTTCTCTTTCTAGTCTTATGCAGCTTCTGAATATGTGCTGTTATAAAACTAAAGTTTAGAAAAGAGGACTTCCCTGCATATATGTGCATCTTTCAAGATGGGACAAACTGAGGATATTGGGGTTCCAGTCCCCATTTTTGAGTTTTGTTAAATGTAACATGACTTTTCATACAAGAAGTTCATTCAAATCACTCACATCACAGGCTAGCACTGACAATACTGATATTTTAGAGTGCTGTGTGAGTTGTTTTCACCTGTCAGGAGCTTTGGGTTACACAGGTACTCAGCCAAGTCTATGACCACTTTTATCAGTAAGAAGAAAATGTCCACAAAGAAAGTGGTTGGAGAAGCTGGTCTCCCTCCCAGCCAAAGTAGCGCAGAGTTAAGTGGTTAAACTGAAATGGGTGGTTCCAATCAACACTTGTGGACCAATTGGCATCAAGCAGGTTGTCAACCAGAGGAAACATGAGAACATCTAGCATATACATAGGAGGAACTTGCATCATTTCAAGTGCCTCCTACATTTATGCTAGACATTCTCCTGTATTTTGGTAGTGTAATATGGAAAGCACTACTTCCACACTGAAACACCCAAAGCTGTCTTCAGGCTGACAGTGAGACAGAAATGATATTATGGAGACATAATTATGGCAATCAATAAGTAAGACATTTTTTAAAAAATTACATTTATATGCCCCCCTTCTCCGAAGACTCAGGGCGGCTTACAATTTTTGGGATACAACCCAGTGTGCTCAGCAGTAGCCTTCATTCCATTGTATATGCCTGCTTATTACTAAGCGGCATTTTTACAAAGTCAGTTTATTGCTCCCAACAATCTTGGGTCCTCACTTTACCTACCCCGAGAGGATGGAAGGCTGAGTCAACCTTTGAGAAAGGGCCAATTTGGTTGGGTGATTAAAGCACCCAACCAGAAACCAGAAGGTGGTAAGTTTTAGTTCTGGCTTAGTAACTTTGGGCCAGTCACTCCCTCTCACCCCAGCCTACTTCACAGAGTTGCTATTGTAGGGAAAATAAGAGGAAGAAGGAGTATTAGATACGTTTGCTGCCTTGAACTATAAAAATAATGAAGGCAGGGTAAAAAGTAAATTTTTGGATTCTAGATTGTTCCCATTAGAATTTTTTAGCATGATCAACAAAGATTATCTCCATGCTTTACCTTCTATGAGACGGTGACCTTTGTTTTTCATGATGACCAACTCCAAAGTATGACTAGCCACTCCCAGCTACAGAACACTGTCCAAACTTCTAATTGTTAGGACAACTGGAACTACCCTAATGAAAATCCGTGTGTCTCATTTGGCACTCCAATTTGAGGATTAGAAAATATTTTGGGCAACTGCCGGCTTTAACAGATGGCAAGCTGGCAGACCCATGAACATAGACCAAAATTCAAACAAGATGAAAGCCAATAATTTAGTCTTGCAAAAAGAGGTCACATTGGCTTCTTTGAAATGATGCATTGCTTAGACTAAAGGAAGGTCAAAGTTTAGGATCACTATGTCAGGACATGGGGATTAAGATTTGGAAGATAGTTGTTGCAGAAAACCATCACTTCCCCCTCATCTGATTGGCAATCTGAGCCAGCCATGCAAAGAGCCAAAATTTGAACTTTAGAAGAATGATTTAAATTTATCAAAACCTGCTCTAGTCTCGTTGTCTACTGAAGACAATGTTTTGGCTTTGGAAGAGCAAAACCCTAACAGATTTGCGTGGGCTGGTATTTAAATTTGGCACTACAACAGATAATGTTCCTTCGTAATTATAGGCAGATTTGAGAGACAGGGTAATAATTACAGAGGGAAATTAACTGGGTTGATCAGATGGCAAATAGAAACTGTGAAAATGAGCAAGTCCTGGAATCCAGGGCCAGTAAACAAAGGTGCCATGGAGAAAGAGAAAAGAAGGCGCTTGGCAGCTGGAGCAGGAACATCTCAGGGAAGCAGTCTTGCTGTATATGGGTCTGCCATTCTAACAATGTTGGTCATCCATGGAGACCTGGTTTATTAACAATGCTCTTTTTAAACAACACTGCAATTGAATTGGCATCCCAATTTCCTATAATTGAGGTACCTGCTTTTCTACTTCCTTGACACAGGTGCTTTCATTTTTGTTTTGATGACATTTTTGAGCTTGCTTTAGCATTGCAAAGAAGCCTAGAGGTTGTGACACCTGTCCTTGTTACTGTATAATCACCTTAGCTGCTCCCATAGTGATTTGAAATAGCTCCCGGGTGAATTCCTTCAATATGTCTTTCACTTGGGATTTAGTGGAAGTGAAAGAAGCTGTAGACAACTGCCCAATGAATAACATGATTGATGTGCATACACACATATATGTACTTTTGGTCTAGCTCATCAGTAAGTCTAGAATGCCATAGATTTCTAGATTTTCCAAGAGGGTGAATGTCGTGATTGTTAATAGCACAATCCCATCTCCAGTGATCTGCAGCCTCCATGGCTTCCCATTTTCAAATTCCAGGAAAAGTCACCTGAAATTTTCACAAATATCTCAATGTTGTCACTGCTAGGAAAAGTCTTGACTTGAGAAATTGTTAAAAGATTGCTTTTACCCAAAGGAGTCTGGAAAAATATCCATCCCATTTCTCTAAATATATGTTGTGAATAGAATACCTTTTGCACCAGTGCCATATGAAACGTAGAATTAGAATTAGGTCGATTCTTGTTCAAGTGTCGATCTAGCCATAAGGTTCACAGGTTTATCTTTGCCTATGACTGCCTAAACTGTCTGAAGGGATTATAGAAAGAAGAAGACAAAAGATGGAAGATCTTCTTTAGCTTCTTGGAAAAAAGATCAGTCTGTCAATGCAGGCAATAAATATATAATCTGACTATAACAAGCAAAGAAAAAACTAAATTGTCATGCCGTATGTATCCAGCTTTGAGATGTGAAAATAAGTCTAAATTTCCAATCATTACAGAAGAGGAAGATCACAGTAAATATCCTGTTGATGAAAAAAGAAAAAGAAATGCAAGCAGATTAAGCAAAGCGAGGATAGTAAAATTGATGCAAATTGAAATAACAGTTCAGATCTGCAGTTTGAAAATCACATGTCTGGCTTAGCCCACAATTGCCCACAATTGCCCAGTCTCTCTCACAGATTTTCTCATAGTTTAAGGAAATGTTAACTGCCTAATCAGTTATTGGATAGTTTCTTTCCATTGTATTTGCTGAGCTGGTAAATGGAAATTGTTTTCTTAAGTGGATTATAGACTTGTTAGCATGCACACATTGCTCTACCTCTCTAAACAATGACCTGAACATCAATATGCAACATAAACAGAAAATAAGTTCCATATGAAGCATCTGGGATGCTTGATAACTAAGAACATCCATGGTCAATATTTGTCATTGCTAAAATCTGTTTGTGATGCTACAGATTGTTTTCAAATCAAATGACTGAATAGGTAATAAAGCGATTACCACCTGTGTTGTGTTTTTCAACAATGGTTTTGGCTAGTTTTAGAGATAGTTCTCAAATCAGTTTTGTCTGGTCAGCTTTGATGTTTCCTTCCATCTTTCATCCAAAAAAAATGGACATGGTGTCCACAGGGTTTTGTTATCCTGTCTTAACCTTTGTGCCCTTTCTTTGGATGTATTCGCAAAAACATGCATGAAATAAAATAATAAAATGTCATAGTGGCAGTGGTGGTTTGACATGGAACAATAAGCAATAAAAAGCTTATGGAGTAAATGAATTAAAATGCTTAGCCATACCAAAAGACTGCTGTAGGATAATCTGGGCTTAACAAACCCAATTAACCTAGCTTAAACCAGCAGCTGTTCTGGACAATCTCCTAAGCTTTGGCTTGTTTGTTTTGTGACTCAGCATATTGTGCACATCCAGACTGTTTATTTCATTTATAATTCAACGTATAATGTGAACCTAGAAAAATGAGTTAATTCAGTAACCAGATTGAAAAAAATATATTTGAATATAGCCATAGAATTATAATAAGGAATGTGGAGATGAACAGGGAAGGGAGCAAATAGATTTCCCCAGATCAAGTTTCCACATTTCTGATATGACAAGAAGACCTGTTTCATTGCCCCATGGTCATATGTTACATAACAGCAAAGAGAGAACCATAACTGTGAAGTGGCATGCTAGGATATGGACAGCATTTAAGAAAATGTGAGATAAAAGCAAACAGGAAGAATGAAATAATCAGTCAAGCCACATCAAAAGTCCATAGTAGGTGAAAAAGCCAAGGAAGACATGTCAAAGTTGGTCCAAGGGCTGGAAGATTAAAAACTGAGTTTAACCACCAAGCTATGAAGCTATAAACCAGAGGTGGCCTGAAGGTCAGGTCAGAAGATCAGTTTGCAAACCGTGTGAAATACATTCAGAGTCATGAAAATGGGAACTTGTCCCTGGCAGAAGCATCAAAGGGGAACCAACTTTGACCCAAAAGAATTTCCAGAATTTATTGGATTTGGGATAGCATAAAAAATTACCAGCTAGAGTAGATCAGTATGGAACCCGAATGATAGAAAATAGTTGATATTCTACTATAATGTAATTGTTTCCGTTTCAACAATGCAGTTCTTATCCCTAAATTTACCAATAGTAGAATTATCATAGTGGAGTTGCTATATAAATATCCTTTAAAATATTAATCAAGTAAATATATTCTGATTAAGAATAAGATTAGTCAAACTGTTACAATTTAGCAATCTGTACTCTATTATGTTCCTTAATCAGGTTTTGGCAGATTCTTAATTTTATTTTAATTTAAATCCATTTACTGAGCAATCATAACTAACTAAACCTAAGTGAGAAGCTAAACCAAAACAGTCCATCTAATTCTGTGAGAAGCTACAATGTACAATGTACTTTAGTACATTAAATTAAATGCATCAGAGATTTTCTTAAAACAAATCTTGCAAAATGCATGCTCAGTTTCCTTAGTCTTTCTGTGATAGGAAAATGTTATTCTCCTCCCAATTTCTTTTCAGTGGAAAGTTTTGACCACTTCATATCTCACCTAGAGATTTTTTTTTAAAGAGCAAATCATCCATATTAAAAGAGGAAAATTATTGGCTGTATCTGATAGTGTCCCATTACAACATATCAGATAAGGCAAACATTTGAAAAAGGTATTTCCTATTTGGAAAGTGAGTCAACGAGATCAAGGAGCTATTTGATCTGACCTCATCACAGTTAAGATAGGTGATAAGAAAAGAAATGAAAATGTCATGAGGATCACACTCCTCCACATCTTCAGCAGCTCTGTGGCAGATATTCTGAATGGCAGTCCTGAGGATAAAAGGTTGCTCTCCGGTGTTCAATATGCTGATGCAATCATCTAGCAAGGGTCTTGCAGCCAATAAGACACTCTTCAAACCAAGTGATGTTCCCTTCCACTGCAATGCAGTGAACGTTACCATTCAAAAGGTTTTCCCCAATCTATCTTTAACAAGAATTATGGTAGGAAACAAAAGGTTGGAAAAAGAAACAGAAAAACTGAGAAGACACAGGAATGATAAAGATGAGGCTGGTCAATTGTACTCTAGATGTTTGTATCACCTGAACATCAAACAGATAAGGCATGGAGTGTCATACCTGCAGTTAGAAGTAAATGTCACAGCGTTATATCTGACAGCTTCTCTGGAGAAGCAAATTATTCTTCCATCTGTGAGTCAGCTGTGCATTTCCAAAAATGCAAAGGGAACAGTATCAATGTTCTGGAAAAGACTCATTACTAAAAAGGCAAACTGAAGATTAATCACATTTTTATATAGGACAAAGTCAGTAAGATGGACCCATCTTCTTAATACTGATTCAGAAATCATTGAAGTTTGAAAATGGAGTGTATGTTAGCATGTATTTGACCTACTTTTTCCATTTCTTGGCAACAGTGGCAAAGCCAAAAGGTTCTTTCAGGATTCAGAAACAATAACTATACCTAAAGAGTGTAGACAAAGCAATAGAAGGATATTTGTTATAAAATATAAAAGAGAAAGAGAAAGTTAAGAGAAATATTACACAAACACATGCAAATTCTATTGCCAGAGACACCTTCAAGGCATCAGATTATACTCAAGCAGAGCACTTCCTAGATCACGGGTGTCAAACTTAAGGTGTCAAATTGCTGTCACGTGATATTTTGTGACATTTTCCCATTTGTGGAACTGGGGTAGGCGTGGCCTGCATGTGATGCATCCGACCTGTGGGGTGCCAGTTTGACACCCCTTTGCTAGATGATCTATGTGGAAGTCCTCCAAATAAATTTTGCCTTTTATATCTTACATTTCACTTTGTTGTGACTATAATTTTCTCCTTGGGCCAAGAAGAGACTTATCTGAGTTTTTGGGTTTCTTTTTGTCACTTTTTCTACACTGGGAGAAATCCAACTTCAAATAGATGCATGGAAAGCAGTAAACTACTTTTAACCTCTTAAAGTGAGGTGAAAAATCTGGGAACCCATTACACCACTTCAATCTTCTGAAGTCCCGACACATTCAATGAAACTATATTTAGCCTTAGAGTGTACTATTATGCTATCATTGCACACTTTACAGCATTGGCTGAGGAATTCTGGGAGTTGAACTCCAGACTTCTTGAAATTGTCAAGGCTGAGAAAAACTGCCTTAGAGTGAACCATTGTGGCTACCATCTTGCCTTTTTGACTCTACCCATGGACACTCTTGTATTCTATGACCTACTTCTTCCCACTCCCCCCAGAAGAATGGTACCAACATGGATAGGCTAGGGAGGTAACATATCATTTCTATTTGTTTCTGCTCCTCCTTCATCACTCCCAGGGAGGAAAATTTTCAAAAAGTTAAATAAAGAGAAACTGGTCTGCAAGCATTGCTAGTTTTAAGGGAAGAACCTAGAGTTGAGCTCAATTTTGGATAATTTCATGGATTCCTTCAGGCAATTTTTTTGGCAACCACATGGAAGGGGTGCATGTGGCCTTCTATAGGATGTTTTCAAGAACTTGCACTAACCTTTAGTGATCTCAAAAGACGTTAAGCAAGTTTGGACCTGACTTGGCTAATACTTGGATGGGATCAGGAATTCAAAAGCTATTGGTCAATTGTTCTCAACCTGTGGTTTGCAGAACCCTAACCACGGTTATAGGTTAAACTAGGACATCAAAACAGCAAGCCAAGAAAACCCCAGAAATGTGCCCACGGGTATCACCAGGAATTGACCTGGACTTGATATCTTTTCAAACACCAGATAAAATTAGTGAAAAAAATCCTAAGTAAATAATTATTACAGGGCCAGACCTAGTGGAAACAATGATAAATAAACCAAAATTATAAGTATTTGTTGAAGAGAAATGTTTCTCTTTATCTCTCTTGTTTTAAGCATGTTTCACCTGTGCTGATTTTAGTTCTTTTTCTACCTTCTTTTAATCACAATTTATTAGACTGAGATTTTCTTTTCTTTTTATTTCTTCTAGCTTCATATTTTGGGTTTTATTGTGTATTTTTGAATTATTGCATTGTTATATAAAACTGTTACTGCTTAATTGCTAAGTTTTATCCTTGTGCTGTACCAAAAGCAAGCAGTTGTTTTATTAGAGACAGACATCACAATAAGCTTCCTAATTTTGTTTTAGTTTTATAGGAACTCATGTGAACAAGCCATTGTGTTTATAACTTAGTGTTGTATGCAAAATCAACCAATCAGGCTGATAATTTTAAGCATTTTCAACACAAACAATGGTGTAATAGTTTAGTCAAATGTTGAACGGAAACAATTGAAAGGAGATCTGGAAATAGATGGATACTGTAAGGAAAAATATAATTATTACACAATTAACACAAGTATTGATTAGGGAAAACTGATTAGGCATACCCAATTAGCCTATAGTGATAGCCACTAACTTAGATGGCTGTAAAGGAGAATTAGATAAATTCTTGAAGGACAGATCTACCCAATGGCTGTTTGTCTGAAACTTCAATATTCTGGAATGGAGCAGGATGTCTTCAAGTCACAGTTGGAAGGGAATAATTGCAGAACGCCTATATCTCCACCTCTTGCTAGTGAACATTTTGGAGGTGTGTCAGTTACTGTGAGGAACAAAGTACAACTTAGCTTGATCCAGCAGGATTATGGTAATCATTGTCTGATGGTTTTTTGATCAAGGAAATGGAAGTTCCAGCCACATCTACTTAGATTTTTGCACAGACTAATAAGAATTAATCTCATTTCCAAGGCAGATTGAATAAACGACTTTGATGGTAAGAAGCTTAAGGGAGCAAGTAGGTCTTAAGTTGTTTAAAACCATGGAAATGTTCCCACCAGACAGAAAATATTATGTAAAAAGGTAGAGACTTTGAAGAAAGAGCAGAAACTGGCATTTTAGTTTGTTCCAAAATTACAGAAAGGCCTTTTTACAAAGAAGGTTTTCATTCTCAGTTTTTATTTGGCTTTCTTAAGCTCTTGAGGCAGGTTGATTTGCTGATACTTTAAAACACACTAGATCTTTGAAATAAGCCAGAGATTAGTAAATTTAATTTTCTCTCATTCGGAAACAAGCTAAAAGATTAAATAAATGTTATCAATTGGGATAGCTAAAGGTCTTTGCAATTGTTGTTGTCTACTATTATTATACATACAACAGTGTGAAATCACAGCTGCCAGATCTTTAACTGATATTGGCTTTCATATGCAATCAAAGGTATTATTTCAGTTTGGCACTTCCCAACTCCAAAAACAACTTTGGGAGGCTCACAGATTTTTTTAAAAAAGGGTAATAGGGAACAAGATAATACAGAACAAGAAACAACTAAAAAAGAACAAGATTGTGAATCTGACAATGCCAGAACATACCTTATAGAATCAACATCCAAGGAGAGGCTCCATCAGGTGGAAGCCATTTGGATCTCAAGGGCAACCTCATTCCAGAGAGCAGGTGCTGAGATAGAGAAGATATATACTTACTAGATCTTAATGAGTGACATTGTTTAATCAAATGAACCTGAACATGCCATCCTTATCAGTTCATATCAATTTTGCAGCTACCATGGGAGAACAATTAAGCAAAAAAATGTGGGAGGGCATTTAGATGTTGTAGAAACCTGGCATGGAAGAAATAGAGAAGCTTCAAGTGGGATCTATAACAGTGTAGTTGTGAACAGCAGAAGGCTTCTGTGGTTGTCATTGCCATTGTCAGCATTCAAGATTTCTTTCCTTTGCTTTGCATCTTTCGGCTGTCATAAGTAACGGGGGGGAGGGGTGAAATAGTTATGGGAAGTGAGCTGGAGGTTTTACAAAAAAGAACTGTATAAGTTGGAGGGGGGAGTTTCTTGCTTATGTTTCTTTCCTATGCTATGCGGAAGCGCAACTCTTTATCAAAATAGGCCCAGGTCAACAGACAGATGACTCATCACCACCTGAAGATGCCCACATGACGTTACATACAACTTTAATTGGATGGACAGTTTGAACTATTGTGGGTGGGAACATTGCCATCACTTTGTATATGTGATTTTTGCGCTCAATTCCTCATATTCAGAATTCCTTTGTTGCTACCACTTGATTTCCAGTAAAAGATATATTTTCTCTAATTAATGGAGTCTAAGTGTTTCTTTCTTGGATTTTGAATGGAGCACCAGCTGACAGCCATATAGAGTTTCTCTATTTGCATTTGCTCAAAACAACAACAGCAGCACCATCCTATTTGGCAGCTGTTCTTTCTACCAAATGATGAATATCTTGCCTTTTTTAAAAGATAAAAATTGCTATTACATGTTAGTTTTCAAATTCAGATCAGTTTAAATGCTGTTTCAGATCAGTTAACATGCTTTGACAAATATTATATGACAACGAAAGTAAATTACATTGCTAACAGGTATCAACTCCTGAAAAAAAAAAGTCAGAGGTCCCAATGCTAAAGTTAAATATTTGGCAAAGTTTTGTTGTTCATTATATTTGTATCCTCCTTTCTCTTCAGGAACTCACCTTGGCATAGAAAACATCACTTTTTCCCATTTTTCCCCTGATCACAATAAATTTAGTTTAAGGAGTATGACTGGCCCAAAGTCATTTAGTGAGCTTTCACACCGGAGCGTGGAGTTGAACCTGTATTTTCCCACTCAACATCCTCAAAATCAGACCATACTTTTTTTTTGTTTGCTGACAGTTGTGGATGCTCCATCACTGGAGCTTTTCAAAAGTAGACTGGATAACCATTTGTCCAGAATGGTATAGGGTCTCCTGCTTGAGCAACGGTGTAGACTAGAACTCCTCCGAGGTCCCTTTCAGCTCTTATTTTGATTAATTCAATCTTTTATGATTGAAAATAATATAGAGCTTGGATCTCCCTGTTTCTTGTCAAACATTTTGACCATGACACCACTGACCCTTAGGTGGGAGAGAAGGATTGGCTCAAAGCCACTTTGAGCTTGAAGACTCAAAGTTTGGTCTCTCCATTCCTTAACTAGTATCTTTAATAATGCTCTGTGGTACTTCTCAAGATTCATTCTGCTTGCTAAAATTATACAGAACATTTCAATAAATGATCCACTTTAACTAGCATTCACCTAGATATCCAGGCTGAATAAAGTAACAAGCATTAACTGTTGTCACTCAGTGCGACAATCACAGCTGTGATCCTAATGGAGAAGCTTATCTTCAAAAAACTAGAATTTGAAGGAATTCATTCTGAGAGTGATAGAGGCCTTTCTTTGGATGTCTATGGGGAATTCCCCCCCTTGCTCATTTTAATCCCCTAAAAACTACTCAAGGAAATAGATGTGCTCCTAAAGAAACATTATTTTTATAAAGCATCTTTGAGATGCTAGGTTTTGAGAATGAAGAGACACAACCAGTTCCCCAAAATGCAGTGTCTGTTTCATGGAAGAATTAGCTGATTGGATATGTAATTTTGTAGGGTTTACCACCTTCAGTCAATGGTGGTGCTAATATATTCCATTCAGACATGAAGTGTCTAATAAGGGTGATCTCTTTTTTAAAAAATCACAGAATCCAACAAAGGAATTTCTCCAAATGCATTTATCACTGAACATATTAAGCAACATCTCAGGAAAAAAAGCTGAGATTTTGATGTTCCCTATAGGGTATAAATTTAAAAATAATAATCTGAAAAAGATGTTCTCAAAACTGAACATTTCTGTCTTCAGAGACGGTGAAATGCATGTTTCTGAAAGTTACATGTAAAAAGAAGTACTTTTTTTAAAAAAAGAAAAAGCTTACAGAGTGAACAATTCCCTTTTTAAAAGTCTTCATTTGAGGAAGTTGTGAAGAATCCTCTCTGGGTTTAATCTAATAGCACCATATGAAGAAGTCAAAGAATTCCTTCCCCAGTCAACAAGCTCATTTTTGAGTGCTAGTAACATGCAACTCATTATGGGGGTGGGGTGTTTGTGCATGTCATATGTTGTTATAGTACCTTTAATTCTGTAAAGGAAAAAGGGAAGTTGACATTTTCCCCTAATTTGGATTTCCATAGGGTGTGGTAAAAAAAAATCAAGGTGACTAGAACAATGAAATCAAAGAGATGCCTCTTCTTGATGCAAACAAATCTCAGAACAGTGTTTCTCAATCTGAGCCATTTTAAGAAGGGAGGACTTCAGTTCCTAGAATTCCTCAGCCAGCCAGTTGAAGACTCCATTTCTTAAAGTGGCTCAGGTTGAGAAACACTGACCATTGTACAGTTGCTTCTGCTCCTCCTTCATCACTCACAGGCATTACCAAGCAGACAGATAGAGAAAGTGATCTGCAGGCATGGTTAGTTAAGAACTTTGAGCTGAGCACAATTTGGATGATTTCCATGGATTCCTTCACGCCGTTTTCTTAGCAACCACATGGAAGGTGTGTGTGTGTGTTTCCTTTTACATATTTTTCAAATTCTCAGCATAGCCATCTATCCTGGAATTATCTGCAGGTCTTCCAACCAAATCCTCATCAGGTGCATTGTTGCTTAGCTTCTAAGGTCAGATATGGGTTGCCACTTGCTGAAACTACATGGACATAACCATGTATTTATCTCAGTAACTGTACTGAAGTAACAACATGGTGTTCCTTTTGGACATTTCTTTTTCTAACTTCCTAAGCTAGCCTCAGGGGACTAAAATCCCAAATCATTGCAGGAAGCTTGTCCCATATCCAGACTAGAATCTGCATTTCCTCAGTCTAAGTTAGTTAGCAATTGCTTTGAGAATTATAGAAGGAACCATATCTTTCATTCTTCTAGAATAGTATTTTCTTTGCTAGTGCCAGAAATCCCAATAGGTGTGGCCATTGGGAGATTCAGTCCCAAGAAAACTGAAGAGTCTGAAACTGGGTGGGGGGAGGTTGATTCGGACAGCTTGGAGCAGTTTTCATATAGCTCAGCAGAATCTGGGGACTAAACTTGAAA
This sequence comes from Naja naja, assembly GCA_009733165.1. Classification (NCBI taxonomy): domain Eukaryota; kingdom Metazoa; phylum Chordata; class Lepidosauria; order Squamata; family Elapidae; genus Naja; species Naja naja. The sequence goes on along the minus strand of CM019160.1, from coordinate 5,696,524 downwards.
ACTTTTGCATGAAAAGCATATTGTCTGTCCTATGTTAGGCTCTTCTGTAGCTACAAGGGCAGCATCACTATGGCAATATTTAAGCCTCATTAATCTAAAGCCATGGGTAGAATTTGCTTTGGATAACCCCTGCTTTCTTTGAGGTGGCAATAAAGTCTGGGTTTAAGGAACTTGGTAGGACCAGGTTGGTAAAAATGGTTGGAGAGTCCAGATTCAAAGAAGCCAGGCTGCCCTCTCATGGCAGACCGGTGACAGATGATCAAAGTCTCGGTCTAGACTGGGCCACGCTCTCTCACCGCGGGCATCCCAACACGTTCTGGTTAGGCTGATGGTAAGATGTTAAAAGGGTCCTAGGAGAAAAACATGCCCTCCCCGGCTGGTCTCTCACCCCAGCAGGGAGTACAACAGAAGTTTCATAACCGTTGACCAAGTTCGAGGGTGAGTACCAACACTGGGAGCTCAAACCTGGGCCACCGGGTGTCCAAATCACCTTTACATGGCCTAAGATGTACTGCAGATGGTTCATTCCCAGTGGGGAAAAAAAGGTACCTTGCAATTCGGGATGATAATGATGACAAAGGAGGAGGAACAAGTGGGGGCAGATAGATGATAGCAGCTGACCATGATAGGCAGGTCCAGGATCCAGGCAGCGATGGTCACAGAGGGGGGGTAGTCGAGTGGTTGGCAGGCAGATCTCCAGCAAAAACCATCCAGGATAGGACCAAGGACCAGCGGCAGCCCTGGGAAGAACAACTCTGATCAACTATTGACTAGAGATAAAGCTGAAGGATTGAATCTTCTTTACAGAGAATTTGTCTATCTGTCTATTAATCTACTTACCTGTCAACCTTGCCTTCTGATGCCAGATACTCGCCAACTCTGTCAGAAAAAAAAAACCCCACACTGAAACATCAGTTTAATGCACTGGGAAAATTCTAATCCAGATAGTAAAGTTGTATTTAGAAATCATTTATGTCTGTCTAAAGAGACAATATCATTCAGATTATAGGAAGCATCTTTCATTATAGTGGTGGGATTCAAAAAAAATTACTACCGGTTCTGTGGGCATGGCTTGGTGGGTATGGCAGGGGAAGGATACTGCAAAATCTCCAGTCAGAGGTGGGATTTGCCAGTTCTCCAAACTACTCAAAATTTCTGCTACTGGTTCTCCAGAACTGGTCAGAACCTGCTGAATACCACCTCTGTTCCATTAGCATAGGAAATAAGCTTCTTGCACGTCTCAATTTTCTCTTTCCATTTCTAGAATTTAGAATTTAGAAAAACTCAGAACAGATATATGCAAATAATATTGCTTCTTCAGTAAAGAATGTGACTAACGGCGAGTTAGACTGGTTAAATAAGCATAGCACTTGTCAAAGGCATCATTTATCAGTAACGTTTTGAGACACTTTTACATAGACTTGATTCATCTATGACAAGCCAAATAATAGTTTGCCTAAGTATGGATTGTTGAATAAGTCACAATTGGCTACATTCAAAATATATTCAAAGCTATAAACTATGTTTTTAAAACACTATGACAATCTGAACAGATATAGGTTTGCTACAGAAATATGTTTCAGTATTCTGATCATATAGGCATAAATAAATTGGTATTTCCTTTCCTGTGACAGTAAGAAAAGGTTGGGGCCCACAATTAAAACTCTTCTATGCTATTTATGTATTGGTAGGCAAATCCACTTAATTAATGAAAGTGAGTAATTAACAGCAGTACAGCTGGGTTAAATCAAGTCTTCTTTGACCCAAATCAAAGGAATTGGGGATAAGATGTTTGAACTATATTGCTACTAAGATAGGCTTTGGAGTCCTTTCCCTACACTTAGTTTAAAATTCAAGACAGTGTTCTGTTAAAGGCCTACAAGTCAAAATTTCCCACTTTTCTGGAAAGATGTATATCTTATTGGGTTACATGTGAAGTTTATGCTATTGTTTGATAGCTCTCTACTGGGGCAAGAATGCTTTAATGTTTATACTTTGAAGATTCAGTATATATCATATGGAGCATGGAATGACATCTCTAAATTAATACAGAACACAGAATAACAGACTTGGAAGCAGGGGTGGGATTTTACCAGTTTGGACTGGTTCTATAGAACCGGTAGTTACGAGTCTGCACAGTTAGGAGAACTGGTAAATCGCACCCCTGGCTGGCCCACTTCCAGCCCCACCCAGTTATTCCTCATCTTGCCCGACATTGCTGCCTGCTTTCCAATGATGCCTGCCTGATCTCCCTGGGTGAGTGACACCACAATATAGTTGGGAATGGTGGTGTTTTGCGAGGTCCAGGGGGTGGGTGAGCAAAGCGCCACTGCAGTGGCTTATACGAGGCCCCCAGAGCCAGGATCACTGCGAGTTGGGGGGAGTTGGGAGAGCTCAAATCTGTAGCTGCATTAAAACCTCCGCTTTGATGCTCTTACAGCCTCAGGCAAAAATGGGTGAGGAAGCCCGATTCCCCCAAGCAAGAGAAGGGTTTGTTCCCGTCGTCCTCTCCCCTTCTGAGAACTTGTAACATTGTTACAAACCAAGGCCCAGAATGTCACATCACAGCCTTCCACCCAGGATACTACATCACAGAACTCAGGAGATCACAACACAAAACATCAGGAGGTTGCAACACAGACAACGACCCAGGAGATTACAGCACCACACCCAGGACGTCACAACAATAGAACTCAGAAGGTCATCACACAGCCCATTACCCAGGTCGTTACAACACAAAAGGCTGAGAGACACACAGCCAGCACCTCAGCCACACAGGGTCTCAGGAAAAAGCCATCCAATCTGCATACATCAACTCCACAAACCAATCAAGAAGTAACAACACAGCCAACTCTAGAGTTTAAAAGGGAAAAACAGCCACGATCACACACTTCTCCCAGGAGAACGAAGCTGAAGACACCAGCCTGAAGATGACGGATGAGATTTCGCGAAACGCTGCCAAGGTATTCTCAATCTTACACGGGACAAGACCCGAATACACCAAGACCTACATACCTTTACCCGTGAAAATCTACGTAAATATATATATATATATATATATATATATATATATATATATATATATATATATATGCTGTTCAGCTTTGTTCGGGTATTTTCCCACGTCATTATAGTTGTGCTTTTAAAGTTGTAGCTCATTATAGTTGTGCTTTTAAAGTTGTAGCTGTAAAGTTAGTGTATACACACACCCATACACCCACACCCACACACAATACATTTATTTATCTTTTTTTAAACCTAGTATATAAATGAGTCCCACATTTTATTATATATGAATAATCTTTTTGCAATCTGCAAATTCTCTAGTTCAATTAATTCCTATGAAAGACATCCTAAAGGCATGCCTCTGATGGACCCTTTTTGGATCAAGTACAATAGACAAACAGCTGGATATGCAGAAAGTGAGAGATGTATCAATCTGAAAAAAAAAACAATAAAAACTGAAAACTGGCAAGAGTTTTATTGGGTGAAACAGAAAGTGACTCAGACTGAACTTGTAATGCTTCTAAAAGGGTTTTTTTAAATCCCTTGTTCAGATCTTGATTTTAATTCCTGGAAAATATTAGATGCAACAGATAAGGGGAAAATCTTAAAGATAAACTTAAAGAAAAACTTAAAGCTAAGGGGAAAAACTTAGACTGTCTACTATTGACCTCACCCCTTTCCTAAGAGGTCTGTAGGGGGCGTGCATAAGCGCACCAAAGTGCCTATCGTCCCTGTCCTATTGTTTCTTTTATTTTTTCTTATATGTGTTCATTTCATGTATTCACAATTATGTTTATCCTTATATTTATTATCTTGTAAGTGATTGACAAAATAAATAAATAAATAAAAAATAAAGTAAATAAACAATCTGTGTATAGGAAAGTCCAGCTGTGTTGAATATCAAATATTATTTGAAGTTTAAAAAATGAAATACAATCTAAGCAAGAATCTGTATTTTAACGGAAAATGTTTCCTGGTTTTCAAAGGAATCAATTGTGTGGGCCTTACATAAATATTGATTTATGTAACACAGTGCAGGCTGACTAGTATGAGTGTGAACTTGTATTTTTTTAAATAGAAGGTAGATGATTAAATAGCAGCCTGGAGCTATTATATCTCCCTAAGCCAAAGTACCTCCTTAAGCACATTTGTGTTTCACAGTTCCTTTCCAAATCTTATCACAAATTGAGTTGTGTAGCCAATTTACTATGGGCAACTACAATTTAAATGCCAAGAAAAAAAGCGAACCTATTTATACACCTATCATTGGAAGATATTTATCATTAAGTTAGTGAATGTATAATTTACAGCAACTTTTTAACATTTAAATTATGGAACCACCTTGTGTGGTTTGAGAATGAATTCTATAATTGCAAATGCAGACATAAGAGATAAGGGATATGGCATTGTGAGCACTCTGCCATTGTCAATGGTAAAAGATAGACAAAGATGTCTTTGTGGACTTTACCCCACTAATCATGACCAACTTTAGGGGTCTCATCTCCATTTCTTAAGCCCAAGAGCCAGCATTGTCTGAAAATGTTTCTGCAGTCATGTGGCCAGCATGACATCACATCGTAGCACAGAAACTACAGCGAAACACAAAATGTTATTACTGTCCCTCAAGCTTATATGTGGTACCTATTCATCTACTTGCATTTAAATGCTTCAGAACTGCTAGGCTGGTAATAAGGTAAGCCATTGCTGAAATAAATGCAATAAGTATAATGGTATCAGTTACATTAATTACATAAATATGCCTTTTTCACACTGGCAGATCACACATTGGATGACTTTGCTCATGAAATAAATAAAACAAGTGTATAATGCAAACCAGTCTATTGTTAATGCAGTTAATTTATTTCACATAGCATATTCTGCAAAGACTGGGCAGTGCTAGCCTAGGCTAATGTGTTGTGAGAACTCATTCACTAAATCCTTTTTGTGATCATAAACATCCACTGCTAAATATAATGACTCAAAAATGATAATGCATTGATGTCCCAATACCAGTTTTGCCTTTTGTTCTTGTGTTGTGACATCACCAGCAAATATTTAAAGGACAGAATCTGTCTTGCAATGACGTGGCCTCCATTTTGTCATCCAGTCCTCCAAGATATTGTGATAATCATACTGCATGAATTAACATTCATTAAGCGCCAGGATAGAAAGTAGGGGACCATGAATTCAAGTCCTACCTTAGCCAGAAAAGCCAGTTGGGTGACTTTGGACCAGTCAATCAACTCTCAGCTCAATTCACCTCACTAGATTGCTGTTGTGGGGAAAATAGGGGGAACAAGGAACACTGGATTTGTTCACCACCTTGAGTTATTCGTAAAAATAATTAAGGTGGGAGTCTCAATAAAATGCAGTTTTGGTCTTCTTGATTTTCTGATCTAGACTACCCAACAGAACTGATAACCATGCACCTAAGGGGAAGAGAACCACGCCGCTGTCTGATTCTTCCTCTTCTAGTAAAACCACAGAACTACACAAGGAAAGAAATATTTGTCAACTAATTAACTTCTGTATTTTTTTTAAATTACATTTATATGCCGCCCTTCTCCGAAGACTCAGGGTGGCTTACAATTTTTTGGGATACAACCCAATGCGCTCAGCAATAGCCTTCATTCCATTGTATATGCCTGCTTATTACTAAGCGGCATTTTTACAAAGTCAGCTTATTGCCCCCAACAATCTTGGGTCCTCAATTTACCTACCCCGAGAGGATGGAAGGCTGAGTCAACCTTGAGCCTGGTGGGATTCGAGCCTGCACTAATTACAGGCAGCTGGAACTTAAGTGCTAGGCATTTAACAGCCTGCACCACCAAGGTATTTAACATCTGACCTTCTTTTCAAGAGCTGATAAATGACAGCAATGTAACTAATCTTCTTTGTAATTTAGAACTCGTCATAAAGTGATAACTGATCCTCACAGCATTTGACATTTACTAGGATTTGAAAACTGACATGTAATGTCATTTTCTCTCTTAAAAACAAAAAAAAGGTATCAAGATTTCCATCATTTGATAGAATAGCTACCAATTGGGGCAGTTCTCATAATGTTATCAAATGATATCTCTCTACACAAAAGCTCTGTATGGCAATAATAGTCACAAAAGTCTTTTACTGTCCATGAAGGTACAACAGTAGAGCCCAGTTCAAGCTTCTCCGTTTCTTTTATATTGAGCTTGTAAAACATCTACAGAGTCCTCCCAAATTTTGTTGTTGTTCAACTGCCGCCTACAGTAGCAAAGATCTTTAGCTGGCCCAACTGATAACCTCTCTTTATTCTTTTAGCTCTTTCTGAATGAGATAAAATTAAATTTACTAACCCATGGTTTATTTCACAGTATTTTAAAATATCAGCAAATCAACTTTAGCCAACAGCTTTAGAAAGCTGAACAAAGACAGAAAGTGAACTTTACTTGTAGAAATTGCCTTTCTTTCTATTTAGAACTAAATTGTTGATTTCTACTTTTACAGAGTGGATAAATGATACTAAAGGCCCATGCAATTTTTGATTGCCCCCTGTACTCAGATTTGAGGGAACATGAGCTGGACAGGATCTTTTATACCAACTCTGGTATGTCTAAAGAGCACTTCTTGCAACATTGTTTGCTAGGTTCTAATTTGCATTTGGTGAAATGGATTGCTAAATTTGCCGTAAAGTTGATAGAAATAAGGACAAAGTTGGTGCAGCGGAGTGTGGTAGGTTGTAGGAAAGATCACTTGATTTAAAAAATGTAATTTTAAAAATAGTTTTAAGACTGTCTGGGGTAGATGCAGGGGTGACATTGTAATATAATTTTAATCATATTTAACCTGTATCTTAAATCATTGTATTCTATCCCGATTCCATTTTGGATTGTATTTTATTCTAATATTATTCTGAATTGTAATTATTCAATTCCATTTTGGGTTGCTTTTGTCAAATTTTAGTGGGGTTTTGTTTTTAGAACTCTGCATTTTGATATGGCTCAAGGGCTAATCAATAAAGAAAGAAAGATACTAAAGGCATTACCTCCCATGTATCAAGAATAATTTTGTGGCTTTGGTCTGGAGAAAAAAAGTTCCAGGGCTGCTGTTTCTTTTTTCAAATGCTTTGTCTTGAAAGCCTAAATCCAGTTAGAAAAGGGCTTCCCGCTCCCCCAAGTGAACTGCTAGTTGCAGTTGTGATACAAGCAACATGGTTCAGATGTTTTTCAAGAATGATGTAAACTTCTGGAGGAAAAATGCATTTTTCAATAATATCTGGCTAACCCAGTTAGCAGAATTGAAGAGGGCAGGAGCCATTGGACCTTCGGTAAACAAACAATTCACAAGCAGCAGATTCAATAACAGCAACAAAGCAAAGTGTTTTGGAAAGGATTAGTTTAACAAAGAATAAATAAAGGAAATCTGAGAATTACAAAGGTAACAAACACTAATCCATTCCCTTAAATGACTTTACAATAATGCATAAAATGTTAGTAATAAGATGAGTTGGAAGACAAGAAGCAGAAAGGCAAGTTTGATATAATGGAGTTTTAAAAAATGTGGTGGGATGAATTCCAATTAATGGACTGTTGGACTTGATGGGTACATCTTGCTTTAGGCAACACAAGAAGTGGGGCGACATTATACAACTGGAATTAATCTACTTGTGCAGAGGCTCATGGGATAGAGGGTATTGAGTGTTTACAGCATCTAGGTTAAGAATAAATGGGAAGATACCCAAACAGATAACTAAAATACAGAGCCAATGATGCAGAGCTGTTAGATCTTTCCAATTATCTTTGGGTAGTCCTGGAAAATTAGGGAGGGGCCAGAGGTCTAAAAAAGAGGAAGTATAAGAACAAGAGGAGAAAGAGGACCCTGGTAATTATTAGCATAACACTGAGAGTTTAGCCATTCTCAGGAAAAGAAATACATTGAAGACTAATCTGGGCTGGTTGGAAGACTGGGCTGAGAAGGAGAGCTCATTATAGTTATTAAAAATAAACCAAACATAAACTAAAGTATGAAAGATGCTAGAAAGGGTTAATACAATTATGAGCTTCATTAGAAAAAGTGTTGCATCAAAGATATGTGAAAGTCTTATTTCCTTCTGCTCTGTCCTGGTCAGACCACACCTGACAGGTTAGTATAGGTTTAGGGGGAAGTGATACAGGTGGTTGAAATGGAGACTTGAAGATGTGCTCTGTGAAGACAAGCTGAAAAAACCTGGGATGTTCAGACTGGACTTGAGGGAAACATGAAAGCAGAGTTCAGATATGTAAAAGAGAAGATGGTGAGAAACCACTGGCACTTGGCAAAAGACATGTATTTATGCTGGTTGCAGCATCCCGGGGTCACATGATCACTATTTGCAACCTTCCCAGCCACAACAGCTGCCAGCAGTTTGCAGTTCGATTCTCACTGGCTCAAGGTTGGCTCAGCCTTCCATCCTTCCAAGGTCAGTAAAATAAGGACCCAGATTGTTGGGGGCAATATACGGACTCTGTAAACCTCTTAGAGAGGTCTGTAAAGCACTGTAAAGTGGTATATAACTCTAAGTGCTATTGCTATTACTATTGCTATTGTTGATGGAGGAAGCAGGATTCACCTAATGACTGTCTGATTCACTTAAGAGCTGCAATGATTCACTTAATGACTGTGTCAAAAAAAAGGTTGTAAAGTTGGGTGCAAGTCAACAGTCACCTTGCTTAGCATTGGAAATTCTGTTGCCAATTGTGGTCACAAGTCAAGGAATACCTTTACAACAAGTTTACCTTCTCCAAAGGTTAGGATTTCTAGAGAGAGACTGAACAGCCACTTTTCAGACTAAACTGTTTTCCTGCACACTACAAGGGGTTAGACTGGATAATCTTTGTTATCCCACTTCACAATTCTGTGATTCAATAAATTAGCCCAAATTGTGTGATCATCATTTCTGTATGTTCCCAGTCCTACATCCCTACAGGGAAGATACTCTGAACCCATCCAATCCTCTCAACATTTATTTTCTTCCCTGATGCTGCCACCACCCTAAACCTTTTCCTCATTATATCCTGCAGGATTTTCTGCATAGAGCAAAGTATTGTTTTCCCCTCATGTGCCACGTTTTTCTGTCCTGAAATCAAATTCTTTTGGAAAGGTCCTTAATGTAATATAATGTGACTCTGTTGTACAGCTGTCCCATTCACATATGTAACAGCAGTACTTGACATATCCGAGCTGCGTTTCAAACAGCAAAATGACTACTTTTAGATCTCCACAGATATTCCAGTTGTACTTGGCATACTGGTTGTACAATTCCATATTTTTGTAAGCTTCTTTTATGTCTACCCCATAGCCAACAGGTACTGAAGAGTGCACATTCCCATTGTTTAAAAACACAATGTTTCTATAAAACAGTATGCAGTAGGTTGACTACAGGTTATTTTCATGATTAGCAGCCCCAAATCTATAAGATACACCCAAAAGCGTTCAGGAAGGAAAATCCTTGTTGTCCAGTATATCCAGCCACCCGCCTCCTACAAAAATCTGACTCTGGGTATATTAGGGAAATGTTTAGTCAAATGTTTGACATTTGAACTTCCTGGAACTGAAATAGAACAAGGTTGTGCTAAAGTGATCACTGCACCTATGAATGTTTTTTTTAATATAAAAGTTTTTTATTTTGATACAAACATACAAACAGGACATACAAAACATAAAAACCATCTTCCATATATACATACAGTGTGTCAGTTGGTTACAAATCCTTTGTGTCATCCTTTCATATTCATCACTCACAATTTATCAAAAAGAAAATTTCTCATATTATCAATAAAACATTATGTATTTATCAATTATTACTTGTGTACAATTAAACTATTTATTTCATCATATATACGAGATATATTTTTAATCTAAAATTTATGTTATACTTTCATCCAATGGTTATATATATCAACATTATATTTTATATCAGCCTATTATATTTCTATTGCAAAATTATATAGTCTATTGCATTACCAAGTCTTTTTATCCAACCATTGATAAAACAAATCCCATATCTTGTAAAATTGTTTATCTTCTTGTTCTCTAATTTCAAATGTCAATTTACTCATTTCAGCACAGTCCATAATTTTCCTAATCACTTCCTCCTGCATAGGTATTTTATCATTCTTCCAATTTTTGGCAAATACAATTCTAGCTGCTGTTAAAACATTTACAATCAAATATTTCAACTCTTTATTGTAGATATCTGGTATAATTCCCAATAAAAATATTTCTGGTTTCAAGTCTATGTGTTGTTGTATCATTTTTTCCAACCATATGTGGATTTTAGTCCAATATCTTTTTGCATCCGGACAAGTCCACCACATATGGTAATATGATCCAGGTATCTGATGACATTTCCAACATTCATCCGATTTATTCTTAAACATTCTTGCACCTATGAATGTTTTCAGTTTATGGGTTTTTAATAGTCTCCAGATAATTAGGAAAAGTTTAAAAAAAATTCCTTTGTAATGGTAGAAGAGGAAAATCCTGTCCAATCAATTCACAGTTCTGTGTGTTTGATTTGGAATTACATTTTCCTGGCTGCATCCATAGTGCAAAGCCTGTGTTAAGCCACATTCTTGCATTGCACTACTTACTGAATTGTTGGTTGGGCTGCGTTCAGCCAACATGTAAAAACAAGCCCTTTCATTATGTTTTGTTTGTGGTAGGAATTCATGCCAATTGGTATGTCGAATGGTTACAGGAACTAGGTGTATTTAGTCTAACTTCAATTCACAACAGCCACAGTAAGAAAGGCTAATGAAAGGAGAAGAGCACAAAAATAATAGAAAGGGGCCAAACTACTTATCTTTCCTCTATTTGACAAGCTGTCCTATTGAAGTCTGTTGTTAAGAGAAAGGCATTGGAAAGGAAGAACAGTAGAGTTTGGAAATTGCCTGTAAATAGGTGTTGCATCTGTAGTGACACAGCTTATAGAGACTATCCCACATCACTAAAGCCAAATACTTTGCATTTATATTTGAATTATTTCTACCTTTGACCCTGAGTGCCACCTATAGGCACTAAATGGAAGTAAGCAGGGTGAGAGATAATATGTGGATGGGAAACTATTAAGGAATTCAGATTGGGGATCTGAAAAATATCTTGTTTTAAGCAATTCATTTCCCTCTCCAACATTCTACAAACATTTTTTACATATTTATACAAACACATTTCAGGTAGTCCTCAAATTAGGACCACAATTGAGCCCAACATTTATGTTGTTAAGTGAGATATTTGTTAAGTGACTTTTGCCCCATTTTATAAAACCTTTCTTGCCATCGTTGTTAAGTGAATCATTGCAGTGGTTGAGTGAGTAACATGGTTGTTAAATGAATCTGGCTTCCCCATTGACTTTGCTCATCAGCAGGTCACAAGAGGTGATCACATGATCCCAGGACATTGTAACTGTCATAAATATGAGTCAGTTGCCAAGCATCCAAACTTTGATCATGTGAATTGTGGGGATGCTGTAATGGTCATAAGTGTGAAAAACAGGCATAAGTCACTTTTTTCAGTGTCATCTTAATTTTGAATGGTCATTAAATGAACTGTTGCAAGTTGAGATCCACCTGTATAGAATCATGGGGTTTGAAGGCTTGTGTTTCTCAGTCTGGCTGAGGAGTTCTAGGAGGTGAAATCCACACATCTGTAAATGGCCAAACCCGAAAAACATGCATTAAGCAATCAAGTCAGTCTTGATTATGTTGTTTCTATCAGTGATTCTTTGAAACATCAGTAGCTAATAAGATATTGCCTTAGGATGGATTTTGAACCATGCTCATGGTGAATTGGTTTTCTTGAAATGGGAAGGAATGTCTGTTATATGGTTTTGCTATCTCCAAATAACAGTTCCTGGCATTGCAATTAATCACGATGTTGAAATTCTTCTTGTTAGCAATTAGAAGGATGGGTAGTAGATGGAATTAGTTTTCTGAAGAAACGAATTTGAGTCTAAACTAACCATTTTTCTAGACATGTATTTGATCTGCAATGTGAACTGTTGCTATGTATATAGTTGAAGAGCTGAAATCTGTATTGTTGGGGTGCTGAAATCTACAGTGTGATTTCTCAAACTTCACCTCTCCTTAGGAAAGAGATTCCCATGTTTCTTTGTTCTTTTTAAAGTACTGGAGAATTTCTTCCACATTTCTTGTGGTTGGTGTTTTTGATGTAGTGGAGTGTACCACTGCTGATGGTGAAGAACTTTTCACTATGTATATTTTACCAAAATTGACTTCATTTCTTCCTCTTTTGGAAAAAAAATATCTTTCTCACCAAAGTGAAAGAAAATTAGTAGGAAGAAAAGGAGTCCACATACAAATTCACACCGCAAGATTTTCACCTGTTTACAGCTTCATCTTCTGACTGGATATAATTAAAGTTTATCTATTTTATTGATTGATTACATTTATATGCTGCCCATCTCACTGATAAGGTGACTCTGGGGTGGCTTAAAAATAGAAAAATGATAAGTAGAAAAACAATTACAATTTCAAAAACTATACAAAATGGACCCATGGAGATGGATGGTACAAGGAGGGGATCTTCTTACCCCATCAATCACCTCCAGCAGTGAGCAGCCCTTTCATGGCCATAGGTCAATCAGCAAAAGCAAGATTTGATATCCTTCCAAAAGGCCAAAAGGTGATAGCAATTCTCACCTCTAAAATGTAAAGTGTTCCACAGGTAAAGTGTAAAGTGTGCCACAGCAGAAAAAGCTTTCTCCTTGACATCACCCATTAGAATTCCTTAGCAGACAGGATCTGCAGCTGGCATGAGTGCGCCAGTCCCATTGATGTGAGACAGCTCCTCAGATACCTTGGACCCATGCCATATAGGGATGTAAAGGGAATGGAATGGAATGGAATGGAATAGAATGGAATAGAATAGAATAGAATAGAATAGAATAGAATAGAATAGAATAGAATAGAATTCTTTATTAGTCAAGTGTGATTGGACACACAAGGAATTTGTCTTGGTGCATATGCTCTCAGTGTACATAAAAGAAAAGATACATTTGTCAAGAGTTAAGAATCATAAGGTACAATACTTAATAATAGTCATAGGGTACAATAAGCAATAACCAATATATAAGCAATAATAACGAACCCTTTGAATTGGACCCAGAAGCAAACTGATAACCAATGCAGTTTGGCAACAGCATATATGCTACCAAAGGACCCCAGAACTGCGTGCATCACTGAATTCTGCACCAGCTGTAGTTCCAAATATGTTTTTCTTTCACGCACCCATCTTAATCAGTCCAAAATAATTCGTTCTGTGTTACTTTTGAATCTTTGAAGCACAAATGGTGGGGGGAGAGGCTAAAACACAAGGAAATGTAATTTCTTCTCAATCAGATGTACTTTCCTTGAGTTCCTAACTGCACAATGACACAAAGGCATGAAGTGGCTGCAAGAAAAGAGTACAAGGGAAAGAGAGGAGTCCCTGGAATGGAGATGTTATTTATGGCTCCTGATACCTGCTATGAACTGAGCCATTCATAAAATGAGATGACAAAATTGGCCTGTACTTATACGGGAGTGACACTGAATCCCATTTTACAAATGTAAGCTATAAAACAGGCCTCAAAATATTAATAACCCAAATTTCATTTAGGGAGAAGCTAAAATATAATGAAGTACTCATTATTAATATACAACATAGACATACGTTCTTGCTGTTTCTTTTCTTTTTTTCTTTCTTTTCTTACTGTTCAATTCTCCCCATTTCAAGGGGGAAACTAACTAGAAATGATGACCCTGGGTCTATTGATCTTTGTGGTGATTTTCTACTTTAAAGGGCTGCATACATGCTCCAGACGGCCACTTCTGAACCATCATAACCTTTATCTTGTCTATACTACAATAAAACTGTCTGACATATTAGAAAAATAAATGATCACCAAGCTAGCCTTCCCTAAGTGTTTGCATTAGACATAGGAATAGAACTGGGCTTCATGACTTAGATTTTTATTTCATTGATTTCACTTTTTTTATTATTAATTGTTACTTGCCTCACTTTTCTATCAAGAGTGCACGAATTAACAGAATAACAGAGTTGGAAGAGACCTTGGAGGTCTTCTAGTCCAGCCCCCTGCATGAGCAGGAGATCCTATACCATTTCAGACAAATGGCTGTCCAGATTCTTCTTAAAAGCCTCCAGTGATGGAGAATCCACAACTTCTGGAAGCTGTTCCACTGGTTAATTGTTCTCCGTGTTAGGAAGTTTCTCCTTAGTTCTAAGTTGGTTCTCTTCTTGATTAGTTTCCATCCATTGTTTTTTTGCCTTGCCTTCTGGTTCTTTGGAAAATAGATTGACCCCTCTCTTAATTGAGTTGAATTGAATACTTTAGTGGCCAAGTGTGATTAGACACACAAGGAATTTATCTCTGGTATAGAAGCGCTCAGTGTAAGGCAAGTAAATGCGTGCAATTTTGTCCTAAAATAAAATGTAAACAATTAAAACAACAAAAGATCTGATTTGTGATTATTACTCAGAAGGACTTTGTGGAGAGTCTTTTATCCTTTTTGAAGATAGCACAAGATTTGTGAGATTACTTATTTGTTTGTGTGTTTGATTTATATGCTGCCAAATCTTCTCAGACTCCTGGATGTTTGGAACAATGAAACCCATACAATATGAAAATAACTCGTACGAATATGAATATATTTGTGGGGAAAATGCACACAGTGAAGCTAGTTTGCAAAAATGTACCCATGTCAAATTTTATATTAGTAGAAATCTACTATTTGACACACAAAGAGGCTGATTCATCCATTCTTAGCTTTCAGCAGGCTGTTTGCTATCATGGTGTCTAAAAATAATTGCAGACACATTTATGCATTTCCCCATTAAATATTTTGTCATTCATGAAAAAGAACCTCAGTTGCTGTTGCTTAAAAAAGCTATAGAACAGCTCCACATTCCTAGGTAATTGGTGGTGGAAGGGCTGGGGACATGATCTAGCAGACTGTCCACCTGCCTTCATAATACCTTGACCCTGAATAGGAAACATTCTGAAAATCAAACTTTGTGAATAGTGCTATCATTTTCTAAAAAAAAAATAGATGGGCTGAGAGATGCAATTCAAAAGATATAGGGAAATTTCCACAAAATTTAGAATTTGGAGATGTAATTGGAGATATCAAAACTGACCCCACTCAGAGCATAGAAAAACTCAGTGAAGTAGGGCAAGATTGGAAGAAGTGGAGACACCTGGCCCATAGAATCATCAAGAATCAAACACAACTGAATCAATATCTTCATCAACAACAACATCAACATCATCTGCAGACTTGAAAGTCACCCTTGGGGACATGTCAACACACTTTTTAGTTAATTGAAAATTCACAAATTTAGTCAAAATTGAGTTAGTTCAAAATGCAGTAAGTGCAAAGCATAAAGGACAGAAAAGAAGTTAACCAACTGCACAAAGAAGCCTATTAATCTCCCAGCAGATTGTCCTTCAGAGACAGCCCCACCAAGACTAAGAGTAATTGATCCCCAAAACTTTCAAAGTAAATTCAAAAGTTGAATTACATGTTGTGTTAAAAAAAATCCCTTTGCCTGCCTTTTTTCTTCCAAGATTCAAATGTATTGGGGGGAAATTCCAATGCTAGTAAGTGCTGTTGCTATTCAAGTTTCCTTTCCATTTTACAGGAGCTGACTGAGTAATGCCATCTGCTGCTTTAAGAGGAGCACCTGCATATTTCAATATGTCACTGCCAGACATGGACACATCACCATGGTGCCTCCATCATTTAAGAACTATCAAATTAATCTTATTACAAAGTATAATATTCAGATGCCAGGTCATCCTTCACTCCTTTCATTTCAACAGCATTCTTTAATCACTAACACATGTTATGGATTGGAGGGGGGTAAGCATATTGAATTAAAATGAAGTGTATTATGTATTTTTGAGCAAGTGGGGAAGTAGACAGCAACAACTTGATGGCCACCTACAGAGAATGAATAAGGTTGTCCAAATTTCAGAAAGTAGAGATTAAAATCCCTTGTTGGGAGCGTGTGAGAAATTTCTATGAGGTGCTGAAAGTTTGCATACCTTACCACACCAAGCCTCTGGTGTGTGGTTTTCTACAAATCTATAAACATTGTGTGCAAGTGTACAAAAATTATGAACCACATGTTTGTTAGTATTTCTGTGACAATTGGTTCCCATGCTGAAAAAGATTCAGGAGGCAATTAGGAGGCTGCCTCTCTAATGAAATGATCCATTAGAACAAAGGTGTCCATGACTAATTGGACAGAAACCATATTTAGTTTTAAATAATTGATAATGAAATAATAATTACTGAAGCCAGAAGGCAAGCATTTCTTAAAAGAGGTCTTCCTTTCTCTTTGGGAGCAAATGGTAATAAAAAGCAAACAATTAAAAGCTGCTTCCTTCTTAGATCACAGAAAGATTGTTGGACACTTGCAAAAACCTATTAAGAAATGAATTAGTTTTACATCACGGGTGTCAAACTTGCAGCATCACGTTGCCATCAATGACATTTCACAACATTTTTCCCATTCACAGAGCTGGGGTGGGTGTGGCCTTTGCATGATGCATCCAGCCTGTGGGCTACCAGTTTGATACCCCTGGTCTACCTGATATATAACCCTATCTTTTTCATTTCAATACATCTTACTAAATAAGAGTGTCAGACTCTTGCTTGTAAAAAACTAGTTTTGGTTTTAGGCAGCTACTAAAGGTGAGATGATGATGAAGATAATGAGGATGATAATGAGGATGATTATAATGAGGATGAGGATGATATTGAAAGGAGAAAATATCTGCCTTGTTACAGAGGGATTATATCAGAGTGGCAATGAATATTTACAAGGGGAAAAAAAAACCAGAAACATGGACTGGAGATAGATTATCCAGTTAGGCCAATTGCTACCAGATGATGTCCTCTGAATGTGCTTGAAAACAATCTCTCTCACATCCAGTCATACTTTCAGGGAATGACATTGTGCTACAACACATCAGATGGGAAATTGTGTCATTAGACAATGGTACTGTACAACAAAAGTAAAACATTTCTTGATCAGTCCATCCTATACTCTCATATGTATCAGGATTGTCTTATTTATTTATTTATTTATTTATTTATTTATTTATTTATTTATTTATTTATTTATTTATTCGACTTGTATGCCACCCTACTCCCTAAGGACTCAGGGCGGCAAACATTAAAACAGAGAAAAATTTACAATAAAACAGAATTAAACAACAAACAAGCCGAATGGAGTTAAAATAAAAACCCCGGGTCATTCCAGGCCGGCCCGTTGAAACAACCAAGTCTTCAGGTCCCGGCGGAAGGAGCGGAGGTCAGGGGCCAAACGGAGATCCACGGGGAGCTGATTCCAAAGGGCAGGTGCTCCCACAGAGAAGGCCCTAGCCCTGGGGACCGCCAGCCGACAATGTCTGACTGGCGGCACCCAAGGAGGCCCTCCTATGAGAGTGAACAGGGCGATTGGAAAGTGATGCTGGCAGGAGGCGTTCCCGCAAGTACCCTGGACCCAAGGCATTTAGGGCTTTATAAGTTGTAACTAATACCTTGAAGGCGCCGGGAGGCAACCGGCAACCAATGCAAGCCGCAGGAGGGGTGTAACATGGGAGTATCAGGATACCCCATCACAGCCAGCTGCTGCATTCTGCACCAGCTGAAGCCTCCGGACCATCCAAGGGAAGCCCCATGTAGAGAGCATTGCAGTAGTTGATTCTAGAGGTGACGAGCGCATGAGTAACCATTCGAAGGGCATCTCAGTCCAAATAAGGGCGAAGCTGGCGAACCAGCCGAACCTGGGCAAAAGCCACCCTGGCCACAGCTCCCACATGCTCCTCCAAACCGAGCTGTGAGTCCAGGAGGACACCCAGGTTTCTCGCCCTATCCACGGGGGGCAACACCTCTCCCCCCATGACCAAAGATGGTACATCCAATAAAGACCGAGCTACCTGATGAAGAGATGCTTGTCCAGGACAGCACCCTTGGAAGATGGAGGAATTAGAAGCATCTGGGAACTGGGAGGACTGTACCAGAGACAGATCACTTCTAGTCCTTACATTTTAAAGAACACAGAAGACTAAGGTTGCAAGGACTAAGGTGCAGTGAGTGATTGACATTAAAATATGACTGAAGAACAACTTTCTGAAAAGACTACTCAAACAGCTCTGGGAGAAACACTTAGCTTAGCGGATATAAGAAGCTTGCTGCTTATTCCCAAGGCTGGAGCCTTTGTTCTGCACCTCTTTGATCATACCATGAACTTCTGATTGTGTACTTGAACTCTAGATCATCTATTGACTTGACTATTGACTGTTCCTTGAACTCATTTGTCATTTAAAGAATTCAGTTTTATCCTAGCTGTAAACATTTTTATTTATTTATTTTATTTTGTCAAACGATTATAAGATAATAGGTATAAGTATAAACATAGTTATGAATACATGAAATGGATACATATAAGAAAAAAAAAAGAAACAATAGGACAGGGACGGTAGGCACGTTGGTGCACTTATGCACACCCCCTACAGACCTCTTAGGAAAGGGTCAATAGTAGACAGTCTAAGGTTAAAGTTTTTGGGGTTTGGGGAACAAACCACAGCGTCAGGTAGAGTATTCCAACATTGACCACTCTGATGCTGAAGTCGTATTTCCTGCAATCGAGTTTGGTGCGGATAACCATGACTTTGTATCTATTGTGTGCTCTTGTATTGTTATGGTTGAAGCTGAAGTATTTATTGACAGGCAGGACATTGCAATGTCTAATTTTATATACTATACTTAGATCGGACTGAAGGTGGCGTAGTTCTAGGTTGTCTACCTCTAGAGTTTCAAGTCTGGTGGCATAAGGTATTCTGCAATGAGTAGAGGAGTGGAGAACTCTTCTTGTGAAATATTTCTGGACTTTCTCAACTGTATTAATATCAGACACATAATACAGGTTTCAGACTGATGAGCTGTATTCAAGTATTGGTCTAGCAAATGTTTTGTATGCTCTAGTTAGTAGTGTGATATTACCAGAGAAAAAGCTACACAGTATTAAGTTAACAACTCTAAATGCCTTTTTGGCTATGTAGTTACAGTGGACTCTAGCACTTAGATCATTAGAGAAGAAGTACTCCAAGGTCCTTAACAGAGTTTGGATCATCAACAAGGACTATTTAGCTTGTATTTTATTTTCTGATTTTTTTTGCCGATATGTAAGACAGAGCATTTATTTGTTGAGATTTGAAGTTGCCATTTGTTTGACCATTCCAATACATAGTCGAGGTCTTTTTGAAGGGTAGCAGTATTGTCTGTGGTGTTGAATAGCTTTACATCATCAGCGAAGAGAACACAGCTGCTCTTAATATGATCACAGAGGTCATTTATGTAGAGTATGAAGAGAGTTGGTCCTGGAACACTGCCTTGGGGGACACCACTGTTGACAGGTACATAATTTGATAGGACACTCCCAATTTTGACCATTTGTTGTCTATTTGACAGAAATGCTTCTATCCAATTGTGCAGTTGTCCAGAGATGTCATAAGATCTTAGTTTCAGTAGTAGTTTGTCGTGTACCACTGAATCGAAGGCTTTACAGAAGTCTATGTAAATTGAGTCTATTGCTTTGCCCTGATCGAGTTGTGTAGTCCATATGTTTTTGCAGTGTAAGAGTTGCAGATTACAGGATAGTTTTTTTGCTGAAACCATATTGTTTGTTAGAGAGTAGGTTGTTTTTCTCTAAGTGGAGGATAATGGATTGGTTAATAATTGATTCCATGACTTTACAGGTGACGCAGCATAAAGAGATTAGTCTGTAATTTTCAACTAGGCTGGGGTCTCCCTTTTTGAAGATGGGGATGACCGTGGCTAGTGACCATAGGTTTGGCAAGGAGCTGGTCCTGAAAGATTTTTCAAAGATTATGCTTAGAGGTTTGGCTATGTCAGTGGATAGCTTTTTTAAGAAGTAGGCACATATTCTGTCTGGTCCAATAGATAGAGATGGTTTTAGATTGTGTAATGCTTTTCCAACATTGTCTTCTGTAAAATCGATATGTATTAGATAATTGTAGATGTCTGTGGTTCGACTAGGAAATATTGGGCATGTTCCATTGCTGTTTACAAACACTGAGCCAAAGAATGTGTTAAAGAGGTTGGCTTTAATGGTGTCATCATTGCAGTCCATTAGGTCCTTTCAGGGGTGGGATGGACCTTGAGTCTTTTAGTTTGTTGATTACGAAATTGTAGAAAGCGCGAGTGGAATTGGTGCATAGAAAGTTTTCCTCTTGTTTAATGCGATAATTTGTGCATTCAGTCTTTATCTTGTGGCATAAATTTTTGTATCGGCTTTTAAAGTTGGCAACGTGACCAGATTTGTTTTTCCGCCAAAGGGATTTCTTTTTGGATTGGAGCTTCCTTACTGTTATGGGTAATTTGTTTTTCCTGGTTTTGGGAGTTGTTATTGGTACATATAGTTCAATGACTCTTTGGACTTCAAGTAAAAATATGTTGTAATGGTCTTCAACAGTATTGCATCCAGTGACTAGAAATTGCCAATCAAGAGATGAGAGATTGTTGTCTATAAGATCATAGTTGCCTTTTTTGAAGTTATAATTAGGGATCCCATCGTTATGATGATTTTTGTGTGGATATATGTTGAGACAAAAGTCAGTCATGTTGTGGTCACTGTTGGAAAAGGGTTCTTTAATTTGTATTTCGTAAATTGAATTCAAACTATTGCAGAAGATGAGATCAAGGCAGTTGTTAAGTCTAGTATTGTTGGTTACTAGTTGTTCCAGTCCCAGATTTGTTACAGCATTGTAGAAGGTTGCATGTATGAGTTCAGTATAACATTCGTTTAGGGTCCAGTTAATATGAAGTAGATTGAAGTCACCAAGAAAGATAAAAGCGTGTGGGCAGGATGTTACCCATATTGATAGTGAATTTAACTTGTTTACATGTTCGATGTCATAATCAGGGGCTCTGTAACATAGTAAGAATCAAAATGTGATATTTAAGGACAGTTCACAGATGATGGTCTTAGGAAGAGCAAGCTCCTGGGTAACTTGTATGTTTTTTAGATGTATATTCATTATCTGCCAGTCCCAGTACTTTCAAGTCTCACCCGTTTAGAATGGCATCCTACAGAATGGAGTCTTGGGTTCTCTGCTCGTGATGGTGTCCTGGCCTCTCCGCTCACTCACTCCGCTTACTCTCGGTATTGCCGGCAAGTTCTCTGTTCTCGGAACCTTCCAAAACCTTCTGACAGTCCCGGTTGAGGTAGATCGTGGCTCCATTGGCCCCAGACCCCACTCTCTTTCTCCAGCGATGTGGTTAGGCGTTCACCTTGATCGCCATCTTAAAGGACTCTCCCTAAGATGTTAACTTTCTCTGACACCAGACCTGTTTTTTCTATCTCATAATTATCTTGGAAATCATAGTTGCTGAATACATGAAAAGCCACTTCAGCTAAAATAAAATAGGATTTTGGACCTAGACAGTAAAACTCTATAGGACAATCATATGGCACCAAAGAAATAGAAGAAAGTCTAACATCAGCTAACATAAAAGAAAGGCTATACTAAAGACACTAAACATTTATTAACTCATCAAGTTTGACAAATTGACTTTTTAAGATGCAAAGTCATCCTGCTACCCCAAATCACAAAATAAAATTTGCCAACTGATGAATTAATTCTTTGTTGAATAATCATAAATTTGAAGATGGTTTAGCACAACAAACAACCCTATTTGGATTATTGCAATGTGTTCTACATGGGTCTGCCCTTGAAGCCCACTTGGAAGTTATAATTGGTCCAGAATGTAATGATACACACAATGTGGGTGCCTCTAAGTTCATCCATGTTACATCCCTGTTATTCAAGCTGCACTGGCTTCCAGCTTCCTCTGGGTGCATTTCAAGGTGCTGAATATTGCCTTTAAAATTCTACATTTTAATATTTGCAGGACTACATCTTTCTGAAGACATCTGCCCATCCCACTAGATCAGATAGAATGGGCACACTCCAGATCCCTTCCCTGGAATATTGTCATCTAATGAGACATGGGAAGTGTGTTTTTTCTGTGGCTGCCTCTGCCTTATGGATACACTCTCTGCAGCAATCCGGCTGGCTCTCCATCTTCCCAGAGCACAGGGAGCACTAACTTCTGAAGGTTCATTAAAGCCTGGCTTTTTATCTAGGCATTGGAGTCGAGTGGTGGAACCTACAGAGTTGTTGAGGTGTCCTGTGAAGTAGGTCAAGGTGTATGTTTTTTTAAATTTTTTACAGATTTTTATGGTTCTATTTTGTGAGCCACCCAGAATTCAAGATGGGCAGCTATACAAATCTTTTAAAATAAATAAATACATTTTTAAAATGTAGTTCAGCTAAAATACTGCAGCTCTATGTATTTTGTGAATTCATCTCCTGTGATTACTTTCTGACTAAGAGTGTTGTTCAAATCTAGGCAATTGGATTAATTCAATAAACTAAAATTCACATGTGATGCAAACAAAGCTTAAGTACAGCAATGTTTCTAAAGAAGGAGATAGATCTTTCTCTGAACATCTTAGAAGAGGCATTTACCATCTGCTCGCCAAAAGAAATGAATACCTCTTTAAAGAAATACTTGTCTCCTGAAATTTGATTAATTACTTATGTTATAAATCTTTTATATCTCCAATAAAGCTGCTGCACAGTTAATCATAGACACCTATTTTCTGATGGATCTAAAAGATTCCCAACAGTTTGCCTAACTGCCTTTTTGACTTAGCAAAGTTGAGTAATTGTTTTTGTGAATAATCTTAAAAAACATTAGATCTGCTTAAAAACAGCCTGAAGGGAGTTCATGTAATTTCTGTTGAAGCTGGTGCTGTTGTCTGGATTATTTTATACCTATGAAATCTTCAGGCAACAGAGCAGAATTTCTGCATTTTTATACATCTTTGTCCAGACAACAAACAAAGGCAAAGTTGTGACACCTGCAAATGTTACTGAACAGTGGAGAGAGATGCTAGAAATTATTTCCTACCATTTCTTTCCATTGGCCGTGCTGGTGATGTTGTTTGGAGTTGTAGTTCAAAAACCATAATGGAATGTGTGGATGGTCCTGGGGGACAAGGGGAAAAAGATGCTGTCTAAGAAACAATTGGAGAAGACATCAGGAGCCCCCAGTCACTTAGCAGTCAGAGAATGAATGAATCATTTGGTTAAAAGTGGTGATGGGAATTGTCTACCTTCAGACTTGCAAGGGTCTGTCAAATGTTCCTTTACAATAATACAAATGATTTAGCTCATCTAGTCATGTTTCCTGTCTGGTTTATCTGGGAAGGCTGACAGGAACATCTGGGAGATGACAGGCTCTTCAACCTGATGTACAATATTTATATGCAACCCCAAAACCCCAAAAGGTCTTATAGTTGTGAGTGTTTGGTATGGCTAGTATTGGAGATGTTACTTTTGGAGAATTACTTTCAGTCCTAGTTTTATTAAACCCAGTTTCATGATGAGTAGAGCAGTGCTATCTGACTTTTGTTATTAGCAGGACCTGAAACTTTCAGAGGATGCCATTCTTCTGAAAAGTTAGAGTTCTAATTACTTTGAAATACTTTTTATCCTTTTAATTGCCTACAAAAAATCTCAAACTGAAAGAAAAATAAACAATACATGGTTATGAAGAACAACAAAAAGAACAAAGTAGAATGAAAAGAGTGTGGGATAAATATGTATATAATAGAAGTTCTGCATAAACATCTCAGTGAATGGTAACCATATACGTCATTATAATTGTCCATAGCTCTTCTGTTTTAATAATTGCTTTTTTTTGTAAGTTGCATTCTGCCTTGTGCCTTGGTTTCTAGTATTCATTTACAGAACAAATGCAAAGCTACTTAGTAAATCTCTCCTTAGGACTAAGTTTTAGCAGAGACTTCTGTCCTGGCATGTAGTGAAGCTTTAGGTAGATCTTCAGTTGCTTAGACCTAAATATCTTCAATCCTAAATTCCTGGTGGAGGAAGTCATTATCTTCTGATCTTCTGGTCTAGATTCACCTCTGGACTGAACACAATCTCTATAGCCTTTTGACTTTTGCTTAGTTCTGCTCCTAATTGAATATTGGCTTGGCTCTCAGCCCTACTGTGAGTTACTGACTTTCTTTATTATTTACCTGATTATCAGTTGTTTGTTCAATGGTCTAGACAAGATATTGTCAGCATGTATTTAATTTCTTTACCTAGTGGAAGATTGACTATTATACTGGGTTTTTAAACAAGAACTGGCATAATGCCTCCACCCTGGATTTGAGGTCCTAATGGAACCATTTCAAGTTTCTTGTCCAGGAAATCCAATAAAAAATAAAAACTTTACTGTGGATACCAAACAGCTTAATTACCAGTTGTAAGCAAACATCCATTCAGGTAGAAAGAAGATATAAGAATAACTTCAGACAAAGAAATTGAACTCAATGAGATGCATCCCTTTTTCACCCAAGGGTTGTTCACTTTCCAGAGTTGCCTTTCTAGCTCTCTGCTTCAGAGTAAGCACCATACATTTTAAAGACAGAGAACATTTTAATCTAGCGATTCATCCTTTACAACTGAGACATGAAAATTCATCATATTCCATGTTTTAAAGTCTCTGCCATTGCTGACTATGGTTTTTTTCCCTCTCCCCCATCAATTTGGTAGATTTTTTTCCTACGTGAGCACAGTAGTTGCTACCTTTCTTAATTCACTGAATGCCAACCAAGATGTTTTCTCCTTGGCAGGCCCAAGTTCTTCTCTACATTTGGGCAGAGAGAGGAATACTTATTAAGCAGAATGTTGCAGAAAGAAAGGCCTCTACATAAGGGAAGTCAAACTCATGTCATCACAGTAGTGTCACGTGATGTATCAGGACTTTTTTCTCCTTTGCTAAACCAGGTGTGGGCATGGCCAGTGAGTGATGCATCTGGCCCATGGGCTGGAGCTTGACAGCCCTCCTCTACATTCTCTTCTATCCTTCCACTCACTCTTGAGTCAACTTCTCTCCTGTTTCAGAAGCACAAAAGACTTCAGCTTGTTTCAAATTCTCCTTTTTCATCTTCTTCTTTGCCAGGTCAACTCCAGGACCAACCACAAACAGTGCGGGCTGGGTCTGTCACATCCACCTCCCTGAAGCTTAACACTGGCTCCCCACAGGGCTGTGTGCTCAGTCCCTATCTGTACTCACTGTACATATTTGATTGTGTATCATCTGACCCATCCAGTGTGATCATTAAGTTTGCAGATGATACTAACATATTGGGTCTCATTACAGGTGGAGACAAAACAGCGTACGGGGGGAGGTTCAAAAATTATCCTCAAAGTGCCTAGAAAACAAGCTGCACCTAAACATCAGCAAGACAAAGGAGATGGTGTTAGACTTCCGGAAGAAGAGAGAGGAACCCACCCCACTTTACATTGAGGGGAGCTGGGTGGAGAGAGTTTCCTCCTTTAAATTCCTGGGAGTCTACCTCAAGTGAAGATCTTACCTGGAAAATCAACACAACGCAGGTGGCCAGAAAGGCCCAACAGAGACTCTATTTCCTTAGGGTCTTGCAAAAGATAAAGTGGAACAACGACTGATGACTTCCTTTTATGGGTCCACAATAAAAAAGTGTCCTCTCATATTGCATTATGGTGTGGTATGCTGGCTTGACAGCCATGGATAGAAAGACACTATAGAGGGTGGTGAGCACAGCACAAAACATCATGGGCTGTTCCCTGATACCACTAGATGACCTTGCTAGGGCTCACTGCCTTAGAAGAGTGAGGAAAATCCTCAGGGATGACTCACATCCCGGTCAGCACTTCTTTACTCTCCTACCATCGGGTAGGAAATATAGAAGCATAGCCAGCTGCACCAACAGGCTGAAGAACAGTTACTACCCGTGGGCTGTCAGACTTCTGAACAGAAAATAAGTTCATGTCAACATAGTATGACAGACTTGTGGGGCCGGCGTGTTGTGCAACAAGGTCACGTAGTGTAATAAGATTGGGACTGGGTTAGGGACTTCTGTCCTCACTGTGAGTTGTGTTGGGATGGGGAGTGCATGAAGGGAGGCTCGGCCAATCTCAATGTACACATGTTGTACTCTGAAAATAAAGATAATAATAAAGGATGAATTTATGGCATGCAGATCATTTGTATTTGTCTGGCTCCTATTTTTTTCCACTTATACATTTCTGTCATGCCCCTGGTGGAGACTGACTCTGAGGAAGAGGAGGAACAGACAACAGGGAGTGGAAATGGCTCCAGAGGTGGTGGAGGACACTGGGGAAGGGCAGAGGCTGGCTGAGCAGTCAGAGGAGGACCCAGGCCCATCCCCTATCCATCCAAGGGCATGCAGGGAGGAGAGGATCAGGGAAAAGCATGGTCTACTTGGGGGGAGAGGGCCATGATCCTCCTCATGGGTTGCAGCTGTGAGCTATGTATAAGAGTTTGTAGCTGTATGTTCACAGACGCTGGAGTCAAATTAGTGCTTCCTTTGGATGAGGTTTATCTTTGTTGGCATTCTTTCCATGGACTCTCCCCGGTTATCTTCCTGGAATGTGTGATTAATTGTCTTGGTTTGCCTCGGAACTCTCATCAATGCGGTTTGTTTTTGGTTTCTTTTTGCTTCATTATCTACTTTTGAATTTAAACTGTGACTAATAAAACAACCAAGTTAAGTTGAAGGCATTGCAAGACCTTGATTCATGTTTTAGTTTCTGTGTTATTTTTGAGACACTATGGGTCATCACAATTTCTGCAACTTTACTCCTGGGGACAGACTCTCCCATTCTGAGGTCCTTAGCCATAACTTTTTTTACTCACCTGATCTACTATAACAAGAGTTTGTTCCTTTTGCTGATCTTTACTTATTTGACAAACCTGAAGATCCAATTCCAATTATGCCATGCCATAATAATGCAGCTATTCCTCAACTTACAACAGTTTGTTTAGTGATGTTCTAAGTTATAATGGTACTGAAAAAAGGGACTTACAACTATTTTTCACAATTACAATGTTTTGCAACATCCCATGGTCATGTGATCAAAATTCAGCTGCTTGGCACCTGGCTCATATTTATGACAGCTGCAGTATCCCAGAGTCATGTGATCACCTTTTGTGGCCCTTTGATAAGCAAAGTCAATGGGGAAGCCAGATTCACTTAACTGTGTTACTAACTTAACAACTGTGGCAAGAAATGTTGTAAAATGGGACAAAACTCACTTAACAAATGTCTCACTTAGCAATAGAAATTTTGGGCTCAATTGTGGTCATAAGTCAAGGATAACCTGAACCTTTAATTACCTTTTGCAGCCAGACTTTAACTTTCTTATTTCCTCTCAGATTCTAAGTGCACCCACAAGGTTATAAGGTGTTTATTTATTATGGAATAGAATTGGAGCTGAAACCAAAGTGACAGTGCTCATCTAAGCCAATCTCAAATGCCATTTTGATGTTCTGCCTGTTGAAAATCATTGTGGATTTGCTGTTGCTTTTCTCTGCTGGGTACCTTGACTTCTCTGTATTTAGGAGGTGATGGCTGAGCATCAATTCAAGGAGACACTTAATTTTTGATCAACCTCTTTGCATAAGTATTGCAGGAAAATTAACTTGCAGGCATGCTCATAAAAAGCCAACTATGCAGATGGAATTAGAATTTAATATCAAGATGTCAGATGTCATTCTTGCAAATCTTTCACTGTTCTCTATTTATTGGCATTCCCTATTGGCAGTTTTTTTTTTTCCTCCTCTGCTTCAATCACAGAGATGGACCTAGCCAGTCAATTCCATTGACAGCCTCTTTCCCCCCTCCCCAGGAAGAGTAATTACACAGAGATAGGTAAATAGCGCCTTGGCATATGCAAGATTTCAGTCCCTGAGGCCTATGAACAGTACAATACCCTTATTATCTGTGTCTATTAAGACATGATGAGTGCTAAGAGGTTAATCTGCAAAGTACTACTGAGAGTCAGAAAGAATTAAAGACAGGCAGTCTAACTTCTGATTTATCAACACACAAATAAATGCATTTCTCCAAACTTGTGTGGCTGATTAGTAAGATGCCAAAGTTTATGGTAATGTGCTCATGAAGTAGAACTCGTGAAAAACAGTAATTTAGGCCCAGAAGGGAAGAAAGAATGCATTTGTTTGTGAATAAATGTTTCCATTAAATGGCTTCCCATTATTTTGTTGTATTCAATCATTCCACTGGTTCCTTAGCTCATTTATTTGGAAGTTAGCCCCACTGTGCCCAAAGATGATGGTCACATAATTGTACTAAGATATTTAAATCATTATTTGTTGATCAAGCCATAGTAGCCTCCTTTACATATTATGTATTCAACCAAAGTGAGATAATTCATTCATCAGGAAACACAAGGAAGCCATATTATAGCTTATCCTTTGAGTTATGTGTGAAGCACATAGGATTGCAATTTTTAACAAATTCCCTTGCCTATATTTCCTGCCTCTCCCAAAAGTAATAAAACTTCTTTTAAAAATTCACCAAGTTTGTAACTATTGTTGCACATTTTGGTCATAAATTTTCATAGTTCATAGTATATGCTGTGAACAAGTGTTTCCTTTACTGTTTCTGAATCTTTGCCATTCAACTTGAGTCTTTCATTATAGCAGATAGACAACAATTTTCCTCAAGTTATACACATTTTATCTATCCCAATTTGCTTTCCTCTAAGTTAAATAGTTTTGAACATGATAATCTTACCTCCTATAGGAGTTAGTCTGTCACTTCAGCATTTTGGTTAGATGTTTTTTCATCTTTTCAAGCTGCATAAGAGGTGGTAGCATTCTAAACAAGATTGCCACAGAGGCTGGTTATAAAAACATTGGCATTTGAGGGTTGTTGTTTTTTTACTCCTTTCCTAAAAATGGATTTAGTCCACAGTTTCTAAGGCTGCCCAATAACCTTCAACAAATATTTGGTCAAAATCCTTTAAATAATTTTAATCCAAATAAATTAAGTTAGCCACATCCCTCTATGCTTACCGTACTTGCAAAATCTCTGAGCAAATTCTGAGAGAAGCAAGATAGGACTTAGCTTGGTAGATGTCCTGTTGGTTCTTTTTATCAATTAGAGACTTTCTACATGCTTAATAAGCTTTCATTTAATAATGCTTTCCCCCAATATATCCAGAATAGCGACTGAGAGAGTTAATCTGTAACTTTTTCTATCTTCAAATGTTTCTTAGATGGTAAGAATGTGCATTGTCCACTGTTCAAACATTTAATACAGAGGATGATCTTGGAGTCATGTTTCATGTTTTTGTAGCAAGTTTTACTATTTGCTTTTTAAGTTCCACAAGAAAGCTCGGACGCCATTTTGACTTTAAATCATTATTATTCTTAGTTTCTGCAATATTGTTTTGCTACTATTTGCTTGAAATCCTTCCTGGAAATATGTTTTGTTACAAGTATCTATATCTTCTGTGCTGAAACAACACATAATTCATTCAACTGGTCTATGGTTTCCTTGTTATCTCTTAGAATTCCTTTAATGCCCCTGCTGGGCAGCCTTTGAACTGCATTCAAAATTGTGTTCCCTATTTAGGATTAAAAAAATAAATACTGTGTGAATATTATGGGAGAGATGCTTGCATTTTGCATAAATTAGCATTCCTAATCTGCTGCTACATGTAGAGATTTCACAGTAAAGGATCAGCAGCTTTTAGCAAACTAGCACGATTAGACTCTGCTAATTTTTAACCAAAGAAGCAAATGTCTGTGCAAAGTTTGGAAGCTCCTCTTTTTCTTACTTCTGAGATAAAAGCTGCTAAATCTTTACTATTTAAAAATTGCTTTCTGTGGTGGTTAATGAGATTCAGAATAATAGGGTATTTGGTGGTTGGACTCAGACTATTAGAGATGCTGTCTCTAAAATACATCCATTTCCATTTTTTTCCTCTGAAATGCTTTTTATGAAGTCTATTTTTAATTCTATATTCTTTTTGTAAAAAAAAATACACAGAATAAGCAGAATGGACTTATTAAAGCTATCTATTTTTCTTGGCATTCCAGTAAATTTAATGAACCATTCTGGATTTAATGGCGCCATCTCATGACGATCACAAGAGTAATAAGCCTATTGGATGATTAATAGAATTTCAATCAACCCCCAGCATAACCTCATCCTTTTTCAATCCTATATTGCCTTAAGTAGAATGTATCTTATAGAAATTTGTCTAGATAATGGTTTGCACAATTGGCTTGCTTGAAGGCTCTATTTTCCATTATGAGTAACAAGGAGGGTAAGAATTAGATACCTCAGAAACGAGGGTCTTGAGGTTTGTATGCTAGGCAGAAAGAATCAACATTGCTTAACACAAATTAACAGAGGTGGGGAAACTTCTCCTTGCAAGCTGCTCCATCCAACTGAAAAAAACTCTTTCTCTTGTGAGGAGAAAATCCTATGCCACCCCTTTGCCCTCCATACCCCCCACCAACCCTGCTATCCCTGACCTGATGGTGAACATCCAATAACAATATAAAAGACCACATAAGCCCTTCCACTGATTCTGAAACCTAACTTGAAATGGCCAAAGCATGCCTCCATATAAGAAAGTGGCAAATCCCAGCAGCTTAATAAAAAAAACTAAAAGAAAAATCCCATCAAGATCTGAAAATTCCTCATACCCACAATAAACTTCCCCACTCAAACCTATCCCGGGATCACCATCTCAAGATGGTGAGACTTACAAAAGGTGACAACTGCAAAACTCTGTGGGAAATCGCATTTCTCCTACAGCAGATGTAAAGTGTAAATCCTTGAAGGAGGGCTAAATATGTTCACTTTTCAGGGACAAAAGTTAGACTTCCCTATAAAAGTAACCAACTTTTCTTTTCAAGGTGTTGCCACCTTTGATTGCTAACTGTCTGTTTTGCTATTTTTTTTAAATTCATATTTATATCCCGCCCTTCTCTGGAGACTCAGGGCGGCTTACAATTTTTGGGATACAACCCAATGCGCTCAGCAATAGCCTTCCTTCCATTGTATATGCCTGCTTATTACTAAGTGGCATTTTTACAAAGTCAGCTTATTGCCCCCAACAATCTTGGGTCCTCAGTTTACCTACTCCGAGAGGATGGAAGGCTGAGTCAACCTTGAGCCTGGTGGGATTCAAGCCTGCAATAATCACAGGCAGCTGGAACTAAGTGCTAGGCATTTAACAGCCTGCACCACCAAGGCCCTATTGAATAAACTTCACCTCCATTTCAAGCAACTGTCCTGTGCTCTTTGGAAAACTCAGTTTGGGAATTTCTTCTAACACTCCGAGTCCGACCCCTATGATTATAGAAATGCAGTTTCTCCAGGTTTCCTGGATTGCTCTGCGTCCCTTCATATACTGAAAAAAGTCTGTTTCTCCAAACCCAGATAGAAATAAAGTGATGTGGGCATTGAACAAGGGATCCTCTTCAGATGATCCAATCATTTCTACGTGCATGGACAAAGTCACCTTCTCCTCTATGCAACAGTGTTATTTCAGTGCCTTATGGATCAAAAGTGAAATACCATACAAGAGAAACAACAATAATGGTAGCAAACTTAGTTAGGTTTAGACAGTTCTCACTGGTTGTCTTCAGACAACCAGTGCTAAGGAGCTACATTTTTGCAACAGGTTCGCATTTTGGTTGATGTTATATATTCTCTGTCTCTGTATCTCTGACTTAGCATATTGCCGAAGCCCAGGCCACTTCATTAAATTCAATTTATGAAACAATATATTAAGCGAACCCAAAATATTAATTCACTGATAAGCTAACTATGTTATATGAACACAACCTTTGGTACATGTCCTGGCTTTTTTTCTTTCTGAACAGAAGCAGTGGGCATCCTCCTTATTTAGCTGGTGTCTCCTGCTCTTATTTTCTCTGGATGAGCATCTAACTGTTTAAGCAGGTTACCAATCCACAAGGTCTTCATCTGCAGCCACCATACAGAGAAGAAAATGGTTGGATGTTGACATTTGATCTCCTGTCCTTTTCCTTTGAGTGACAGCAATTGTGGCTCTTAGAAATAGCATTTGCTACCCATTTGCTAAGGTTGGGTTGGGAGACCCGTTACAGATATTGCTCACTCTTTATTCAGTGGGGGAAGGAAGGAGAGAAAGAAAGCGTGTGGGATGGCATATTGCCAAGGATCCTTCAAAATCTTGAGCTAGTCTTGGTTGCCATAGAGATTCTCATTTTATATCTGCTTTTTATTGTTGTTGCTTTCTAAAAATGAGGATTATAATAATAACACAGATTGTGAATTGTACAAAAATATCTAGTCATTCCACTCCGTAAAGCTAATTCAGGTTATAGTTAGACAGCATTGCTCTCAAAGCAATTTATTCAGTACTGCATCTCCATTTTCTTTTTGTGCTCCAGTTCTATTAAGTTATTTGTCTGATTCACCTCTGCTGCTTTCAATAATATTCCTCCTTATCTGGTAGGGTAGAAAGTATATAAATAAATAAAAGAGCAATACGGGGGGGGGAGGGGAAGTATTCTTGACAACTGCACCAAGACGCTTTGCTTACAGTGTATTACTGTGGCAGGCATGAACTCCCTCCATAGTAGTAAACACCATACAAAACAAATCTTAAAATAATGACACTAGCAGTCTGAACCCTGAGATGGCTTCATTGGATGAAGTTTCCCCACAATAACTAATACCCATCAGGGGTATACTATAGAATGGTGGAAAGAAGTCTGAATTTAAACAACTGAAATATGTGGACATGGAGCAGATCATATCTTGGTGAAAAGGAATGGACAGAAAGAGATCAGTCAAAATTAAAAATTAAAGGTAATTGGACATACACTTTTCATAACTTTTGAAGAAATTCAAGGATATGATTACTTCAACTAAAGGCACGGCCTTAACTGAACTATTTCAGTTTTCACAGATTCTTAAAAAATAAACTGTAATTAAGGGGGAAATAGCTTGAAACAAACAGCCCCTGGCATAGAATGTGATTCATTCACCATGTACTCCTGATGGTTCTCTGCTTGGCTTTACATATGATAAACAATGACTTCTTTAATCATCTACTTTCACATCATATAAACCATTGTTTTCAGCAGCCCAAACTCAAATAAGACATATTATATTTAGATTCAGGTACAGTTGGTACAGGTTACTCATCCCTTGAAGTTTTCAAATATCTGTTAATTGTATACAGTAGTGTTTCTCAACTTTGGCAAATATAAGCTGTGTGGATTTCAATTTTCAGATTTCTTCAGCCAGCATGGCTGGGAATTGAAGTCCACACAACTTAAATTTGCCAAGGTTGAGACACATTGGTATATAGATGTACCTACCTTGGATAAGATATAAGGGAATTGGAATGCTGCTTTTTAGTATATGTTGCACATTGTTACAATGTGCAATGTCGGCTGGCGGCCCCTAGGGGTAGGGCCTTCTCCGTGGGAGCACCCACCCTCTGGAATCAACTTCCCCTGGAGCTTCGGGTGGTCTCTGACCTTCGATCTTTCTGCCGTGGCCTAAAAACATGGCTTTTTCAGCTTGTCAACCCGGACTGACGGAGGGATGGGAATTTTTAGCGGTTAGTTTTTATTGTTAGCTTAGTGAGAGTTCTTATTTAATTTAATTCTGTTTTAATTTTTGTATTGTTCTTTTTGATGGGGGCCACCCTGAGTCCTTCAGGAGATAGGGCGGCATAGAAGTCTAATAATAATAATAATAATAATAATAATAATAATAATAATAATAATGATGATGATGATGATACTGTGATACAGTTTGCAACAGTTTAAGGTAAAGGTTCCCCTTGCACATATGTGCTAGTCATTTCCAGCTCTAGGGGGCAGTGCTCATCTCAGTTACAAAGCTGAAGAGCCAGCGCTGTCCGAAGGTTTCTCCGTGGTCATGTGGCTGGAATGACTAAACACCGAAGGCACATGGAACAAAGTTACCTTCCCACCAAAGTGGTCCCTATTTTTCTCCTTGCATTTTTACATGCTTTAGAACTGCCAAGTTGGCAGAAGTGCAACAGTTTACATTTAGCCAAATGCGTATATTGTCATATGTGCTGAAATATATATCTCACTATTCTACTGAGCATTAAATGGGCATTCTAAGAAAAACCCCTAACCCTCTAATATCATGTTGAGATACCTATTTTCAGAATAGTTTTTTAACAAGATCGCTGGTTAAAGGCAGATTATTTAGAAAAAGAATAGGATAAAATTGTGAATAAGACTGTCCCAAACTGGCATAAGGTAGAATTAATCACACAGCCCACTTTTTAAGAAAATACACCAGTCTACAACTCCCAGAACTGCATAGTGTCCATTTAGTTATACTGCATTGGAGTGTAACAAGTTAAGTGATCCAGATCTAGATAATTCTGCCGTAGATGAAACAAACTCCCTATTTGTTTATTAAAAACTGTATATCATGTAAATTTAAAGGGCTGCAGGCCAACAGAGCAGATGGGAATGAAGGATCAAGAATTGCTCTTCTTTTGCTAAGTGATTTTTTCTTTTTTAAAAAAGAGCCTTCCTGCAGGTTGAAAGATGATAGGTTTTATTGGATACTCTAACTTAATGAACTCCTTTGTGGTAAAAGTAATTCAATAATGAATTGGGCTACTAGTTTGTCATCAACAGCTTGCTAAAAAACAAGAGAGAAGAGAGAAAGAGAAATGGAATTCGACGACATGATTGTTTTATCTCATTTACTTTAATTGTGTTACGAATACTGGAGAAACATTGTTAGCACCAGTGCAAAATTTTCCCAGAGTCAGGGAGCAAAAGCCAATAAGTTTCTACAGAGAGAATGCCATACTGCTGTTCACTGTAGGAATATCAATATTATTGAGTTTAGTTGGTGGGTTTCAAATTGTTTTCCAAGGAACTGAATGGAATTTATTGGAAGCTTCTCAGTGAGTGAATCACTCATGTTGAACTGTAACCAACAAGAACTGATCTTCTTCAGATCTTGACATTTTACACAAACACACACACACACTTTATTATATATAAAATCATATCAGGTATCATAGACACCAAGCTAAGAAACATCTGGGCTAGTACATAAGTACAGCTCAGAAAGGCATTGGGAACAATACCAGAGGCTCAAAGCACCAGTTGCTTTGATAGAGCAGTCACCCAAGACTTAAGGTCTAAAGAGATCAATCTGAGCACAGCCTGGATTGATTACAGAAAAAGCTGTGACTCAGTGCCACACATATTTATTTATTTATTTATTTATTTATTTATTTATTTATTTATTCAACTTATATGCGCCTCTCCAAAAGGACTCGGGGTGGCTCACAGCTAAAAATACAATGATAAATAAATTAATTAAAAGTATATTAAACAAGTTAAGCCGAATTGAAAATTAAAACCCATAGTTAAAATAGGACCAACCCCAGAGAATCAGCACAGCCCAGATTGTAAAAAGAGCCAAGTCTTCAAATCGTGGTGGAAGGTGCGAAGATCGGGGGCCAGGCAGAGCTCCAGCGGAAGAAGATTCCACAGAGTGGGAGCCGCCACAGAGTAGGCCCTCCCCCGGGTCGCCGCCAAGTGACATTGAGTCACAGATGGCACCCCAAGGAGACCCCGTCTGTGAGCCCGTACAGGGCGGTTAGTATTTGATGTTGGGAGGAGCCGTTCTCGTAAATAACCTGGACCCATGCCATGCTGGACTTTGAATGTTAATACCAGTACCTTGAATCTCACCTGGAGGGCAACCGGAAGCCAATGCAGGTCGCGCAGGAGGGGTGTAACATGGGAGTATCGGGAAGCTCCCATCACTACCCGCACGGCCGCATTCTGCACCAGCTGAAGCCTCCGAGTGGTATGCAAGGGCAGTCCTAGGTAGAGAGCGTTACAGTAGTCGAGTCGGGAAATAACGAGCGCCCGAGTGACTGTGCGCAGGGCATCTCAGTCCAGGAATGGGCGTAACTGGCGAACCAGCCGGATCTGGGCAAAGGCCCCCCTGGCCACGGCCCCCACCTGCTCCTCCAATTTGAGCCGTGAGTCCAGGAGGACCCCCAGGTTCCATGCCCTGTCCACAGGGGGCAACACCTCCTCCCCCATGACCAAAGATGGAACATCCAAACTGGACCGAGATGTCGGTATGCACAGCCACTCTGTCTTGGCTGGATTGAGTCGAAGCATGTTCCTGTCCATCCAGATCCGTACCGCCTCCAGACAACGGGACATCACGGAGAGAGCATCACTGATGTGGCCTGGGGTGGAGATGTATAACTGTGTATCATCAGCATACTGATGATAACTCACCCCAAAGCCATGGATGATCTCACCCAGCGGCTTCATATAAATGTTGAACAGGAGGGGCCGAGCCCTGGGGCACCCCACAAGTGAGATACCTTGGAGTCGACCTCTGCCCCCCTGCCAACACTGATTGTGAACGTCCCAAGAGGAAGGAGGAGAACCACTGTAAAACAGTGCCTCCCACTCCCAACCCCCCAAGACGCTGCAACAGGATACCATGGTCGATGGTATCGAAAGCCGCTGAGAGATCTAACAGGACCAGGACAGAGGAAAAAACCCTGTCCCGAGCCCTAGAGAGATCATCAATCAGCGCGACCAATGCTGTCTCCGTGCTGTACCTGGGCCGGAAGCCCGATTGGTATGGATCCAGGTAGTCCGCTTCCTCCAGGAAAAGTGGCAATTGCTGGGCCACCACACTCTCAACAACCTTCGCTAAAAAGCGAAGGTTGGAGACCGGACGAAAGTTGTTCAACGCGGATGGGTCAAGGGCAGGCTTCTTCAGAAGGGGCCTCACCACCGCCTCTTTCAAAGCGGCAGGGAACAGCCCCTCCCTTAACGAAGCATTGACCACTGCCCGGAGCCAGCCGCACGTGACCTCCCTGGAGGCATAAGCCAACCTGGAAGGGCACGGGTCCAATAAACATGTGGTGGAGCTCAGCCGCCGCATAATCCTGTCCACTTCATTCTCAGAAACAGGATCGAACTCAGTCCAGATAACATTGGCCAAACCACTCGCATCCCCATCCTCAGGCCACTGCAAGTCCAAGTGCAACCCTTCCCGGATCTGAGCGATTTTATCCTGCAGATACTGGCCAAATTCCTCAACTCTGCCCCACAAAGGGTCCGCCACCCCCCCCCCAGCTGGAGGAGGGAGTGAGTGACCCCAAACAGGGCGGCCGGGTGGTTATCTGCGGATTCTATGAGGGCGGAGAAATAAGATCTTCTCACTGCCCTCACCGCCACCAGGTAAGTCCTAATATGGGCTCTTAGCTGGGCACAGTCAGTTCCAGAACGGGTTGCCCTCCACCTGCTCTCTAGTCCCCTCCTGCGACGCTTCATCTCCCGGAGCCCCTCGGTATACCAGGGGGCTGACCGGGATCTGCACCGAGTAAGGGGACGCATGGGGACAACCCTGTTGAGAGCCCCTGCAGCCGACTGTTGCCAGGTAGCCACAAGGACCTCGGCAGGGCTGTGGGTAAGGGATGCAGGAAAAAACCCCAGCTTTGCCTGGAACCTCTCAGGGTCCATCAGGCGCCTGGGGCGGAACCATCTAAGTGGCTCCTCATCCCAGCGGTGTGGGGCAGCTTGATGGAAGACCAGCCGCAGCAGATAGTGGTCTGACCATGAAACGGGGTGGGTAACTATGTCACCACCCCCCAGACCACTCCGCCACTGCTCCGAGACAAAAACCAGGTCGAGCATGTTACCCCCCTCATGAGTCGGGCCTTCAATTATCTGGGTCAGGCCATGTCCTCCATGGAGGCCATGAACTCCTGGGCCAAACCCGATGCCAATCCCAAGGAAGGCAGGTTGAAGTCACCTAGAACTATAAGCTCTGGAAACTCCACTGCCACCCCCGAGATGGCATCAAGAAGCCCAGGCAGGGCAGCTGAGACATAGCTGGGGGACAGGTATGTAAGCAGCACGCCCATCCGACCTGCAGGCCCACACCTCAGGAGGAGGGATTCACACCCGCCTATCTCCGGGGCAGGGACCTCCCTTGGAAACAGGGTCTCCCGAATGGCAATAGCCACCCCACCCCCCTTCCATGGGGTCGTGACTGGTGCAGCACCCAAAAACCTGGGGGGCAGATGTCAACCAGAGGGACTCCACCCTCCGGCCCCAACCAGGTCTCGGTGATACAAGCCAGGTCCGCGGCCTATGAATCTGTGAATGCCTGGCACTGTACAAAGTCAACAGAACCTTCCTCAAGAACTCAATGGGACTGTGGAAGACAATACTGGAATTCAACTTAAGACAAGTTGCACAAGTAACCATCAAATGTAGCATATATCAAGGTGATGCATTGTCCCTGCTGCTCTTCTGCACAGGCTTGAACCACTCTCAGTCAGATAATCACAAAGACTGGATAGGAATACATGTTCAAGAGTAGAACTACCATCAGCCACCTCATCTACATGGATGACAT
This sequence comes from Naja naja, assembly GCA_009733165.1. NCBI lineage: Eukaryota > Metazoa > Chordata > Lepidosauria > Squamata > Elapidae > Naja > Naja naja. The sequence continues at coordinate 5,658,076 of CM019160.1, read as the reverse complement.
AAAATTGTATGCAAAAAAATGAATGAGACATCAACTTGCTGATCTACCTGATACAGATCAACAGTGAGGATATCAGGGTGTCATTCAGAGAATAGAAATATAGCCAGATGGTCATCAAGTGAGGAAAAATAATGAAGACTGATGGGATAGAACTATAGCAGACATACAGACCAACTGTATGTCCCTTGATATCCCATGGGAACTATGATGATGGCAAGGAGGAGAACAATAACCAAGTGCCACCAAAGGATGAGATAGGTTCTGAAGAATCAGTTCAATGGGAAGAACAAGATCCATGCCATCAAGATGTATGCTCTGCCAATCATCAAATACCCTGTCAATGGTGAGCTGGCCAAAAAAGGACAGGGAAGCTGCCAATGTGAAGTCCCAGAAGTTCTTCACAATGTATAGAGGCTTCCCTGCCAAGTCCAACAGCCAGAGACTGTACACTAGCCAGAAAGAGGGCACTCAGGGTCTGGTGAGAGTCAAAGCCACTGTCATGGATGAAAGTTGGAGCATCCAGGAATACAGTAGTAAGATGGCACCCAAAGATGAGTTGCTGAGAGAATGCCTGAGGCAACAGCAGATGTGGGTGGAAGATCAAGCAGAAAATGTGCCATGGCAAGATAAGACCTTGCATGTACCATCGACAGATAGCTGAAGTGGAGATAGTGGGAAATCTACCAGTGGTGGAAAAGGCTGGACTAAAAGAACACAAACACTAAGCAATAGATTCATAGACATTGGGATCTCTCATACTAGATGCGGCCCAAGATGCAGAGAATTGTCAGGACAGTTAGCAATAGGGTGTAAGATGCAGTTGGGAACAGCATACACTGAACAGCACAATCAAGTAACTGGCATTGTATACAGGAACATCTGTACAGAATGTGGGCTAGATCCTCCTAAGTCTTAGTTGGGAGATCCCACAAAAAGCTGTGGAGAATAAGAAAACTAGGGTCCTATGAGTATTTCAGATCCCAACAAACTGGCCAGTTAAGGAGACATTGTGGTAGTAGACAAGGACAAGAAAATAGCAGTATTGATAGATGTAGTGGTGCCAAATGACAGCAACATCAGGAAGAAGTATGAGAAACTGAAGAAGTACCAGGGCCAGAAGGAGGAACTGGAGAGGATGTGGAAAGTCAAGGCCAAAGTTGTCCCAGTGTTGACAGGAACACTTGGGGCTATGACTCCTATGCTAGGAGAGTGCTCCCAACAGATCCAAGGAACAACATTAGAGCTCTCTATGTATAAGAATGCAGCACTAGGAACAGCTAAGATTCTGCACAGAACCCTCAAATTCCCAGTTGTCTAGTAGAGCAGGGGTCACCAACCTTTTGGACCTCAGGGACCACCCAACTCATACTTTTAAATCCTGAGGACCACTAATACGATTTCTTTTTAAAAATAATATACTTAATATATATTTTATTTTTTATATTAAATATAAATTTAATATTAAAAATTAATATATATGTTTAATTATAACAAAATCATAAATGCTTAATCATAATTGTGGGGCAGAGCAAAGGCAAAGGAGGGGCCTCTCTCATCCTTTGGGGGGGGAAAGAGGGGCCTGGAGGCTGGGAAGATCTAGACAGGGAAGAACCGGCTCCCGCTCAAATGGAAGGAAAGCAGAGCCTCCCCAATCTGGTCTCCTGTCATTTCATATCTCCCCCAAGTCAAAGGAAACCTCTCTCTCCTTTGCCAGGTGTGGCTGCCTGGAGTTGGGAGAGGGAAGGAGGGCCGGGCTGGAAGTGCTGAGGAAGACAGGCTCCTAATAACCAGGCAATACTCCCCCTTTAGCCTCCACACAAGAAGACTCCCCCCCAAGGCTAAGCTCCAGGTTTCTCCTCCTGCTTCCAAGCAAAGAAGGGTCCCTCCCTATGTGGAGGCTGAAGGGGGGGTGAGCCCAGAAAAGCTCTGGGCTGTACAAACAGGCTGGTTATTAGGAGCCCATCTTCCTCGGCGCTCTTTTGATCTGGGAATTTGGTCTCCCCACCCCCCACCCCATGCCAAAGGAAAGTCAGCTGGGCTTCTCCTTCCCTCCTACCCTTCCCCATGCTCCCTTCCCCCCACTCAATCCTACTTCAGGACAGAGGAGACCATGCTGGAAATGTGTGTTGGCATTTCCAACATGCATTTCTCTGGTGCTCACCTGCAATTCTTCGCGTTCCTCCAGGCCTGGCTTGCTGAGGAGGGAGAGCAGCCCTGACATCTCTGCTGGCCCCCACCCCACAGCCCCATCCATTGCTGCCTGAGGAAGGCACAGGAAAAGAAAGTGAGCAGAAACATAGCTCTTGCTGGGGCGAAAGAGCGGAGATTGGAAGGCATAGGCAACAGAAAGCAGTGCTTTTCAAAGGCAGCAGCTTCCATCTTCTCAGCCTGTGCCTCCTTTGATCTCCACTCTTTCACCCCTGCGAGAGCTATGTTTCTGTTCACTTTTCCTGTGCTTTCCCTGGGCAGTGATGGCTGGGACCATGGGGGGCAGCAGAGCAGACCACCGAGAGGGACGAGAAAACTGATACCACCAACACCACCCCATTCTGGACCTCTGAACTGGATGGTGAGCGCAGACTTGCCCACTCTGCCCCCTCCCACCACCAGCAGCCAGTACTTTTCCTGTCCTGGGCCATCTCTACAGGCTGTGGCCATTGAGGAAGAGCCCAGGCCAGGAGAGGTGAGCTGGAAGGTGAGGGAGTGACGCACAAATGTAAGTAGCATGGCGCTACTGCACCTTTCGGCATCTCCATCTCCGCTTCAACCCGCCTGTGCCGCTAGCCTGCTCTTGCTGCAACAGCATCATCACCTCATCCTGGCTGGCGAGGGCTGCAGTGCTTTTTGCAGGATTGCGCTCAGCCAAAGGGTGGGGGCCAGAGGGTGGGCGGGCCATGTGGGCAGTACAGCCTTGTGTTCCCATGCAGCCTGGATTAATTGCTTTGGCGCTGACATTTCTCTGCGGCCCACCAAAATTTTATCATGGACCACCAGTGGGCTGCAGCCCACCGATTGCAGAAGTAGAGAATCTGAGATTGAAGAAGACAGAGACCACCCATAAGAGAGAAAAGTGACTTTTTGCTTGTAATGTAGAAAGTTGTTGGTGTACATTCTTTAGTAAATTATAAAGGAAGTTATATAGGTTTGATTTCATTCCAGTAACATAGATATCCCTGATACAAGTTTCAATATGTATATGTGTGTGTGTGTGTGTATGTATGTGTGTGTGTACTTTGTGTACTTTATAAGGAGCTACTCTTAAAGACCATCCAGAATTTACAGCTGGCTCAAAATGTAATGGCATATGCAGTAATAAAAGCCTTTTGGTATGCCCATATGTCACGGCTTCTATGCGAGCTGCATTGGTTGACAGTTGATTTCTCAGTGCAATTCAAGGTGCTGGTTATTACCTATAAAGCCCTATATGGCATAGGGACTGGATATCTGAGGGACCATTTACTTCCAATCATTTCCGCTGGCCATTTCAGCCATCAAGAGTCACTTGATAGTGAGGTGGATTGTATATAAATTTCATAAACAATAAATAATATAATAATTTTACAGGACCAAACAAATGGGCCTTCTCTGTCATGCTCACCACCCAGCATCCCCCAAAAGATAAGGACTGCATTCCCATAGAGATAAGGACTATGCAATAGACCTTATGCCCTCTCTCCTAGGGTTCTGAAAATCTCTTTAAATCTGACTTTCAACTGAGGGTTAGCGGATTACTGTATTTTTGCTGTCCATGTTTCGTTTAACATGTTGCTTTTAAAATTGCTTTAGTCCAGGCTGTCTGTTTTATGTTTTATCTCTTTTTGTGGATTTTTTTTGGTCTGGAATGTTATCCAAAGTCTATTGCAGTTGGGCAGCTATTAACAGATTTGAATGAATAAATAAATATGAATAAATAAATAAGCTATCCCTTTTGGTGTTCAGCGTCATCAGACAAACATTCTTTTTCCTAGGCATATCCAACAAATCTGAATGTTTTCTCCATTTTGATCAGAGAAAGAGGGAGGCTAGCAAATTCTTTAGTGCTGCCATTTTGTTTCTTAGATGTTACTATTTGACATCATCTGAAACATTTTTAAAAGCCATGGTCTAAAACCAGGTATGGATTGAATTCATATATTGCAACACAGTTTAATTAATATATTACAATGGGCTGGGTTCATTTGTGGCCTTAAACAGGGCTGGGATCCAACAGGGTTAACTACCGGTTCGGTGATTTATGAGGTTCGGTGATTTATGATGTGCTTTCCTGCATGCTGCGCATGCGCCTGTAAATTGTCATCAGCTTGCTGCCTGGACAGCTGAGCAGTGCTGTGTGCAGAGAAGCAGCATTTGAAAAAGCACTTTTTTCCTGCTTTTTCAACTGCAGCTGTGCCTCGCATGGCAGCTGAGGTTGAAAAAGCAGGAAATAAAGGTCAGGTAAGAGCCCAGGTGGGCGGGTGTGCCAAAACATCAGCAGACATAGAACCAGTTCTATGTCTGCTGTTCTTCAGAGCTACCGGTTCTACAGAACCGGACAGAACCGGTAGCATCCCACCCCTGGCCTTAAACCATGATTTATAAATAATAACAGATGGTCCGTGCAGTGCTTTAAACTAAAATGAAATAAGGAGCATTTTTGCTTAGCTCAATATGCAATCATATCCATTGAACTGATTCAGTTTTTCAAATAACAGATGGATACAGTTCTATCCAAAAGTTACCAACAGCATTTTGTTGATTTAGTTTTTTAATCAGCCACTTTTATTACAGAAAATTTCAACTTATAAGTAGGAAAGATATTTGTCATTTTAAAAACTTTAAAAATATCTTGTCTTAAAAAAAATACTTCTTTTAAAAAGTGCTGAAAGGTTTATCCATTCTTGCTAAATAAAATGTTGCTCTTTTGGATGGGTGCCTATCTTTTAGCCCTAAAATTACACATGTGATTTGGATCTGAATTCCTTAACTTTGGAGCAAAATGTCCAATTATAAGAATTTTAAAAATATTTCTAAAGTGTCCATATTTCCAGGAAAATAACAAAACTAATAAAATAAAATGTTAAATATTCTAATAACTGTTGCCACCACCTCCATTAGAAGAGAAATAAGGATTTGTCCTTACAGGAGCAGCTGTAGTAGATGTGAACCTGAGGATAAAAGGATGCATTTTAAATAATATTTTATTGAATAGTAGCAGAATTATTGTTAGTGTATACACAAACCCCATTATGAATCTTTATTGAATAATCTCATTTAATACTAATATCATTTTTATTACATAGTAGTACATAAATATTAATAAATAACATAGAAAATGAAATAATAAATTATTATACACATTAATATATTATTAAATGAAAACTATTACTAATAAATAAAAATTACAGGTAGTCTTTGAGGTATGATCTATCGTTTAACAACTGACAGATCCTACAAAAGCTACATATAACCCTGTTTCAAAGTTATGATGGCTGCAATCTCTCCTTATGACCAACTACAGGAATGCTCTAGACTCTTCCAATCCCAACCTGCTGAAACTCTGTGACAACTGTGTTATCAAAGTGTGCACAATACTGCAGAAGCTTTCTGCAATGTTCAGCAGGGTCTGCAATGCTATGCAGACCTCATTAAGGTAATGAAAAGGAGCACTTTGTACTCGATCCACACACATTGATGACCTGAACACAGCCTCCATTTTGTTGGTGGAACAAAATGCTGGCTGTTCTGGAATTACACCATTTGGCCATGCAAAAAAGCAATTCATTCCAACACTTTGGAAGGCCCTAGAGCAAGGGTCTTCAAACTTGGCAAGTTTAAGACTTGTGGACTCCAACTCCCAGAATTCCTGAGCTAACATGACTGGAGGAGGAATTCTGGGAGTTCAAGTTCAAAGGTCTTAAAGCTGTCAAGTTTGAAGACCACTGTCTTAGAGCTCTTCAAATAGTCAATAAGGAGGAGGATGTTTTGCCTGATGGAGTGGGAGGACCTGTTAAGAATGGGGAAAGGACTGTGGGGACTCAAGGGGCAGCAATCAGAGCATGGGGCATCTCGGTGGGTGGAGAAGGCTTTGGGAGAACCAGGACAGGAAATCCTGCACCTCAGCCTCCAATGTCCCCCATTAATAGCTTACGCATTGGTTTAACAATTCATTGAGAAAAGCAGGAATTGAGGAGAGGTGTTCACCTAACAACTGTCACAATATGCAATGATAATGGGTAGGTTCCATTACAGTCCTATCTTGAGGACACTCTGTGGTACTAATAATATTGTTAGTATTGGTATTTACACATAGTGTAAAGTCAGCAGTTTTAAAGCTGTGTTGAAGAAACCACAGTGGCCTTATATACCTATTGTGATGAGAAATAACAGTTGAATCTAAATATCATGTTTTTTAAAAAAGAATATCTTATTATGGTTTACTAGGAGAAGTAGATCAGGTTTTGGATCAGAATAAGGGGGGGAAAGTCATGTTTTAGAAGGCAAATCGAGGTTGGTGAAAAGAGCTGAAGGAATGGAAAGTGACTGAGAGACTTAATAAAATAAAATAAAACCAATTAGTATTCCTGGATAGGGAATTATGTTGGAATAGGAGAAAAACTATTGGTGAAAGATGTAAAAGCTTTAAGAATTCAGCAACTGGGGTCAAGTAAAATATAAAGGACTGCACATTTTCCAGTTGCCCAAAAATGAAACTTCACTAGCCATGGTTCGCATTGATGGAGAAACAAGGTAAGGCCAATAGCCCTTCCAGAGTTTTTAAAAAGGCTGTTTTGGAATGATAAATAGGATATAGAGCCACATCTATTTCTCACATTTTTGGGTTGTGTCTAATGGTAAGGGTTGCTTCTTCAATGTTATGAGTTTAAGAGCAGGCAATTTCTGTGGGATCTGCACCCACCTCGTCTTTGCTCTATTTAGTTAGATCAATTGCCAGCATGATCTTGGACCCCCTATAGAGAGGGCAAGCCATTTTCTGTATGAAATAGGAAGCCAAATCAGGGTCATTCCACCCCCGCCCCACATACACACCTTTTTTTCCTATCTGAACTTTTTTCCTATTCTTTTTCCACTGTACTTTCCCATTTATAAATTTCTCTTACTTGGAGTGCTTTTTAAGGAAAAAGAAAGGGGATTTGCAATGCAACTTAGGTGGCTTTTTTGCTTCTCATTTTTAAAAATTGCCAACTCATCAACACTATTATTGCAGTTCTTATTATTTCATACCTGCCAATTTATCTGAAAGAAAAAGGATAGAGGCAACAACCCAAAGAACTCCATTGCTTCTATAGCGTCCTTGAAAAAATCCATAGATGAACTCTTCCTTGTCCTTTAAAAACCCCACTTTGTGACCTCCCAAAATCTTTTATTGAAGAGGAAGAAATCCTGAACCTTGCTTGCTTCCCGCCCCTTGAAAAGTGCTACAATATCTATTTCCACCTCTTCTTCCAATTTCAGAATCTATTCTCCATCCCAACTGAACAAATTTCAAATTTGAGTGAAAGGTAATCCCTATGCTGTTCAAAATGACACTGACATATTCATACTAACACTACAAAAGCTGGGTAATGATTGGATGGGGGAACTGCCAGTCAAAGATTGGCCACATTGGGAACGTCTTACTGGATTATATTCCAATCAGAAGAAACAGAAAAGGGAATTAGGAAGTGCTGGTGAAAAGCAATAACCTTTTTCAACCTTGGAAGATTTCAGATGTGTGGACTCCAGCTGCCAGAATCCCCCAGCCAGTCCAGAGGAACGCTCAACATACTAGCTAGGAAATTATGTCATATATCACATCAGGCAACAGATTTAAGAATAATTTTAGGACCCCAAAAGGCTACAATTGATGGGGTATAGATAATGTTTAGAAATAGGTAGATCTATTTTAAATCCCATTTTGAGTTATCTATGTTATAAAAAATCTGGATTTTTTTGGTTACTATGTTAATCAGGTGTCGATTTTTCCTATGTTCCACAAACTTAGGTTCATCCTTTTTGGGTAAAATAGTTTGTAAACTGTCAAAGGTGGTAATAGCAGAAAGATTGATAATCAAGGACACTGTCTTATCGTACACATGTGCACACAAATACATTAAAGGAGGAAGTGTGATAGGCTGCTTACCCATAAGAAGCAGAAAATGGATACTGAGGCCCATCCCCTGCCATTGCTGGAGGATCACGAACACTACTAGAAGCTTTGGTTGGATTCCTTTGCTGATAAGAATAACCAGGTTGAACCAAAGGGATGTAGCTGAGGACAGGAGTGTAAGGTGAGCGAAAGATTTGTTGTGGGTTGTAAGGAGTTACCTGTAGAACAGGAAGAAAAAGTAGAATGTAATGGCTGTGTCTAAGAATGTAGAAAGATTCCCATTTGATTTGGCCCAGCATCCATCCATTTATTTAATCATCCCTCTCATAATATATGACTCTAAAATATTACCCTAAATGAAAACAAAGAAAATAAATCCCTCCAAGGGGAAAAAAAAAACCCTCAACAGCTTCCAAAACATAATCAACATGCAAGTGAAACTGGGGATGAAAACTGGCAGACATAGCACAGATCACTGGCCATTCTGGGAAAGGCCAACAGGGTGAATTCATCCAAACCTTGAAGATGGGGAAACTCATTCCAGAGGGAAGGCATAGTCACAGATAAATCACTGCTACCTTATTACTACGTTTGTGTTGGAAACATCTACCATGGCACTTCCGGGTTGAAAGGATTAGCCAGTGACATCGCTGTTGCCCAAGAGACACCTGAGGAGGTTCCTTTCATGCCCTTGGTATTTTCCCACTGAAGTGGTACCTATTTATCTACTTGCATTTGTGTGCTTTCAAACTGCTAGGTGGGCAGGAGAGAGAAGTCACTCACCCTCCAAGTCTCATTAGGTGGCATTATTTCAAACAGGGGACCTGGAGGATGCCTATCCTATGCAACTTTGTGAAACAGGCAGGGATATCCTTTACAAGCTAACTGCGCATTTCATGGCATGGGAAGCATATATTTCATCCCCATCATAACAACCTTGAAATGTAGGATGGGCTAAGGTTAACCCTAAAGTGACCCAGCTATCTCCACATCGAATAGAGACTTGAATCTGAATGTCCAAACCCTTCTCTTTTCCCTTTGTCCTCAAGGCTTTTTGGGAAGATATATTCTCAAGTGAAAAGAATATAAAATAAAATGTTTTCTGGGAGAGTTTATGCTCCTTTTACCACTGAATACGTGAAGAAAATAGATTTAAGCCCGGAAAGGAACTTCCCAGTTTTCAGCCATAAGGGGGAAATAGAAAGATTCAGGTTCATCAACTGAAGATACACAAACCAGTCTACATCTAGTTCAAATACACGTTGCCAACTTCTTTGCATTATTCTTCTCAATCTATGTCAATCTTTTCTCCTTTTGAGGGGGAGGGAGAGGGAGGGGCTGTATGAAACTGTGGCTTTGCCATTTGCAATTTAATGAAAGTGGCAGCTTTGTATGGATACTGTGTTGAAAGCTGCCTCGTTCTTCAATTTTCTTCCCCTATGAAGACGTTTCTGTTTTACAGCTTCAATCTCAGGTACCTTCTAGAGAGAGCTAGGAGGAGGTGTGGTGGTTCTTTGTCTCTCCATCTTTCAGAAGCCTCTCTGGCTGCCTACATTTCCCAACTTCAAGTGTTTCTTCAATTATTTGCCTTTAAAAATCATTTATAAATCAAAATTTCTTTTGTCAAATTAAAAGAATTTTGGGTGGGGTGGGGAATATACAGATTGCCCAAGATCTATTTGTGAATTATTGTGGTTGAATGTTTTATTTCTATTTCAGGAAAAAGCTGCCCAGAGCCATGTATTTGAGGTAGGTGGCCATAATAAATGCTAAATTATTTAGAATTCTCAAATCCAGGGAGAAATGTAACTTAGCACTTATTTCACTGTTGCCACAAGCCTTTACTCAGGCTAGTACTTAGAAAATCAATCAAGAGTATGTGGATGGAAACATTTTTAAAAAAAAATGAACTAAAAAGTTAAACCATAGTACAATTTCTGCATATATTAATCAAGAAATATGCACTTCATGTTTTTTTGATGATGAAAAATAATACATATTTCCAAGCAGCTCATGTATTATCCCCCTCATATTTGGGAGATCTAGACAAAGTTGTTAGCTTTTTTAGGAATGGTAAAAGTGACACAATCTTACATCCTTTGCCTTTAAAGTTATAGTTTACTTAATGTAATTTTTTTTATTCATATTTATATGCTGCCCTTCTCCGGAGACTCAGGGCGGCTTACAATTTTTGGGATACAACCCAATGTGCTCAGCAATAGCCTTCATTCCATTGTATATGCCTGCTTATTACTAAGCGGCATTTCTACAAAGTCAGCTTGTTGCCCCCAACAATCTTGGGTCCTCAATTTACCTACCCCGAGAGGATGGAAGGCTGAGTCAACCTTGAGCCTGGTGGGATTCGAGCCTGCACTAATTGCAGGCAGCTGGAACTAAGTGCTAGGCATTTAACAGCCTGCACCACCAAGGCTCTTATTTATTTATTTTATTCCCATTTTTCTTGAGAAGCCCTAAATTCATGGCTTGGGGTTGATTACGTGGAGCATTTTATGAAAGGCCATCTATCTACGGATTCAAAACCTGAAAAAGACATTCCTTTTGGCAGGGGAAAAGTCAGATCAAATTGGTGACTATTGTATTCATCCATCCATCCATGTATTTTTCATAACAGCAATAAGGGAGTAGATTGGCATTATAATGTTTGTTGTCTGATTTCCCAGTCTAGTTCCTTGTATAACTTTGGAGTTTTCAGTGATCACCCATCAAAATATTAAACAGGTCTAATCCTGCTTATCTCACACCTGACTCTCTTAGGAAAGTAGCACTTTCTTTTTATTTAATCAAGGAATCCCTAAGCATGCAGAAATAGCATAGATTTCTAAAATATATTATTAAAAGCTTCAGAAGATCTAGAAGATGTTGTAAGCAATTCAACTTATCAATTGAATTCAAATAAAACAAACAAAAATGATTGGGAAATACCTTTTATTTATGGGTAACATATTTCAGCCTGCAATAGCTAAATGGAACAGTGAAATATTGCAGATTTTGGGGAAGGGGCAGAAGTAAAAGAGTTGTGCTGTAATATTTTCTAAGTGGTTCTCATTTATAGTATATAATAACTCACTGCATAAAACTGATTGTCCCAAGATGCTTTATGCATCACAGGAGCACTGGGTGGTATTCTAACAAGGCATACTCCAAGTGCAGGGTGAGCATTGATTGTAGCAAGGGTTCTTTTTTTCCCCTTTGGAAACACTCATAGTCACTGCAGTCACTACCAAGAGCCTTGGTAGCTCAGGCTGTTAAATGCCTGCACTTAAGTTCCAGCTGCCTACAACTGCTATAGGCTCGAATCCCACCAGGCTCAAGGTTGACTCAGCCTTCCATCCTCTCAGGGTAGGTAAATTGAGGACCCAAGATTGTTGGGGGCAATTAGCTGACCTTGTAAAAATGCCGCTTAGTAATAAGCAGGCATATACAATGGAATGAAGGCTATTGCTGAGTGCATTGGGTTGCTCCAAAATTGTAAGCAGCCCTGAGTCTTCGGAGAAGGGCGGCATATAAATGTAATTAAAAATAAAAAATAAAAATAAAAAAATCCCTGATTAAGACTGTTACTAGAGAATGCCTTCTTATCTCTCTTTGGGATTTACTGCCAATGTCCCTCTTCAATTAAAAGACTGAGGCTGAGTGAGATGGAATGATGCAAAGCCACAGATTTACAGTCCCCCCAAATTTATGCCACAGGTGACTTACAGAATTTCCACTGTACCTGTCTGGAGTAGCACCCCAGTTGAGGATGTAAAGTTTGCTGGTACGGGATCCGTGCTCTTTGCTGATACAAACTCTGTTCCGAATGAATAAGAGAAAAACCAATTTATAATATGTAATGTTCTGAAATTCCTAACTAAAATGCAGTATAATAAACAAAGAAGAAATATTAAAATGATTCTTCAAGGATTAGAACAAACCAATCCAATCATACCAAAAATAATTCAGACTGCCATCCTAGGAACTGTAGAATAGTTTAGAATCCCCACCTCCAAACTCACAGAGAGGTAGCAGTCCAACCTCAAAGAGCAAATCTGAAACTGAAAATCCCCCTCCCCCCCCCCATTCTCTAAAATCAGTTTTCCAACTATTGGAAAATAAGTCAAGGGAAGAAGAGGCAGAACATAAGTTCAATGGGGCATCATAAACAATTCTAACCCTCAGCCTCATCTTCAGTCTGGGGGAATTTAGACAAGCCCTTGAGCTGTTATAAATCATTTCCTTCCCATTGCTGACAATGTGAGAGATTTTTATTAAAATAATACCTAGAAAGGGAGGGGGATTTTTCACTACAGGGCTTTAGAAATCTATGGGATTTTCTTTCATTTTGACATGAATTTAAAATACAGGCAACCACAACTATGGTAGCAAAAACAATTTACAGACAGCAATATAACAAATTCACCCATAGAAGTAAGAACTATGGTACTATCTGTAATGAAAAATAAAATAATATGACTTAAGAGTTACATTGTAAGAAAGAAAGGACATCTTTAATCATTTTGTCTTCATGCCCTACAAAAGTAAACTAACAACCTCCAAAGATGAACTCACTGTAAGTAATCTGCTGTGGTAGCAATTAAATATTGCTTTGGCCAATGAATTAAAACTTGATTTGTGTACAAAAAGAATTCTATTATGGGACCCTATGGCATCTGAGTATTGGGCCTGTGAAATCCCTGCAAGAAGTAGATTTATAACAGCAAAACAAAACAGAAATATTCTGTGTGTCACTCTGTCCTCTTCATTAAGGAGGCCATTTCCCATGGTGAGGTGCAAGTCAAAATATCCTCATGTTGACTTGACTCCTGGTCCCTTCACAGACAAGATAAGCAGATTTTTAGACAACATAAAAGTGATTTATTATTGCTTTCTTTCATTGTGTTGTTTTGATTTCTTGGAATTTCCTGGAGGATTCTTGAACCTACCTAGCTTTTGATACCAAACGCAGTTGGCCGGATGTTGGCTTTAACCTATAAAATAATACATAATATAATTCCTTGGAACCTTCAGGACCCTTTGCCTTCTCCAATTGTATTTGACCTATTGGCAGTATTTTTCCCAAAAGAAACTGTTGGCAGTATCCTATTCCTGGCAAATGCAGGCAGGGGATGCTGAAGCCAGGAGGTTTTTCCACAATGGTCCTGGAACGTCCCTCATCCTTAACATAAACAGTACTCTACTGGATAAGATACCTGGCCTATCTGGTAGTCTCTTCTAACAGTAGCCAAGCGAGTGCATAAGGAAGAAAATTTCTGGGAAATTTGCAGGGGTGTTTGAATATTTCCAGTCTGATGGCATGGCAGAAAAATGGGATTGCTTTGGATTCCCAATAACTTCAATTTTCATCACCCTGTCTTGTGTCCATCTTCAATATTCTTCCTTGGGAAGTCTTTTTAGAGTTGCAGCTCTTTAATATTTGAAGCAGCCAGCTGCAATTGGGAAGACTAAAGTGGGAGCCAGATTTAAATTAGTCCATCCTCAGTAAACTTTTTATACAAGAATAGTAATTAACTAGTTCTTTAATCCCTGACCTGGCCTTCCAGAAGCAGAAGATTGTATCCATAATAATTGCAATTAATATCATGAGTATTGATGTTACTGTAACAGTGCAAAGTAATATATAATCTACTGAAAACATGTAAGAAATCATACAACCTTCTTTTGATGAAGGTCCATTTCCATTTGCTTCTTATTGTATGTCACTGAACAAAGGTTTTAGATTGCAGCTAAATTAAGCTATTTTCTTGCACCAGGCAGCATATGCAGTACACTGATGACATCATCATCATCATCATCATCATCATCATCATCATCATCATCATCTGTAAGTACCACCCAAGAATGGCATGAAACAATGCCATCAAAGTTCTGTTCTTTGCTCACATCAAAAAACCAGAATTTTGACAAACTAAACTTATGCTACTCTCTCCCTAATGGATATACCCTATGAGTAGCTATCCTCTCTTGCTCTGCCTCTGCTCCATGTCCAAGCTGTGCTACATCTTGTCTTGCCTACCTCCCTGAAATGTGTTACTTCCTTCCTGGGAAACTATTGTTTCATTGTTGTCCATCACACTGCCTTCCCCTCCATAGGCACCATCTCTCACAGTAAGCCATTAAACAAAACTGACATCAAAAAATCATAAACCAGAGTCTGTCCAGTCCTGAAATATCAGGCAATCTACTTCTGCTGACTGTCATCTGCCAGCAGTTCGATTCTTGCCTCAAGATTGATCAGCCTTTCATTCTTCTGAGGTCAATAAAACGAGGACCCAGATTGTTGGGGGCAATATGCTGACTGCAAACCACTTAGAGTGGTCTGTAAAGCACTGTGAAGTGGTATATAAGTCTGAATGCTATTGTTATTGCTAATCCCACAGGTCCAACCCTATGTTATTTGCAGTTTTATGACATCTTGCCAGTTATCTACATTTCCAATTTATTTATTTATGAATGAAATTTATCTGATTATCCAAAACCAACTGGATTCTAGGCAACTCATGGAATGTACATAATAAAAGCAGGACACAAAATCAAAATAAAGTGAATCAAGAACATTAATCAAAATTAATGACTGTAATTATAGAATTAGAAAAAATTGCCCTGCTATATACAATTCACTCCTATTGGTCTTCCATGCTTTCAGGAAGGCTAGGGGACAAGCTATTTTAGAGAAAAGTTTATGTATGGCTTATCTTGCTACTGAAAAAATCCATAATTTCCTTGTGCTTCTAGAATGACAATAATGTTGTATCCTCTTCTACTTTCCTTTCTTCCAGCTCAGTAGAGACAGAATTATTGATACCTTAGAAATAACTCTACTCCACAATAAGCATATGTGCCACTATTACCTGATACTGAGGGAAACTTGAATGGTTGGGAAAAACAGGAGGTGGAGGGTAGTTCAAACTCAGCCACATTGGTTGCTTCAATGAGGTAGTAGTTGAAGTTGTTGGAAATCGTGGGGTAAACACATTCCCGCTGTATTTAAGGTTGTTCTTATCGATAGCTGTTGAAGTTGCTATGAAAGATAGAAGACAGAAACATATCCTGGAATGCCAGATTCTTTTTTCCCCTAAATTGTGTACAATATTATATTTTCAATGCAGATATATTATGAAAATTAGGTAACAACTGTTTTCATCTTACATTGCTCTCCTTAGGAGAAAGCTCCCTTTAGATGCTATGGAATTTACTCAAGGAGATTGCATATAGACTTGCAAACTATGTTCTTTCCTCCATTCTGCATGATTCCTGAAGTCTTGAAGTCCCTCCATCCTTCCCACAGCAAACTCCAGGTCTGATCACCACCGTGCTCAAACAGCCCAACAGAAGACCAGTTGCTACTTGCATGCAAACTGTGGAACATAAGGCAGAACAAAAGCACAGAGCACACCCTCTACTTCTGGTTCCCGTTAAAATGCCAATAGGATCATTATGCCCAAATGAAAAGAAGCCAGTATCTTGATCTATCTCTGGGAGGCTTCAGTGTTACTGAAGTGTCATGGTCAATTAGTTCTGGATATGTAGCTTTCTTTCCTGGAGTAGGTGTGAACATCATCTTTTTTTACCAGACTCACTTCCCTTGATCTGGCTCCAAATGCTATCAAACTAAAACCGTAAACCCTCAATTTGCATGAACCAGTCCTAATTCATTATGTAATACTACTACTACTATGATGCCCTCCAGGGGTGGGACTCAAATTTTGTAACAACTGGTTTTGTGGGTGTGGCTAGGTGGGCATGTCATGTGATTGGGTGGGCATGCCTCCTCCTCCTCCTCCTCCTTCTTCTTCTTCCTCCTCCTCCTCCTCCTCCTCCTCCTCCTCCTCTTCTTCTTCTTCTTCTTCTTCTTCTTCTTCTTCTTCTTCTTCTTCTTCTTCTTTTTCTTCTTCTTCTTCTTCTTCTCACCCTCCCTTCTGTGCCTCAGGAAAGCCTGAGCTTCCCTGGGACTCAGGAAGGGAAAAAATGGAGCATGGGGGGGGTCATGCAGCACCCTCCTGAACTCCATTTTGGGGCCTTCTGGGCCTCAGGGAAGTCTCCTGGGGGGCATTTTTGCTCCCAGGAGGCTCCCCAGGGCTCAGGAAGAAAACAACAGAGCCTGGGATGTCGCGGCGTGGCGGTGCAGGAGAATCTTGGGTTTTTCACTTCTGGACAGCCGTTTATGGTAGCGCTTGGTCTTGGAGGGATCAGCAAAGTGAGGAGAAACTCTTGGAATTAATTTGGGAAATTGCGATCCTGAACTGACAAGGAAGAGTGCCCAAAGTCCAAAGTGGAAGAAGTCTGCTCCCGATGAGTGGACCCGGAGACACAATGAGCTATTGAAGAAGGAAGCGGCAAGACGATAGTAAACTGATTTTTGGCAAGTTACCAATGCTGGGAATTTCCCTGGATTATAACTGAAATATTGGTATGGACAGTTGCTGGTACTAAGGAAAAACAGGGTGAGAGGGGTGAAGGTGGTGGCGGCAATTTAGCTTCCCACCCCCAATGCCGGGAGGATAGTGGAACTGATAGTTTGAGAGATCGCTGAGATAAATAATGGAGGAGACAGAATCAAGAGGATATTATTTGATACTACTTGAAGGAACCCTTTAACTGTTTAGACTGAGATTGTTGTGGCCAGCTGGACTGAGCAGAGTGACCTGAAAGGAGTTTAATAAAAGAACAAGGAATGACTTTTGGAGGCTGCATTGTGAATGCCAAATTCTGGTAAACTGTGTCACTGTGTTTGGAACAGACACATAGAACAGTGTTCAGAAGTAGATAAGCTGTTAAAATCTGACTCAAACGAACATTGAAAAATATTTAATTGCTATATTTACTATATATACTATATTTACTATATTTATTAACATTTAATATTGTACTTAATATTTGAACTCATTTAATTATTTATTATTAGATTCTTCTAGGGCTTTCTACCTCCTTTGCATGATTTTGTTGTTCTCTTTGAATTTGAACGTCTTGACTTATACACTTAAATTTTATTGTATATTGTATATCTTTCTTCTATTGTCTGTTAAAAAAACTAGGATTGATAAATTGCATATAAAATTAATATATTTTGTCAAATAGATCAATAGATTAATAGAGAAATATAAATATAAACACCTACCTGTGATTTTAGTGATAAGATATATTTGATTATAGGGATTAATACTGAGTAATAATTTAGTAACTATTAGTGATAGGTTAATAATGTATTGATAATTTATTAATAATTCAATGACAATTTTAAATTTGACAATTGAAAAGTGATTCTTCTGTTTTTGGAAATATTAATTGATTAACCACCTGATTAATTGATAATAATTATTAATTTTAGTAGTGATAGAAAATTAATTTAACTAGTTTAATAATAAAAGAAATTTTCAATTAATTAATTCAAAATATTTAGAAGCTCTTAACCATTTACATAGTTGATGGTAATCTGGGATAATATATATACAATTGTAGATGAGCAATACAAGATCATTAGACATATGACCAGCATCACTACCACTAAGACCAGGAAAAAAACCAGTACCAATGGTGGCATTATCAAGTCCTGCACCATCTACCCAATGTATGATTGAAGGGATGTTGGCACCTGAGAAACCGAGTACTACGCCTAGCATCCAGTCAGTACAAGCCTCCTTATAAGCAATACAAGAAATTATGTTGATGCTGCAAGAGTCAATGGCAAAGAATCATACCGAAAGTAGAGCCAATATGGATATGATGAAAACTGAACTGAAGACTGAAATAGGGGAAATGAAGGCTGAAATTAGGAATCTGGATGAAAAAATGGGATCGATTCAGGAATCAATCAAAAAGAATGAAGAAAGGAATAGAATAATAGAACAATAATCTGACCAAGCTGAGGAAAAATTAGAACATGTGGATCAAAAAGTTACTGGCTATAATAAAGAGACAGAAGAAGCCTTAATCCATCTTGAGATGGACACAGCCTCTTATTATTTAAGATTCCAAAATGTAGAGGAAGCTAAAGAGGAAGATCTAACATTGGTGATGGCTGAACTCCTAGCGGAACTCTTACAAAGGGATAAGACTGAAATAATAAATGAAATAGATGATATCTACAGAGTCTATACGAGCTACACGAGGTGGCATAAACTACCCAGGGAGGTCCATATTGGATTTGCTAGAAGAAAAGTCAGAGACATAATTTATAAGATCTCAAGAGAGGAAACAATAAATTATAAATCCTTACTACCTACCTAAACAAAAAACATATCTCTTTCAAATGGATTACCCCAGAAGGCATTCTGATGATGTGGAAAGAGAAAAGAGTGAAAATTTATAATCTACACAAAGCACAATTTTTTTTTGAACAGATAGGTGGATTGGAAGAGGATACCAGTAGCAGAGACAAGCTTGAGACTTTAAGCCAAGAAGTGCAGCAAAGAGTCAAGGAGAAAGAGAAAAATCAAGATAAAGAAACTAGGGGAGAATTAGGCCTCAAGAAGAATCAGGGATTAAAACCAGAAGTCAAACAGCAACCAAATCCAACAAAAAGTAGAGGTTAGAATAAGAAATAATGGTAAAAGGATTGAAACTAATATCAATTAATATTAATGGATTAAATGATCTATCCAAAAGGAAAAGAATATTTTCTAAATTAGAGAAACAGAAATTTGATATTGTATGTCCAATAGGTTCATATTAAATTACAAGATCAGATATACTTACAAAATAAAAAAATTGGGGAAATTGTATACATCATTAGTAGAGGGGAAAAAGAAAGGAGTAGTATTATATATTAAAGAAGGAATAAGTTGAAAATTGATTTACAATGATATGATGAGGAGAATACTAACTGTAGAGGTGGTCATACAAAATAAAAATATTCTACTAGTAGGGATATACACCCCCAATAAAAATCAGAATGAGTTTTATAAAACACTATATGAGAAATTAGTAGAAATAGGCAATTCTAAGATTTGTATAATTGGTGACTTCAACGCAATTATTAACAATAAACAGGACTATGCCAGTGGCCAAAAACAGCAAAAAACCCGGAATATATTACCCAATTTTTTTTTGACATGGCTGAAGAATTAGATCTAGTAGATGCTTGGAGAAAATTGAACCCGGGTATGACTCAATTCTCTTTTTACTCCAATCCACATAAATCCTGGTCAAGACTGGACATGGCATGGATGAATAGTGATATACTTAGGGATATTCAAAACATAGAGATATTACCAAATATTTGGGCAGAGCATAACCCTCTGCAGATAATCTGGAAAGATCAAATTTGTAAGAATAGGTGGACACTCAATCCACAAATATTAAAAGAAAAAGAGTACATCCAAAAAATTAGGGAAGAACTAGATGTATTTTTTAAATTTAATAAGAAACAAGATACCTCATTGCAAATTCTCTGGGACATGATGAAGGCATACCTAAGGGGAATATTGATAGCCTATATGGCTAACAAAAGTAAAGAAAAGTGGAAGAAACAAAGTATTTTAATAAAAAGAATAAAAAGTTTAGAAGACAGGTTAACAAAAATCCCAGGAGATGAACAAATTAGAAATGATCTGGCATGATGTAGACATGAAATGAATATTTTAGACCAGGAAGACTTAGTTAAGAAATTACAATATATAAAACAAAACCACTTTGAGTATGCAAACAAACCCGGCAGATGGCTAGCATACAAGCTGAAAAAAGAAAATAAAAAAAGAACCATATACCAATTGGTAGACAACATTGGGATATTAGAAACAGATTTGGAAAAAAAGAAAACAATTATTAAAGAGAACTTCGAAAATTTATATAATCAAGACAAAGTAGATTCAAATAAAATAGAAGAATTTTTGAAGGAAGGGACGTTACATTTGCTACCAAAAGACAAGAAGGAGATACTAAATAAGGAGATAACTTTAAGTGAATTGAAAGAGGCTATTAAAAGACAAAAAAGTAACAAAACCCCAGGCCCAGATGGCCTCCCAGGAGAAGTATATAAGGATATAGGAGAGCCACTAGAAATTTTGTTACTAGAGATTTGCAATGAGGTATTATTAGAGGCGAGAATACCAGAATCATGGAAGGAGACCTATATTATATTAATCCCTAAAGAGGGTACAGATGCCAACCAAATAAAACATTACAGACCAATATCACTTTTGAATACAGATTATATAATTTTTATGAATGTGATGGAAGAAAGACTGAAGAACATTCTCAATGATAGGGTTCACCCTGACCAAAATGAATTTCTCCCCGCGAGACAGATCAGATACAACACGAGAACCGTAATTGATATATTAGAATATTATGAGATCCATCCAGGAAGTCAACTTGCAAAAGGCTTTTGATAACCTTAGTTGGGATTTTATGAAACAGCAGATTAATTTGACGGAATTTGGGGATAATTTTGTAAAAATGTTAAATTCAATTTTTTCCACACAAAAGGCTAGGGTAATGATAAATGGTGATTTTACTAGTTCGTTTGAGATAAAGAAAGGTGTTAGACAGGGATGCCCATTGTCACCTCTGCTTTTCATAACAATATTAGAAACACTATTGGATAGAATTAGACTGAAAGAAATTAAAGAACAAAGATTAAAAGGCAAGAATACAAATTACAAGCATTTGCAGACAATATGGTATTTATTATAGAAGATCCAATTGATTCAGGACCAATATTACTAAGGGAAATAGGTAAATTTGGCAAGTTAGCAGGGTTGAAAATTAACAAAGAAAAGACTAAAATGTTAGTTAAAAATTTAACAGAAAGCAGACAAAGAGAATTAGAAGAAATAATGGGATTACAAATTACTAACAAGATCAAATACTTAGGCATATGGTTAAGACCTAAAACTTTAACTTTGAAGGAAGACAATTATACAAAAATGCTACAACAAATTGGTAGAGATTTGGAAAATTGGAGTAAAATGCAAATTTCATTACTAGGTAGAATTGCCACCATCAAGATGAGTGTCCTGCCTAAATTATTATATCTATTCCAAACGATTCCTATACAATTAGACAAAAATTCTTTAAAGATTTGGACAAGATTACTATGAAATTCATTTTTTAAAAAAATTACATTTATATGCCGCCCTTCTCTGAAGACTCAGGGTGGCTTACAATTTTTGGGATACAACCCAGTGTGCTCAGCAATAGCCTTCATTCCATTGTATATGCCTGCTTATTACTAAGCGGCATTTTTACAAAGTCAGCTTATTGCCCCCAACAATCTTGAGTCCTCAATTTGAGCAGGTAAAAAAACAAGAATTAAAAAGACTTATTTACAAGATAATAAAAGCAGAGGCAGCTTTGGACTCCCTGCCTGGGAGACCTATTACCGAGCGACAGCACTAGTTTAGGTAAAGGATTGGATTAAATTGGAAAATAAAAGAGTGTTAGCATTAGGTCACGATTTACAAATAGGGTGGCATGCCTTCTTGTGGAATCCAAACACTAAAAGTCACACATATAGACACACCCTGTGTAAATCTTTGATAGAAACTTGGTCAGGTATTAGGAGAAATCACTATATTAAAATCCCGACATGGTTATCAACAATGGAGGCAATGTTTCATCCTAATACAATGGATATTAGTAAAAAGCTTAAATACCATCAAATTAAAAGGGCCATTAAAAGGGCCTTGGTGGCTCAGGCTGTTAAATGCCTGTATTTAAGTTCCAGCTGCCTACAATTACTGTAGGCTCGAATCCCACCAGGCTCAAGGTTGACTCAGCCTTCCATCCTCTCGGGGTAGGTAAATTGAGGACCCAAGATTGTTGGGGGCAATAAGCTGACTTTGTAAAAATGCTGCTTAGTAATAAGCAGGCATATACAATGGAATGAAGGCTATTGCTGAGCACACTGGGTTGTATCCCAAAAATTGTAAGCCACCCTGAGTCTTCAGAGAAGGGCGGCATATAAATGTAATTAAAAAAAAAAAGATAATGAAGGGAAACTTAAATCAATCCAAGAATTAGATGCTCAAGGACTATCTATTGACCATTGGTCCTATCTCCAAGTAGCAATGAGATACGACAGGGATTCAAAAGTATTTGGATTAGAAATAAAAAATACACAATTGGATAAAATACTCCTGGGTCCAGAAAAAAAACATGATATCTAAATTATAAAATTACCTATTAGAATACGACCTAGCCGAGGAAATTGTGAAAGGACCAATGATAGCATGGGCAAAATTTTTTGGCCATAATATAGATTTAGATGATTAGGAAGAGATTTGGCAAAGGAACCTCACATTAACAAAATCAGTATCCTATAAAGAAAATTTATACAAAATGTTATATAGATGGCATCTGGCACCCTCTAGATTGGCAAAAATGTATCCAACAGTATACCCAACCTGCTGGAAATGTAAGGGAAACCATAGTACCTTCTTCCAACTGTGGTGGAAATGTCCAGAAGTTTAAAAAATTCTGGATCAGGATTAAGTCATGGATAGAAGAAATAATCCAGGATGAATTGGAGTGGAAACCTGAATTGTTTCTCCTGGGTATAATTAAAAGGGATTATTCACTTAAAGTAAGGTATCTGATTATTCACATCTTAACAGCGGCATGAATCTCACTGGCATACTACTGGGAAATGCCTAATTTACCGCCTATATATTTTGTTGTTCAGAAAATATATGAATGCGCCGAAATGGAAAGACTTATATTTAAATTAAAAAAGAAAGATGATATGGAATATTATTGGATCTGGGATAAATGGTACGAGTGGATAGATCGTAAAGAAAAACAATGTATAAAATAAAAAGAAATAAGGACTTTAAGAAATATACTACCATATCTAGGTTAAAGGACAGGAAATCATAGAGTACAAACTTTTATTCCTCTCTCATTTTGATTAAATGATTTATTTATGAAATTATATAGTTGTAATCCAGGAGTAAGAATAGATTAATACATAATATATATTATTAACATAGGTATTTTACAATGGATAAAAAGTAACTGCCACTTAATAATCTAGATGGAATATTTAAATCACTATCAAACTGTACTGATTGGTTGTACTATAGAACTTGTTGTGATGTTTATTTGTACAATTTTATATTTTTTACTTTTGTATTTGCATATTTTAATCTTTTATTTAATAAAGGTTTTTTTTAATTATAAAAAACACAGAGCCTGGAGGGTGTGTGCAGTACCCCCCCATGCTCCATTTTAGGACATCCTGGACCTCAGGGAAGCCTTTTGGGTGAAGCAGTAAGTAAGCTATGGGATTCCCAGCACAGCTGCTCATAGGAACAGCTGATCATTGGGAGGCGAAAAAAAGAAATACCTTAAGGAGTGACTGGACAGGGAAGAATGCAGTCAGCAATGTCAGACATGTACGCAGTGTTGCACGTGCGTGATAAGGACTGACTGGGTGGGTTGGGGAGGGGCAGGAGGAGAGAGGCAGGGCTAGCCAGGGCAGGGGTGGGATTCAAATTTCTTAACAACCAGTTCTGTGGGCATGGCCTAATTTGTGGGTGTGGCTTGGTGGTCATGTGACTGGCTGGGCATGGCTTGTATGTAAATATTATAAATATTTATATAAATATTGGATTTTTTATTTTAAAAAAAGAGCAACTTTTACCCAAAATCAGGCAAAGCAGGCAGGCAGATTGAGTTGCTCACAGAATCACAGGTTCACTCAAGAGATCTGTGTTTCTGCCATCACCTACCTGAGTCTGCATTGCTTCAGTCCCAAGGAAGGTTGGGCTATGCTTAAAGGCAGAGTCGAAGATCTAAATATTAGCTAGAAAGCAAGAAATCCAAGGATTTCCTGCTTTCTAGCTAATCTAAATCTCCCGGAACAGCTGATGGTCAGGAAAAGAAAAAGAAAAATAGCAACTTAGCAGGCAAGTTTGCCAAGTAAGGAGTGAGTGGGCAGGGAGGGTTCCTGCGGGCCATATGGGTGGCACAGCCATGTGTTCCTGTGCAGCCTGGATTAATTGCTTTGGGGGGTGCTCTGTGGGTGACATTTCTCTGTGGACCACCAAAATTTTCTCGTGGTTGGTGACCATTGAAGAACTCCAGGGGCAAAAGGGATGATTTATCCTGCTATTGTTGCCTATGGATTTTGCAAAATAAGCTCAAGAGAAAGATATCATAGAGAGGGCTACCATTGAGGCTCTCACGGGGAAGGCAAGCAGTGAAGGCAGCATGTCCTGGAACTGTGCTGGTGGCAGGGAGTTTGCTTCAGTGGCTTTGGCGGTGGCAGCAAAAGGCAAAAGGGGAGCAGTGGGGGGGGAGGAGAGCAATGGGAGAGAAAGGTGAGCAATGGGGCTGGTGGTGAAAGAAGTGCAGCAAAGGAATGGGGCGAATGGAAAGCAGTTTGGGGTGGGAAAAGGAAGAAAGTGGGGGGGATGATGGAGGCTGCTGCTGAAGTAGGGCTTTGAGCACCCCTTTGCCCTGGTTCTCTCACAGCACCTCCACATGTGGTGGCAGCAACTGGGCCTTGAGCACTGCCCCACCCCCACCCTGTTCCTCTCAGAGCACCTCCACATGCAACAGCAGCGGTGGACCTGGCTGCCTCCCGTAAGGAACACCATCTCCATCTCTGCCTGCTTCCTTTTGTTTTGCCCCAGGAGAAGAAGGCAGAGGTGGCGGAGTCACTGCAGTGATGGCGCTGCTTACGGGAAGCAGTGCATCTGCCACCCTACTGGTCGGAGCACCACCGCTTCTGCTTGTTGCACCACTGCCACCTGGTAGGGAGATCTGGGAGAGCCCAGGGATGGGGGGCAGGTAGGTAGGCCACAGCCAGCACTGCTGGTGGGATGGGGCCATGCTGGTGAGAAAGCCAGCCAGCCGAGCCTGTGGATGGGGGGGCAGGTAGGTAGGCTGAGTGAAGCCTGGGGAGCCCTGGAGATGGCTGGAGGAGGCCTGGGGAGCCATGAAGATGGCTAGGGGAGGCTCGGGGAGCCCCAGGGACAGTGTGGGGAGGGCTAGCATGACTTGCAGGCTTACCTTTGAGCAGGCAGATCAGTGGAGAGGCTCATATCAGCTCTGGGCTGCTTCTCTCACCTCTCCCGGCAGAGTAAAATGCAGGCAGCAACAGCTGCCCTGGTGGGCGGGCAGAAGCAGGCTCCAGGCATGTCATGCATGTGCACAATGTTGCGCATGTGCAATAGGGACTGACTGGGCAGGGAACGGAGAAGTGGGTGGAGAGGGGCAGGGCCAGCCAGAGGTCCAGTTTACCGGTTCTCTGAACTACCAAGAACCATAACAACCAGGCCGAACCAGTAGAATCCCACCCCTGAGCCAGGGGCATGATTTGCTAGTTCTCCAAACTGTGCAGAATCATAACAACCGGTTCTATAGAACCAGTCTGAATAAGTAGAATCCCACCCCTGATGCCCTCCCTTTAATTGTGAAATCTCCCACTGTGGATATCAACACAGCCACAGACAGGAATATCTGTTTTGATACAGGCCAGAATTTTTTTTAAAGAAACAATTTTGTTGTAGAACAAAGCCTTTTATTCCCAAGATAACATTTAGGTCCCACATATTCTCCTAGAAAATTTAAATGCTAATTGGGATCCCCAATTATAACTTCAAAAAAGGCAACTATGATCTTATAGAAAACAATCTCTCATCTCTTGATTGGCAATTTCTATTCACTGGATGCAATACTGTTGAAGACCATTACAACATATTTTAACTTGAAGTCAAAAGAGTCATCAAAATATATCTACCAATAACAACTCCTAAAACCAGAAAAAACAAATTACCCACAACAATAAGGAAGCTTCAATCCAAAAAGAAATCCCTTTGGTGGAAAAACAAATCTGGTCATGTCGCTAACTTCAAAAGCCGATACAAAAATGTATGCCATCAGATAAAGATTGAATGCACCAATTATCACATTAAACAAGAGGAAAACTTTTTATGCACCAATTCCACCCGCGCTTTCTACAATTTTGTAAACAACAAACTAAAAGTCTCAAGGTCCATCCCACCCCTGAAAGGACCTAATGGAAAAGACTGCAATGATGACATCATTAAAGCAAACCTCTTTAACACATTCTTTGGCTCAGTATTTGTAAACAGCAATGGATCATGCCCAGTATTTCCTAGTCAAACCACAGACAACTACAATGATCTAATACATATCAATTTTACAGAAGACAATGTTGAAAAAGCACTACACAATCTAAAACCATCTCTATCTATTGGACTGGATGGAATATGTGCCTACTTCTTAAAAAAGCTATCCACTGCCATAGCCGAAACTCCAAGAATAATCTTTGAAAAATCTTTCAGGACCAGCTCCTTGCCAAACTTATGGTCACTAGCCACGGTCATCCCCATCTTTAAAAAGAGAGACCCCAGCCTAGTTGAAAATTACAGACCAATCTCTTTATGCTGCATCACCTGTGAAGCCACGGAATCAATTATTAACCAATCCATTATCCTCCACTTAGAGACAAACAACCTACTCTCTAATAAAGAATTTGGTTTCAGAAAAAAAAACTACCCTGTAATCTGCAATTCTTATACTGCAAAAACATATGGACTACACAACTCGATCAGGGCAAAGCAATAGACGCAATTTGCATAGACTTCTGTAAAGCCTTTGATTTAGTGGTACACGACAAACTACTCCTAAAACTAAAATCTTATGGTATCTCTGGACAACTGTATAACTGGATAGAAGCATTCCTGTCAAACAGGCAACAAATGGTCAAAATTGGGAGCGTCCTATCAAATCTGTACCTGTCAACAGTGGTGTCCCCCAAGGCAGTGTTCTAGGACCAACTCTCTTCATACTCTGCATAAATGACCTCTGTGATCATATTAAGAGCAACTGCGTTCTCTTCGCTGATGATGTAAAGCTATTCAACACCACAGATAATTCTGCTACCTTTCAAAAAGACCTTGACTATATATTGGAATGGTCAAACAAATGGCAACTTCAAATCTCAACAAATAAATGCTCTGTCTTACATATTGGCAAAAAAAAAATCAGAAAATAAAATACAAACGGAACTTTGTTGATGATCCAAACTCTGTCAAGGACCTTGGAATATTCATCTCTAATGATCTAAGTGCTAGAGCCCACTGTAACTACATAGCCAAAAAGGCATTAAGAGTTGTTAACCTAATCCTGCATAGCTTTTTCTCTGGTAATATCACACTACTAACTAGAGCATACAAAACATTTGCTAGACCAATACTTGAATACAGCTCATCAGTCTGGAACCCGCATTATGTATCTGATATTAACATAGTTGAGAAAGTCCAGAAATATTTCACAGGAAGAGTTATCCACTCGTCTACTCGTTGCAGAATACCTTATGCCACCAGACTTGAAATTCTAGACATAGACAACCTAGAACTATGCCACCTTCAGTCCGATCTAAATATAGTATATAAAATTATACATTGCAATGTCCTGCCTGTCAATGAATACTTCAGCTTCAACCATAACAATCCAAGAGCACACAATAGATACAAACTCAAGGTTAACTGCACCAAACTTGATTGCAGGAAATACGACTTCAGCATCAGAGTGGTCAATGTTGGAATACTCTTCCTAACTCTGTGGTTTCTTCCCCAAACCCCCAAAATTTTAACCTTAGACTGTCTACTATTGACCTCACCCCTTTCCTAAGAGGTCTGTAGGGGGCGTGCATAAGTGCACCAATGTGCCTACCATCCCTGTCCTATTGTTTCTTTTTTTCTTATATGTATCCATTTTGTGTATTCATAACCATGCTTATACTTATACCTGTTATCTTATAATCACTTGACAAAATTAAATAAATAAATAAATAAATAAATAAATAAATAACAGGAGATAACAGAACATCAAATAGAATTTAAAGCTGAACTATTCCTACTGGGAATAATTAAAGGGAAATTTAGCAAACAAATCCAATGCATCATATCTCATATAATAACAGCAGCAAGGATAGTTCGGCTGGAAATTAGAAAACATACCGTCCAAAGAGATATCAATACAAAAAATATTGGAATGTGCCGAGATGACAAACTTACAATAGGACTAAAAGCCAAGGAGGAATCAGAATACTATGTGGGATGGGATAAATGGTATAAGTGGATAGAAATAGGAATAAAGATTAATGTATAGAAATAAATGTAAATATATGTAATATCGATGACACAATACTGTTAACAATGTAAATAGAGATGTGTATTTTTAAAAATAAATAAATAAATTATTTGTAAAAAATGACCTTCAGAAGCCGTTATAACAACAAAAAAGGCAGAAGCCCCAGGAAAAGGGGTAGCAGCAGGAAGAGAACAAGACTAAGTCCTTCATGACTCACTGGCATATCTACCCAGGCTAGACCATCTTTGAGTAAGCAAATGTTTTTGTTAGCCTGGAGCCAGTCATCCTTAAGTAAAGCCTCCATAAATATTGAAGTCGTTGCATTGTCAGTCAGTGATTCTTTCTTATCTTGTGCCTGGGTGATTACTTTGGCTGCAAGTAGGGTTGGTTGGATCATGGGTTTTATAACTTCAATCTTTTTGCTGTTGTATTGGGGTTTCCTGGACAGGGCATTTGCCAAGAAACTTTTTCCCCCGGGAGATATTTGAGAGTGAAATTAAACCATTTAAAGTATTGAGCCCACATTACTTGTTTTCTTGAGAGTTTCCATGGAGTTTTCAGGGCTTCTAGATTTTTATGATCAGTCCAGACTTCAAAGAGGATTTGGTTCCCTTCTAGGAAATGTCTCCATGTGAGGATTGACCATCACCCAGCATATGCCTCTTTCTCCCATATGGCCCATCTTTCCTCAGTTCCTGTCAGTTTCTTTGAAGTATAAGCACATGGTTGTAACTGTCCACGTCCATTCTTTTGGAGTAGAACTGCTCCAATTGCTACATCGCTAGCGTCTGCTTGTATGACAAATGGTTGTTCAGGGTTTGGGTGTTTCAGGATTGGTTCTGCTGAGAACAGTTGCTTAAGTTTTTCGAATGCCGCTTGGCATTTCATCATCCAGGGGAGGGGTTGCCTCAGTTTGGGTTTCTCCCCCCCCCCTTTTGTTTTTAACAAGTTCGTGATGGGGAGGGTGATATTCACAAAAGCTGGTATGAACTGGTGGTAAAAGTTTGTAAAATCCAGGAAGCTTTGCAGTTGTTTGCGAGTATGGGGTGGCTCCCAATTGATGACAGCTTTTACTTTTTGTGGGTCCATCTCTATTCCCTCGTGGGATATTCTATATCCCAGGTAGTCAATTTTTTCTTGATGGAATTCACATTTAAAGAGTTTTGCATATAGTTTGGCGTTTTGGAGTTTTGTGAGAACTGCTCAGAGTAACTTGATGTGTTCTTCTTTTGTTTTGGTGTAGATTAAAATATCATCAAGATAAACTAGAACCCTTTTGTAGAAAAAATCATGGAGAGTCTCATTAATTAATTGCATGAACACAGCTGGTGCTCCTTGTAGTCCAAAAGGGAGCACTTTAAAATGGGTAGCATCCCAGTGGGGTGTTAAAAGCCATTTTCCACTCATCCCCCTCCCTTATTCTGATGTGGTAGTATGCCTCTCGTAGGTCTAACTTTGAAAAAAAATTCTTTTAGAGAAGTGGGCTACATGTCCTTCATGCAGGGGAATGGGTACATATTCTCCATAGTGATGGTATTAAGGTTTTTGTAATCCACACATAGACGCAAAGAGCTATGTTTCTTTTCGTGGAATAATACTGGGACTATTTTTGGTCGAGTAGGTTCGATGAAACCCCTTTTTAAATTTTTATCAATAAATGATCTGAGTTCTTTTAGCTTTCTGGGGGACATGCAGTACATTTTCGGTTTTGGAAGTTTAGCCCCTGGTAGGATTTCAGTGGCACAGTCTGTGGCACGATGGGGTGGGAGTTCATCAGAAGCCTCCTCGCTAAATACTTGGGGTAAATCCTGGTATTCTTTGGGGATGTTAATGGGTTCAGCCAGCTGACTGGCTATGGCTGGTTCTCTGTTCTCTGTTCTCTGTTCTCTGTTCTCTTTCTTTTCCTTTCCTTTGGGCTGTTTGCAAATGCTACATGTTTCTGGAAATGTACAGTTCCTCTCTTCCAGTTTATTTTTGGATTCCATTTCCATAGCCATGTGAGTCCTAGGACTAGTGGCCCTTCCATTCCTGGTGCTACAATGAATGTGAGCATCTCACTAGTCTTATTTTCAATGGTTCTGTGGCAAAACTGGCTGGCTCCCCCCCCACACTATAGTTCCATCTAATTGGAAGAAAGCAATGGGATTTTCCATTTTCCTTAGTTGGATTCCCAATTTCTCTGCTAGGGTGGGGTTGATTAGGCACTGGGTGCATCCCAAATCCAGTAATACTGCAACTTCCTCTCCCTTCCCTCAGCTGGGGATAAACAGTCTTAGGGGTAGAGTGAGTGCTTCAATTGGGTCGCTTACCAGCGGGTCATCTTCCGGATTGCTTTTGGACTGGCTCAGGTCTCCTCGGGGCATTGGGGATTCTTCCTCTGGGTTATAGGGGAACCAGAACCTCACAGTTCCTTGGCTTCTCAGGCCAATTTCTTTTCCTTGAGGGTTGGATTTTCCAGGTTTCCCCTCTGATGGGTAGTCTGGCTTTCAGGCAGGGGTTTTTGAATGGCATTCTGCTGTGTGGTGCCCCTCTTTTCCACACTTAAAGCAGCCAGATGGTCTTTCAGTTATGGTGGTTTGGAGTTTGAAAAATTCCCGCTTTCCCTGGGGTGGGGATCTTCTCCAAACTCTGCCATTGTGGTACTGGTTATGGGTCATGTCTAGCTCTGCCTCCTCTGCCATCAGGTACCATTCATGCAGGAGGTTTGGGGCCCCACGGGCCAGGCAGGCAGTGTACATGTTGTCATTGAGTCCATCTTTGAACCAACAGACTAGGATATCTTCTGGCCAGTTGACTCGGCTGGCCAGGTCATGAAATTCTTTGGTGTACTCAGCTACCGGGCGATGGCCTTGGTTTACGACTCTAATGCAGTTGCCGGCTTTTCTGTTGGCGAGGCAGTCTTTGAAGCGGTGGCGTAGGGCTGTCATGAATCAATCGAGGTTCCTCAGTTCTGGGGCGTTGATGTTGTGGAGAGTCACCATCCATATGGCTGATGCCCCTTCTAGGGCCATAGTGATGACTCACACTCGGGCCCCCTGGGTTGGGAAATTCTGCCCTTATTCTTGCATGTAGGTGAGAACTTGCACCAGGAAAAATCCCAGTTTCTGGGGGTCCCCATCGAATTTTACCCCCAAGAGTGGGACCTTTCTCTGCAGTTGTATGTCTCTGGGTTGGCCAGGGTTAATCCCTTGCTCTGGAGCAGCAAGGAGTCAGGTACCTGGTATGGTTGCTGGTCTTCCGGCTTGTTCCAGTGCCTGATCATTCTCCGCTGGATCAGGGGTGACAGCTTGGGTTCTCTCAATTTCTGGGTCACTTGCTCTCCTATGTTGGCGACCTGGTTCATCCCTCACATTGAGGTCCTCCAGGGCTTCCCTCATGAGGTGATTTATGTACCGTTTCAGTCGGTCATCTGGCAGTGGTTCCTCAACTGATTCTTCCTGATCAGAGAGGGCCTCCAGCTCCATTTTCCACCTGGATTTACGGTTACCCCGGGTGAGGGTTACTCCCTTGGTTCTTCCACCCCAGCTGTCTCTCTTTTCTGCACCTATAGACCACCAGGACTTTGTGGAATTTTCGCAGGCAGCTTCACTGTCTTCGATGGGGTACACAAAGTCTGTGTCTGGCTGGGTAGTTGTTGAAGTTTCTCCCCAGCATTTAGCTTCCCCTTGCTCCTTGTGATATTCAGACATTTTTGCAGGGTCTCCTCGGTAGAGTGAAGAATGAACTTCTGAAAGCTAGGCACTTCGAAAGGAATTCTTTATTGAAAGGAGGTGATTCCAATACTAGTCAAAGCAGAATCTAAGATGCTTCCAGGCATACAGTAATAGATAAAGGGAGTTAGAACCCCTCCCCTTATTCTGATGTTGATTTAGTCAAAGTACCAACATGTTAATCCCCCCTTTTCTGGGAACGTATCTTAGAAGAGTTTCCCAGGGAGTATCTTTCAGAGCTGGAATTTTTATGGTCCCTTCTCCTCTTGCTATCTCTCCAAGAGGTGACAAGTTTCTAGACATCTGGCTCCAGTCCTCCAGTTGTATATCATGTGCAAGTTATACAGATTCAATATAAGGTTTAAGATATTCAGGTTACATCAAAAAGCATTACTTTTACCAACTCCCCCCTTCTTCTTCTTCCATTGAAGAATGGCAGATACACAGATCTGACACTTGCATAATTTTGTTATTATAACATGTCACAATAACACTGGACAACTTTGAAAGGCTGTCTCTTGACTTGCAAATTCTCACCAGGAAAGTGGATAGATGGTGGGAGGTATCAGCTGGATATGCTGATATGATGCTCCTGGGCTAATGACAATAATATCAATATTATTTTTGTATCAAAATGAATGACACTCAGATGCCACACTGTCCATGCAATAATATTGATGTATATTTAAAAACAAAAAAAACTTTATGGGAAAAAAAAAGAAAGAAAGTGGATAGGTGGCAGGAGATATGCTGATATGATGCTCCTGGGCTGATAACATCCTGTTAGCTGCAGGTTATGATCCAAATCATAATATGATAGTAGCCATCAAACAACTACAAGTACTGTACTGCAAGATGAGTTAATTTTCAAAGCACTCTTGAAATTGCCACTTAATGAAAAAGGTTAGACTAAAAATAAACAGAACTGACTTCTCCTGAAATATAAGTGATTCTGTCTGGAAACAGAATCAGGGGAAAAAAATCCTGAAACAAGGCAAATCTTACATGGTAGATTAGGAATGAAATACTCTAATTTAAGGAATCACTATTTCCAGATCATCTAAAAAGAAGAACTTTAAATACAATTCTGTAAGTAGGGAAAACTCTTCATTAAGGAGCTTTTCAATATCAAACCTTAAAATAAGTGTGCTTAAAATGTTTGAAAATTCTTTCCAAAAGAAGCATCAGAAAAACAATAGATATCTCATGTTGGTAAAGCTTAATATTCTGAAATCCACAAAGAACTTGGGTTTCTCAAAGAAAATGAAATAATCACTCAGCTGACCAACTTGTCTAGTTTGAAAAATCAAGTTCAAATTGTTCCTAAAATCTCAATTTTAAATTGTGCCATATGGAATGGACAGGCGGCAGATCACGTTTTTCCCGTCCAAACCATGGAATAGAAAATGTTTCTGCTTGGCTTTTGATTCATTAATGATCCTTCTAAAATCTTCCCAAATATAAAATATGGCAAAGGACAAAAATGGTAAAGTTACATTAGTGTTTCTAGTTATTTGATGGAATTTCAGGACAAATACATTTAACCTGATTATCATGGCCAACACAAGTAACAAAATTACAACAACAATAATTTATTAAAGTTAGATACCATCTGGCTCCCTGCAGCTTTTCATTCAGTGTTTAAGTTTGAAGCTGCCAGTTCTGGAAAAGACTTACGTAAATTCTAAAAAAAAAAAGCCCTGATGATCTTTCAAGAGATCTCATTCAAAAAGTTTTCAGCCAGGCCCTGAAATTCTATGAAAATAAAAATTACATGAGCTATGCTTGTGGAAATAAAGTATCATTTACATAGCTGTAAACAAGACTGTAATGTATGCTAGAGATAGTTTTTCCAAACAACTACAATGGATCCATACTATCCATTTTTGTTCCTGGGTTAAAAAAAGTATCAAGTGCCAAACTGCACCTCTTGTGTTGAAACAACAACAACAACGGCGGGAAAATTTCTCCGCCATCTTTGCTCTTCTTGCTTTCTCTTATTCCTGAGGAGAACAGGTTGCCTTCTCTGAAAACATTCTTTCTTGGAAGGTGTTTTTAATCTTCCAGCAGATGGATTGTTTGCTGGAAGACAAAAATATTCCCAAACTATGGAATACTTTAATTAAATTTCAAGGTCTGAAGAGGTGGCTGAAGGATTCCCCAAAAGAAGACATTCTGGCTGCCAATTAGGGTTATAAAATGCCCAGCAAATAAGGACATGTCCTCCTTTTTTTCTCATATTCTCCATCCAGCAGGTATAGCCTTAAAATCATATATTGTCTGGCTTTTGGAATGTCTTCAAATGTACAATCCAGAAGTCTATAGACCACATAACATGGCATATGTTTCTAAGGTGAAATTTAAAAAGTACATTATCAGTGACTCTGTTATCACTAGCATGTGCTCTTGAAAATAAACATTTTTGAAACATTTTATTCTGTGTTTTAATGTTTTAATTATTTTTAATTTCTTTTATAACTGGTAAACTACCTAAAGTAACTTTGTAGGGGACATGTGTGGCCTAAAATTTAATAAATAAATCTATAAAATAAAAACAGTTGTTAGAAAAGTATTGCAATTGAAAATCCAGTTTTCTGATACGGGAAAACAAATAATTTCATATTAGTATTCAACTAGGAGGAACAATTTATGTTATATGTTTGTTTTGGTTTTTCTTTTTGTGCACATTTTTTTCTGTGTAATCTTGTCTAGTTTTTATCTAGTTTTGTTTTGCTTTTGTAATTTTTTTCTTTTGCATCTGTATTTTAGACTGCTTTGAATAAAAATAAGAATTTATATCAAAAAGAAAGAGAGAGAGAGAGAAATAAGGTGCATCTTTTATATGTACCATAACCTGAATTTAGAAGAGGTGGGGCTTCAACAGCATGGCTATTGCTGCCATCTTGAAGTTTGTCACCTCCTCCATGCAGGCACCCCTGAAGTGAATCACCACATTGAAGGGAAACCTTCAATTTGATCATTATTCTGCATTCAGTGAATGCTGGGAGTTGGAGCTGAGCTGCATTATTTATTCTCCTTATCAATTCTCCAATGCTGAGGGACAATATTGAGAGAAAGGAAAATTAATTCAGTACCACCTTCAGTGATGGGCAGCTGCTTTTTGAAGCCTTAAGCACTCAGTATTTTTAACTGTCAGTTACAATTTGAGGACTCCTATATGCCAAATTTGACAAGAGAATTTAGTAGTCCCCACACTGGTGACTTCAAGAAAAAAGAGAAGAAAACAGACAAAATCTTCAGTGATGGTGGATTTTCCTTATGTGCCTCTCTTATTTCAGCCTTCCATAATTAACATTAACACTGGACTATTTAGTGGGAGGACTTTTGCATTAAGCATTCCTGCCTGTCTCCAGTAGTTCAAGTCCCAAGATGACTGCTTGGTTGTGCTAGACTGAACTTAGACACCTTGGCTGAATGCACACTAAAGCTCCTGGACTGCCCTTATCTGGACAATATCCTGAATTAGGGAGGTTGCAAACCTTGTAGCAGCATTTATACAACAGCTGAACTTTAATATTTTGAATTTTCATTTGTTTTTATCTTGTTTGAGGAGTAGTTTATTGATTAGTTCAATAACTAACTAACAAAGTATCTTTGTAAAGGCAATCTCTCTCTTAAAGAAAGTTGTGTGCCAAGTTTGAGTTCAGACCATAGCACAATTTGCAAAGTTAGCAGTATGGGAACCCATAAAATCTTTCAACTCAAGTTCTTACAGTAGATTACAAGTATGCACTGACTTTGTTATTTAGAGGAAGAGTGGATAAGCATAGCTGGAGGGAAAGAGAAATAGAGAGATTCAAATATTCTCTGGGTACTTGCCTCTTCCAGTCACTGGAAGTGAACTCTCAGCTACCTCCAAAAATAATATTAAAATACAAACTATCCAGAGAAATTATAAATTCTTACTCTTCCTGAGGATAACATAGTAAAGCAAAAGTTTCTTCCTATGAGAAAGAAAACTTTTGAGAAATTGTAAGGTGAGTTTGAGCCCAACATTAAATTTTATTTTTCCTAGGTCTGTTCTTATTGAGAATTCTCAATTTAATATTAGTTAGTCCACAGCTCTTACCATGATTTTGACAAAGTCCATCAGCAACAAGTTCAGGTTCAGTTTTTGAGCAGATCTTGGCAAACACTGGGAGTTGCTTCTTTTGACCTGATCCTTGACTTTCTGTTATTGCCATAATTGGGGGTGGCCTTGTGATGCTGTCTTTGTGGGGCACAGATCCAAAAATATTGTTTTGCAATAGATCCTTGATGAGCTTGGTTTCTTCGGTTACCAACTTACTGTCCAGAGTTTTGGTAGTCTCAACACGTTTGAGTGGGAGCTGAGCCAAGAGCTTGGCAATTTGAGTGTTGGAAGCCATTGTATTGTTTCCACTTTCTGTACTTTTGTTATTCTTGTGGATTAATTTTGCAGGGAGTAAAATGCCTGTGACAGTAGACTTGGTGGACAACTGGACATCACAAATAGACTTCAACTTCATATCTCTTTTGTTTCCAGTGAGTGCCCTATAGACATTTTCCATTGTATCCTTCTCATCTGAAGCCTGGTCCCCATCAGAAAGCATGAGTAGCTGCTTGCTATTCAGGGCCTTAACTGAAGTAACAGGGGCCACTTTCTCATCTTCAGATCTTTGCATTTCTATCTCTGTTGCATTCTCTTGGGTAAGGCTCAAATATTCTTGCTCAACCAACTGAGATATTTCATCTTTGCAAATGCTGGTCTCCAAAGATCTATGTGAAAGAGAAAGAACACATTTATATAGAATTGATTTATTAAGGACTTCCTCCTCATCTTTCCACTGTGTGAACTCAGTTGCTAATTCAATTTAAGCAATGTAACATACCAATAAATAAATAAATGACATGTTACAAATTAGTTAAGGGAATGGCTGTAGCTCAATAGCAGAGTACATGGTTTTCATGCAAAAACCATCAGATCCTAGCCTAGGGAATTTGCTGAGCACACTGGGTTGCATCCCAAAAAATTGTAAGCCGCCCTGAGTCTCGGGAGAAGGGCGGCATATAAATGTAATTAAAAATAGTATCTTCTAAGAAATGAGGGATTGCTAACATTAGAAGACCATGTTGGGTGGACAAATGGTCAGATTTGTATAAAACAGCTTCCCACAATTTAAAAAAATAAAGAAAAATAGAAACAAAACAAAAAACTCACTACCAGAACAGCAAAGCAAATCAAAGAATTGATTTTGCTGAGCAATAGTATTACAGTAGTATTCTGTACAGAAGTCCCAAAACAAAATTCTTGTTTGACATATAGCTAAAAAGTTAGTATCATCTTTTACTGGACTATTCTTGAAGTCTCCAATGAAGGATCTTTTCACACAGCACATTTTTTTAAACAAGTTTTATTCATTTTTCCACCTTTTAACATCTCATTTTAGAGAACAGCATGATTACAGGTTTCACATATACATACAAATATGACCATAGTTACATATTCAATTTTTGTATTCAATTTCTTATCTTAACAATGCTTTTATACATTTTCTATTTTATTGTATTATTCCCAATGCATATCTCATTTTTAATTCACAAATATTAACTTCATAATTGTTGTACTTTAATACTTTTAACTGTCACATTTGTATAATCCTCTTAAATTCTGATTAATAATACTTCTTCTATAAATTGGTTCCCCCCCTAAAATATCAGTTTCAGTGCGCCACCTCCAAGTTACATATTCATTATCTCCCCTTTTAAATCCCATTAAGTGTTTAACATTTTATTACCTAAAACATTAAAAATAATATTCCCTATTAAGATTACATAACATATATAAATCAGATTCTGCATGGTTTCCCCTTTTTGATTTCATAGAATTTATCTACATTTTCAAAAAGAACAAAGGGACATATTAATCTACTCATTTAGTCCTAAACCCTGATATAAATTCCATTTCAGCTCTTCTCCTAAATCATTCCATTTATTTCAATATATTTCAATATATTTAATTAACACACTCTATTATTTGTTACCATTATCTCTATACATAAAGAAAAAGAGCATTAACAAAAAATAACAATTCTATTTTCCATCTTATCAATCTATATGTCCCCATTTCACAACTACAAGTTTATTTATATTACTCCCCAGCACCTTGCAGAATCCCCTCCCTAAATATGATTCAGCCATTATCTCTGCGTCTAATTAAAAAAACTTTCCCCATTTTTTTAGCATTCCCATATTTCTTGATTCCCAAGTCCTGTTTCTTTTCCTTTCCTTCCCCTAATATTTTCTCCTTTATTCTTTCACTCTAGTTTTTAACCCCCTCTCTCTTTATAACTCCCTTCCGCCCTTCAAATTTCTGCTGATTCTTTTTCCCTTTTTTTATTTTCTGGATATTTCCCTCTTTATTCAATTTCCCAAATCTCCGATATTTATTCCCAATTCTTTTCCTCTTTCTTTCCAGAGTTTTTTGTTCTCAATGGTAGTTAAAGATGGCTCCTTGCATCTCTTCCTCTTCTGTCCTCTGTCTTTGTTGTTTATGCTCTGCAATCGCCTCTGAAAAAAAATTAAAAACAAAGCCTAAAGTTTCACCTTGTTTTTGTAATGTTTCTTTCATGTTTCTAAATTCCATCTTTAATTCCTGAAGAGATATCTCCATTTTACAGCTTTATAATTAGTCCAAATAATGTCTTTAAAATTAGTTTCCAACAGTCCACTTTTGGTCCTCAGCTAATCCAATGCCAAATCCATATCAGAATCAACAATTAATCCAAGGGCAGAATCTTCATGTTTCTTTCTTTATTTCAATGTTTCAAAGTTCTTGTTTTATTATATCAATTTTCCTTGTATTTTTAAGAAACAGAGTCTTTTATAAGAAAACAAATTAAAGTTAACTCAGATGGCACACTTTGTTCTGACAAATCCACACCTCCTCTTTCCTTTTCCCTTCCTGATTATTCAGAGCTTTTTAAAACCACAATCTTCCAAACAGTTCAGATCCAATTGATATTAAATTTTCTCTTTAATAATTTTATAGTTCAGCTTTGTTAATGCCTATATAAAATCAAAATATACTTATCCAAGTTAATTAGGTGCTTTCTCCTCCAGCTTCTACCTCTCCCGGTTCAAAGCTCTGCACTATCAAAGGCAATTCACACTTTCTTTATTCCCCTTTCTATTCGCCACTGTAAATCCTTTCTTAAAGATTCTTTGAAATATTAATCCTGAGGGTATCTTCCATTTAATTATATTGTCCCGTTCCTCCTGCTGTTCACTTCTTTCTCTCTCTCCTGTGCAATCTTATTCCAGTCTCATCTTCCCCTTCAGGGTGGCCATTTTAGACCACCGCTTCAGGTGTCTTCAGGAGGGAGTAATTGCCAAGCTGGGGAGGGGATTTGCGACTCCCCTCTACCCAGCTGATGGTCTCCCCTTCCTCCACCACCCCTACGAGGTGGCTTCTGCCCCGAATCCAAAGAATTGGGGCTCTCCGATGCCAAAGCACAAACCAAAGCCGTGCACGATCGTGGTCAGTGGTCCATTTTCGGGGAAGCTCCTCACACAGCACATTTAAGTTGGTTTCTGAATTAACACATTTTCAGGGTTTGCCCAGTCTATTGTGTTGCAAAATAAAACACATTTATGTATTTATCAGATTTTGAACCACTCATCTCCCTCAGTTCATGCTGAACATGCTTAGCTTATCACCAAAAAACCTGTTAGTCAGGATTGTAAGTAACTCGGTTGAGCACAATATGTAAACAATGAGATTTGTAACTGATCTTCTTAAGAGTGTTCTCTTAAGAGAACCCAGTCAAATTGTCAGCTGGCTAAATTATTAAAATAATTCAGTCACAGTGGTAGGAAATTGTGTCTGTGTGGGCAATGGAATTACGCTGCGTTATCTTTCTGTTACCTTGAGCTGTGGATCATAAGTTCCTATTATATATTCAATACATTTTCATCTGAATAAAATCACCTTTAATTTAAGATGATTTCATTGAGACATCCATAAAATTTTCTGAGATCACAAGAAATCCTATTGATTTTCATCTTCCCAATTTTTTCTGGAATCCTGGGATTGTTTGTCTTCCATATTGTCTACATTCCTGGAACATTTTGAAGTCTCCCATCTAAGTACTTACCAGAATAATCCTCCTTAGCATTCTCCAACAACTATAGTTGCCTAGGTACCGCCTCCCAGCTGGCCATTTTCCCCTCTTAATTCATGTTTAAAAAATTACAGTTTGATGGAAATCTTGAGAGAGGCTGGGAGCTACCAAAAATTTCCATGGGTAAAAAAGCCTTCTTGTTGCAAAGATTAAATTTCAGCTGATTAGAAATCAAGTTAAATGATGTGACCTGGAGACAGGACTAAATGCTTTATTTTGCATATTCATTCTGTGTTTGCTGATAACTTCTGAATTGGTACTTAATGTCTCATAAAAAACATTTAAGAGAATACCCTGGGGTCAAAAAATGAATATAAAGAACTTAAAAGAATTTGCCAAAGGAAGGAATTCGATAACTAGAAGGAAAGCAGAACACAAATGGCCTTACTGAATCCTCAAAAATTATAAATTGATTTTTTTTCAAAATTTACATTGGGTAAAGAGAAATTCTCCAATAATTGTCCAAGGACAGCACCTCAGCAGTGACAGTAGTACAGTTACTCAAAAACTTTCACTTCCATCTTCACTCTGCTTTTGAGATTTGATACAAATGTGAGGACCCAGAGAGGCTGCAGATAACTGGACAAAATATTGTTTCATGAAGGATAAGACAGTCATAATCCTACTTTGCAACCAATTTAGTGAGAAGCTTATCAATTTCTCTGAAATGGTCTTTGAAATGAGAAAAGTAGTTTCTCTTTCATTAAAATTTAATAAGGATTAGAAAAAAAGAGGGGGGGGAATGTTTCTGACTATTACTTTGGATATGACCAGAGGAATAAGAGAAATACTTGTTGAATTACATTGAAATAAATCATGTGGAAAGAAGTGGAATATCTGTTGAAACATAGTTCCTAGTCATCCTCACCAGTACTTCCATATCATTTGGGGTTTGTAATTATTCCTTGTACTGGCTAACATAGACAGAGGGAGAAAAATGGGAGTACCTAGAAATTATTCCAGGGCTGCAGGCTAGACTGGGAAGTTGAAAAACTATCCTGGAAGTAGGTAGTGGTCAACTATTGCTGTTAAGAACCTTACTTGGATATGTCCATAAAGCCACCAGGGGTCAAACTCAAGTTCAAGGTGTCTTTACTGTATCTTAACTTCTAAATTACTTGAAACGATTCAAGCATTCTTTGTAGAAACCAAAAATCAGAGTCCACCCCTAGACTTTTCACCTAAACTTCATGAATTAAAGGATAAACAACCATAATTTATCTTCATTTGCTACCCTGATTGCTAACTCTAGAAGTTGAAATGATACCTTCTGGACAAATTTTCTGCAGGAGTTAAGTAGTGAAGGATTTTCATTTTTTATCCATTTCTCTGAACTTACTTTATTGTAAATTACAATTATTACTTGGGAATATATCAAACAAAGGCAATACAGCTCAGATTACATCTAGAAAGAGAAGACATTGGAGAATAAAACCAAGTGAATTGCTTTAGCAAATGAACTGAGCCAAACATAACAGAAAAGGGCTAACCAAGTGTTCATGGTCAATAATTAATCTTTTAGTTGTAAGCATTTTGAGAAACC
The DNA here is from genome assembly GCA_009733165.1 of Naja naja. NCBI lineage: Eukaryota > Metazoa > Chordata > Lepidosauria > Squamata > Elapidae > Naja > Naja naja. The sequence goes on along the minus strand of CM019160.1, from coordinate 5,616,490 downwards.
CGGAAGTCTCAGTAAGGATTTATAGAACACTACCATCTGGCAACACAAACAAGTACTTGCCCCAAAATGCCAATCCAGCTTGATCACACGCTGTCAATTGCCATCACCCAGCAGAATTTTTGTTAAAATTTTACTTATTTTATGATAAGCTCTGAAGATAGAACAGCTGGTATTACAGCACCCATTGCATAAGTACTTATCTATATATATATAAATATCACGCCAGATTTCTTAGTAAACTGCATATTACTTCATTATCTCTAATTATGGCTCTACTATGTCATTAAAGCATCCTTTATTGGTTTGTAAATTGAACAGATTTTCTGTTCATTTTCATTCAAATCACAAACTGAGACAAGCAAATTGTTCTGTTATTTTTCCATATCTTATAAAGCATACACATTGGAATACATGCCTGATCATCAAAAGGAAAGGTTCTGCTTCACCCCTAAATTACCACAGTTCCTCTTAACTAACCTAGACATTTCTTTTACCTCTAGATATGAGAATTAGGACTAGATGAATTGCTGACATGGTGCTTAACTTCAGATGCCTAGGTTGGCTATTGCCCTACCTTTTGTAGAGAGGCTTATAAAGAAATCATGTATAGGTGCAAAACTTAAATCTCTCTGCCTCTCATACAAGGACCCAAAGTTCATTTTGTCTTGATTGTTATATGTCAACCTAAGTAGCCTTCTCCTCTTTTGCAGGTCACTGTTTTATGAAAGGTATATATATGATTTCTTCACTTCCACTAAAACACAATGTGATGATGTCAAGACAACACAGTAGTGACTTTTTCATGGGGAGAGAGCAACACAGGTGAGTGACTCCATATTCCTTGCAATGTCTGGCTGTTTGTTTTTATTAGGAGCAATGACATTATATTCTGTTCTTCCTTCATGGAGTTCAAGGTGAACATCCCTTGCTTTATCATTATAACTGTCCTGTGGATTTCTCCCAATATGTAAGTTCTTCATCTCAAACTGTTTTTTGAGTGTTCCAACTTTGGAAGTGAAACAGTTGAAAACTATAAAACTTTTTTTTATTTTTTGCATGGCAGAATTTTCTTCTTGTAATATTCTCTCTGTGGTGATTGATCCTGATAATTTGCCTTTTATATTTATAATTATTTTGCAGACCAAATCATTGGAATTAAGTGTTTACAGAAGGGACAGGTAGATTGCCCTGCCTGGGGAAGACAATTACTTTGATTCTCTCTGTAGGGCCTAAAGTCATGATGGAAAAGATATGATGACATTCGTGAATGGGCTATTTTATATATAGTTTAGGATAATTGGAAGTGTATTTTTTTAAAAGCCTGTCAAATAGTTTGCCTGATGTTCAGCTTTCCTGCCCCAAATTGGCAAGAAATAATATGTCTATTTTTAGTATTTGTTAACAGGTTTTGACAGTGCAATTTCCATCAACTACAAAAAAAAAAGAGGTTTGGGGGCAAGTTTAGCCTGGAGGTTGCCCAACCATGCTCTACAGTAGAATCAGAGATGAGTTAGAAAGGTCAGCCAACACGTGATAAGAGTTTTAGCTCTGCTTGATATAATAGAAAGTGCAAGCAAATAGTATTTTGTGTTAAATGGACAAATAGTTCAACTTTGTGTAATGGGAGTATGTCTCTTCCTAAAGCTTTTAATAGTTTAAAAGTTATCCTGATTTTGCGTTTTAAACTATTTGACTGTATTGTAATTGGCTCTGGAAACTATTGCTTTGAACTCAGAAATATAGCTATGATTAAGGTTGTGCAAAGCACTCATAAAGAGGTGCTTTGCAAAGCAAGTTAGCATGAGTGAAGATCATTTATTTATTTGTTTGTTTGTTTGTTTGTTTATTGGTTTATTGGTTTATTGGTTTATTGGTTTATTGGTTTATTGGTTTATTTATTTATTTATTTTGTCAATCGCTTACAAGATAATAAGTATAAGGATAAACATAGTTGTGAATACATGACATGAATACATATAAGAAAAATAAAAGAAACAATAAGACAGGGACAGTAGGCACATTAATGCACTTATGCACGCCCCCTACAGACCTCTTAGGAAAGGGGTGAGGTCAATAGTAGACAGTCTAAGGTTAAAGTTTTTGGGGTTTGGGGAAGAAACCACAGAGTCAGGTAGAGTATTCCAGACATTGACCACTCTGTGCTGAAGTCGTATTTCCTGCAATCAAGTTTGGTGCGGTTAACCATGAGTTTGTATCTATTGTGTGCTCTTGTATTGTTATGGTTGAAGCTGAAGTATTCATTGACCGGTAGGACATTGCAATGTATGATTTTATATACTATACTTAGATCGGACCAAAGGCGTTTCTAGGTTTTCTAGGTTGAGAATTTCAAGTCTGGTGGCATAAGGTATTCTGCAACAAGTAGAGGAGTGGAGAACTCTACTTGTGAAATATTTCTGGACTTTCTCAACTGTGTTAATATCAGATACATGATGTGGTTTCCAGACTGATGAGCTGTATTTGAGTATTGGTCTAGCAAATGTTTTGTATGCTCTAGTTAGTAGTGTGATATTACCAGAGAAAAAGCTACATAGGATTAGGTTAACAACTCTTTATGCCTTTTTGGCTATGTAGTTACAGTGGGCTCTAGCACTTAGATCATTAGACATGAGTATTCCAAGGACCTTGACGGAGTTTGGATCATCAACAAGGTCTTGACTATTCAGCTTGTAGTTTATTTTCTGATTTTTTTTGCCAATATGTAATATGTTGAGATTTGAAGTTGCCATTTGTTTGACCATTTTGATACATAGTCAAGGTCTTTTTGAAGGGTAGCAGTATTGTCGGTAGTGTTGAATAGCTTTACATCATTAGTGAAGAGAACGCAGTTGCTCTTAATATGATCACAGAGGTCATTTATGTAGAGTATGAAGAGAGTTGGTCCTAGAACATTGCCTTGGGGGACACCACTGTTGACAGGTACAGAATTTGATAGGATTTTTGACTATTTGTTGTCTGTTTGACAGGAATGCTTTTATCCAGTTATGCAGGTGTCCAGAGATACCATAAGATTTTAGTTTTAGGAGTAGTTTGTTGTGTACCACTGAATCGAAGGCTTTACAGAAGTCTATGTAAATTGAGTCTTGCATTGGCTTTTATTATTTATTTATTTATTAATGGGACTTATATGCCGCCCCATCTCCGAAGACTCGGGGCGGCTTACAAATAAAACAACAACAACAATAAATAATTTAAAAGCAGATTAAACTAAATAAGCCCCATTACAATTACAAGTTCAACCCATAAAAATTATCCCATTAAAACTATCCCATAAAAACCAACCCGTCCCAGAAAATCACAACCCGGATTGGTTAAACAACCAGGTCTTCAAGTCATGGCGGACGGTGCGGAGGTCAGGGGCCAGACGGAGCTCCAGGGGAAGTTGGTTCCAGAGGTCTGGGGCTGCTATAGAATAGGCTCGTCGTCGGGGGACCGCCAGCCGGCATTGGCCTGCTGATGGGACCCCAAGGAGTCCTTGCCTATGTGCTCGCACAGGGCGGTTGGCATTCGATGTCGGCAGGAGCCGCTCCCTTAAATATTGGGGACCCATGTCATGAAGGACTTTGTATGTTAACACTAAGACCTTGAATCTCACTCGGAGTGCAACCGGCAGCCAATGAAGGCAGCGCAGGAGGGGGGTAACATGGGAGAACCGGGAAACTCCCATCACCACCACGCCGATTCTGCACCAGCTGCAATCTCCGGATGGTATGCAAAGGCAGTCCTAAATAGAGAGCATTGCAGTAGTCTAGTCTGGAGGTAACAAGGGCATGAGTAACCGTGCATAGGGCATCTCGGTCCAGAAAAGGGCGCAGCTGGCGAACCAGACGGAGCTGGCAACGTGACCAGATTTGTTTTTCCACCAAAGGGATTTCTTTTTGGATTGGAGCTTCTTTATTGTAATGGGTAATTTTTTTTTCCTGGCTTTGGGAGTTGTTATTGGTACATATAGTTTGATGACTCTTTTGACTTCAAGTAAAATATGTTGTAATGATCTTCAAGGGTATTGCATCCAGTGAATAGAGATAGCCAATCAAGGGATGAGATATCGATCATCTCCTTGAATATAAAAGCAGTTGAGGCTTTTGGACTCAGTCTTTGGGAGAGAAGTTGCTGAAGTTAATATCTGTTTCTAGCTGGCTTTACGAGACATGATTATTGAACAAACATTCAAGTGGGGCCCAAATTCAGGTTTCCTCCTTCTATTTGGTCTAAACCAGCCGTGGGCAAACTACGACCCGGGGGCCCATTCGGCTGTTCTATCCGGCCCGCGGAGCCGAAAGAGTGGAGGGTTCTCTTGCTCTCCCAGAAGGCTACGTGAAGTAATCTAACTTTGAATTTATATTAGTTCATACAAATACTCCATCCATGCTTTTGTTCCGGCCCTCCGGTCCAGTTTAAGAACCCATTGTGGCTGTGCCTCGCATGGCAGCTGAAGTTGAAAAAGCAGGAAATAAACATCAGGTAAGAGCACGGGTGGGTGGGTGGGCAAAACATCAGCAGACATAGAACCGGTTCTATGTCTGCTGCTCTTCAGAGCTACCGGTTCTACAGAACCAGACAGAACTGGTAGAAACCCACCCCTGCCTACCTGTCAATGAATACTTGAGTTTCAACCACAACAATACAAGAGCACACAATAGATACAAACTCAATTTAAACCACATCAAACTTGATTGCAGGAAATACGACTTCAGCAACAGAGTGGTCAATGTCTGGAATACTCTACCTGACTCTGTGGTTTCTTCCCCAAACCCCAAAAACTTTAACCTCAGACTGTCTACTATTGACCTCACCCCTTTCCTAAGAGGTCTGTAGGGGACGCATAAGCACCAAAGTGCCTACCGTCCCTGTCCTATTGTTTCTTTTTTTTTCTTATTCATATCCATTTCATGTATTCATAACCATGTTTATTCTCATACCTGCTATCTAATAATTGCTTGACAAAATAAAATGAATAAATAAATAAATTGAGTGGGTGGATAGCAGGGCATTGTGCTTCTTCAAAAGTTGTTTCTAGTTTATGTAGGTTTATACTTTACTACAACTTGTAACTCTGTACTTTGCAAGGCCAATGAAGTGTAGAGTTTCCACACATTTAGGGAAAGCTTTTGAAGCATTTATGCAAGTCTACCAAATACTATAACATTTTTTCATTCATGCCAAAAGGCTTTGCTGAGCAGCTTCTTTGCACAGATCGTGAATTGTCTGTCTTAATGAGAGTTCTGCAAAGTAGCTGGATTTCTCTTGAAATTGCAAACAAAATGTTAAAGTTAAATTTTACTTTATTCAAACCTGATGAAGAAGAAAAAATGAACTACCATGCTGTCTGTAACTTGAAGGAGGTAAAAAAGAAAACAAAGCCCAGTTATCAGCCATTGAGGCATGAGATTAAATTCCATTCAATAAAATGGAAAGGATTCTTACTTTCTTATTTTATGTTTTTCTGAACCTCAGAAGCATAAGTATACATTGCAGATGCACATCAAGATCCTAGCCCACATTTTCCTGCCAAATATAGGTGTCCCTTCAATTTGTCATCTGTAGTAGCATTTAGGGCCAAGATTATACCTTGTGCCCTTTTGCTTGATCTGGTGGCCTTTAATTATTTCAACATATTGACTTATGCAAATGATCTACTTCAAGTTCAATTTGAAATCCTTTGAACAAATAAAGATTTGTGTTCTTAGCTCAAAATATTTTCTATTACTTAGTGTAGGATTTTTTCCTCAGTTCTCCTCTTTTACAAAAGGATAAAATTTAAGAAATGCTTTCATCTATTTCTGTTTTGAAATGTCCTATCTTTTAACATTAGGAATAGTTTCTAGTTGCCTTTTTCCTCCCCTCGCTGGTTCTGAAAGTAATGTTTTCTTCATGGGTCAGTGTATTGTGGGAACAGTCATGGATGATAAGCCAGGAGTCTCAATCTGAAATCATCACAAATACCATGTGAAGATTACTTCATTAGTCTGAAGTATGAAATGCTGAAGCCATTTTGTATATTGATAAATATTTCCAGCAAGTTGAAAGAAAAGAATATCATAGCATGCCATTAAACACAAATTTATTAAATAATTTTTAAAACCCATTTATTGTGAAACAAACATATCATTTTGGCCACAGATTTGACAGTAATTTTCATTAACTGGAAATATTTGGCTTTATTTTTGTGTTTATATGTAATGATATATTCTAGAAAACCTATCCCATTAAGAGCTTCTTAAATATTATTTTTCTTGTTCTTCTCTCTCCTTGCTGAACAGATCTTCTTGCATTAAGAAGGATAAAAGTAGGATGGGTAGAAACATAGGGACAGGGACAGGCTGTGCAAAAATTCAATTCAAAACTTCACTTATAGAATGATTCAAGTGAACCTACATATTGAGTTGACTCAGGCTGAATTATGAAGCTGAATCAAAGTTTTTCTATCTCCCCAATGTCTCAATAGATTTTTATGCATCTTAAGATAAAGGTAAATTATGTCCAATTTATTCCTTGCAATGGGATGTATGCATGATTAATACTGACTTTATGATGCTTGTTCCTGATCCCTTTGTCTCATCAGTTGGATCAACAGTGATGCATTTTGATAGGATAGGGGCAGCTTCTTCCCTTGGATTGTGTTTTCTTCCTTATTACTGCATTAGGCCAGTAACAAAAGCTGAAAAGTTTAAATAAGAGGGGGAAAACTCTTGATAAGTGGTTCCACTTTTTTTATTTCTCCCCAAAAGTTTCAGCAAGAGACAGTTTGAAATCTGATAAGAAGATGGAAAGATCATGATAAATTAAGGCAGAGAAATAAATGAGCAATTTCCCCAAATTTTCTAGAGGAAATTAAAAACAGACAAATATTAGTTTTTCAAGGGAAGGACTCTTCCTTAATGGTATCTTTAATGAAAAGCTACCTGGGAGGTATTCCCTTGGGATTTCTTTCCTTGGGTTTCAATGATGAAACGAAACTGTGAAAAGAAAGTTTACAAATGGATGGAAAGAAAGAGGAGTGTACAAGAAAAGATAGGCAATTCATACATATCATTTGCCTTTTTTTTGTAACTAAAGTGCAAGGAGCTTATATTCTGATCTTACAGATCTCTGTGGAATTCTCTTCTGCTTTCAAATAATTTTTAAATCAAAACATTTTCAAACTGATGGGGGAGGAGAATTTCACCAGCTAGCACCTTTTTTCTAAGATATTTGTGCTTGGAGGTTTTTTTAGGATGGGGCAGAATGAGGGGAGAATATAGGATTAGGCATTTTCCATTCACTTTTTCTATAGTTTTTGCTTGTTTCCTTTTCAAAGTAAGGCAAACTGTATTACACATTTTTTTATACTGCCTTTTTGTTTTAAGTACAGCTGGAAAAAAGCTTGAAGGATGAAAAAAAGAGTGAAAGAAGCTGCTGGTGAACTAATAGCTGTAGATTGCTCACAAGTGCTTTGAGCAATTTATTTCTATTGTAGTGACAAGCAATGGGCCATTTCTGGAATTGAAATTAGTTCTCAATCTAGATGGCTGTAACTGGCATTTGGCATTGTTTCATATTACTGAAACTTGGGCTAAAAAATATCTGATGATGCACATCATAACTTCTGGATCAGTTTTTAAGGATTCTCCAAACTTATCCACTGCCATTAGGTATATCCAAGTAATTTGCCATCATTTGATGTTGTATAAGAATTACATAGTCTTGGTTAATGCTTTGAATTGTACTGCCAAATGCAAGACTGCTACAAACTGTACTGAGAAGTTATCTTCACAGTCTTAGTAAGTGTAGGCTGTTTTTTTTTACAAAGCCCATCTTAATGTTCTTCTTTTTGCACTGTTTATTGCCAGAAACTTTGTCTTAGCGGCTCTAGAAAGGTGGAAAATTTTGCCCATATCTTGTCTATTTTATGATATTCTGCGGCATGCTTTAATCTTCCTCCTTATTTTCAAATTTGAAGACCAGATAAATTGTAGATACATTATCTTTGGAGGAATTCTTCATTTTAGATTGCAAAATATTCTAACAAGCCATACAGTTTTGCAAAACTTACTCTTAGAGGTATTGCCTTTTTGTTACACAAAACTTTTGGAGAATGGTTTTCAGTAGCAGTTTCTTTTCTTTAGTTGTAATGCTGATCCATGTAATATAGGAGAAATAATATCACTTCAGTGTTCCAGAGCTAGTAGAAAAGTGAGCATCAACAAATGTTTTATGATATCTAAGGGAGTGCATTTTTTCCTCCTGTCACTGTCCAGCACATTTATAGACCCTTCAATTTTTTTTCCAAAAATAAATCAACAGAGAGATATTACAATAACATTTACATACATACTATTCAAGGTTGAAATACATTTACATCTTGAAATATTTCAACTTTGAAACAATTCTTTTGGATTCAAAACAAAATGCATCTTGACCTCAAAACAAAGCACATCATTTTGAAATAATTCTTAATTATTTCAAATGGCATCATTATGAGTGTCCTAGTCATAAAAAAACAATCTCAAAATAGGTCATTTTAACCCCCAAATGGCATTTTTAAATGACCTGAAAACTGTATAGTCTGAAATGAGTTTTGGCTTAAAAGTCAGTCAGCTTCCATTAGTGAGAATGGACTTGAATCTGGGTTTCCCCATTCCTAGTCTATTACTTCATTACTATTCCACACTAGCTTTCTTTGGACTATTCTGATGTTTCCTTTGTATATATAATATTTATGTAGCATTTTGTTTATTGAAATAATCAATAACTTATATTGAGCATGCAAAGTGGCATAGGAAGAAAAATAGATTTTAGATTTTAAAATCATGCCTTATTGTGTTCATAAATAACTCAAGGCAGAAGCATATGTATTTCTTTTTCCTCCTCCTATTTTTCCTACAATGACAATCCTGTGATGAAATGGGAAAACTTTCTGCAGCCAACTCACCTTGGCCATCTGGCCATGACCATGTCATAGCGGCCAACTTGCTGTGGGACAACTCACTGCTGGACAACTCACCATAGCACAATTCCATGCAGGATAATTCAACACAACAAATATTATCTGCCACTCTTATGACATTATTTCTATTGAGAAAAATGGTAATAATGTAGATGAAACAGTGGTGAATAACATTTATCGCTTTGAGTTATCCTGCATGGATTGTCCCACAGTGAGTTGTCAAGATAGCCATGTGAGAGGGCGGTGAGATGTTTATGTGCCAGATTAATTGTGGGGAGATGGCTGCAGTGAGATGACTATGCCAGATTGACTGTGGCAAAATGAGCATGGCAAGTTGGCTGTGGCGAGAAAGCCATGATAAGTTGGCCATGGTGGGTTGTCCAAACCCAACCTGTGAAGTGAGTTAAGCTAGGAGAGAGGGCGTGCCCCAAAGTCACTGAACCAGCTGTTATGCCTACAACAGGACTAGAATTCACCATCTCCTGGTGATTGGCCCAAAGTCCCCCAGCCGGCTTTCAGGACTGGAATTCACAGTCACCTATAATTGGCCAAAGTCACCCAAGTGGAATCAACTCAGAACTGCCATACATAGAGCAATTTTTTAGCGCTGCATTTTCTACTTATATGTCTACAGTAGTAGCTTGGCAGAACAGAAATATTTCTCATTTTGACCTGGATTTGGCAGGAATTGGATTGAGGAACTTGTACAAAGAACATAGATCCTTTTCTCCTAAGCTGTAAATGTTTCAGACTTCACTTGCATTATTGCTTATTGAATTCATATTTAACGTTTCCCCAATGTGGGGGGAATAACATGCATACTCATGGCCTCTAGAGAATTTAGTAGGTTCACCTGAGGCAGATGGCTATGATTTCATTTTGCTAAACAGCTACAGAGTTTTTGAATTATTCAGTTCTGCTTTTAGACAAGCTGATGGCAGCTGTTGCCAAAAGAGCAGCATCTCTAATCATTAGGGTTAGGGGAGAAATTTGTTTGGGTCACTTTTCAATGTAGATGTTAGACTCTCTGAGCTAGTGTACAAAGTAGAATGCAAATGTTTTCATTTTTCACACTTCTCCAAATTCTGTGGTGCAATGCTTTCATTACAAAAAATTATAAAGTGCACACATTATGGGAAAGGTCTGTGAAAGTCCAATATTAAGAGTAAATTGCTTGGAAAAAATGTGCATATGAGAGAAGAACTCATTCAAGAATGTGTTTTCATGAAGAATTTTTTAAAAATACAAATTGATGTGGAAAGAAAAAACATATCTTATCCTTATTTCAAAGGTGGTTTTTTCCCCCCAAAAGACAACTGGATTTCGTGTTGTTTTTTTTCTTTAAAAATGTTTGGTTTCTCATCCAAGAAGTTTCTTCAGTTCTAACTGAATGTTGGGAAATGAATGAAGAAGCTTCTTTGGAATATCAATGATTGAGAATCTCCATAAACATACAAACCTACAAACCTACATGCAAACCCTATATATGAAGGAAGTATGATAAATATTTTCCCCAATTCCATGGTATGGTCCGCCAAAATGAAATAATGTCAACAGTTACCAAACTTAAAGTCTTACAATCATTCATTTCAAATACATTCGTTTCAATAACACACACATCTCTCTGAGCAAGTTCCATAAGAATGGTTGTTTAGAAAAACTCCTATATTACTGAGTTCCACAAGGAAACACAAATACGTATGTGTCTCCATATAATACAGAATGTTGATAAACAAAGTAACAGAAACACCATTTAAAAATTGACTGATATATTTTTAATCATGGTGTTACCACAAACATACTTACCTAATCTATATCAGTGGCTAAAAAGTACAATTTAAATTAAATATGAAAAGGAAAATTTAATATAGCTTTGTTGCTGTTTTGGGTGAAAAAATATTTTCTTCACTTTAATGATCATTAGTATTTCCACACTGCTTTTCAGATAAGGATAAATCTCAAAACATTTGTAAAATATATTTGGACACATTTTATCAATTCCCATACCTATATAGTACAATATATGTATTGTTGCACCCTGTTCTTTTTAATAAACTGCCTAATCTATGCAATTCCTTAATGCTTACAGGTGATCATATTCAAGGTACATAAATGTGTTTGGGAGGGTCAGAAATTGCATCATAAAATTCCTGAAATCATTAAAGGAAAGCTTTATTTAATTTATTTCACATATCGACTTAGAAAGAATTTGATATATTCTTGATACCATAACAATATTAAACTCTCTTCAAATTCTAGCCTATCTGTGTCTGGGTAAAACAGTAAGTTCTATGTTTGCCCACTCCAAGACTAATTTAGTTACATCGGCATTAAGGTAGCCCATCCAATGTGATGTTTTCTCCTCCTAGATAGTAAAAATGTATAGCAGAAATGATTTAACAATTCATTGTCCAAGGCAGTTGACTGATTCTACTGAAGTGTACATCACCCATACATTTTATCTGAGCAAAACTATTAGCGTTCAACATCCTGCTTAGCAGGATAACTCCACATGTTTCTGTTTAATTGCTCACTTGCAAATTATTCAACTTTTTTTTCTTGAAGATTGTGCTCAAAAATATCCATTTTGTTGGAATTTTGATGAAATTTCTGCCTGTCTCCTCATATATTCCTTGTAATGCTCCTCTATAAGTTTCACTTAATTTTCCTCTATGAAAGCCTTGTTTTACTTCTTTTTTTAATTTAAGAGCTGTTGCTGATGTCTAGCTGCCTGCATAATCTCAGACATGGATTTATGTCAACATGAGCATATAAACTGCTGTGAAAGCATTTGCAAGATAGGTGGAATGTACATTACATTAGAAGCGACAGACAATTTGTAATTTAAAAAAAATCTTGTTCATTGTGCTTTTTCATCCTTTCCATTAATTAATAAAATGCATTGGTTTTTCTATGATTCCAAAGGAAAATTACATCAAATTTATCAAACAATCTGAATTGAACACACATTCAAACACACTTGTGCACTGATCCCTCCCCGCCCTCCCCACATGTGTCAGGAAAAAGTTCCAAAGTTGGGGAGATAAATTCTCTATCTATTACTCATTTGACTGTTGGGAAATTTTTTGGCAGAGGGATTTCAAAACCTGTTTGAATGCTAAAAAATGAAAGATGTATAAGATGCTTCTCTTTTAAACAAGAAACAATTCTCAGTATATCAGGATTGCCTATAAATTTGGTGGCTTATTTGTTTTCCTTAGATTTTCTTGAGTGGTGTTTAATGTTATTTTTATTTTATTCATTATAAAAGCATTCTTCCACTTTCCATTAAAACTAATCCCCAAATGACATACAATGGAACAGAACCAATAAAATAGTTTAAAAAAATCACACTACTTAAAGCCTAAAAAATAGCATCATAAAAGCAAGAACAATATACTAAATGACCAAGAAACATAAGTTCAACCAATAGTTTGGTCAAATAAATAGCTTTGTAGCTGACGCTAAAAGCTAAGAAGATTCCATATCAACTGTATCTGAACAGGGAGACTATTTTATAGTTGAGGCATCTTTATCAAGATCATTCTCTGTTTGGGGTATGTCTATGCATCTGTTAAGAAAGTGTTTCTTCTGGGTGGGCAGGCAAGAGAAAAAGTGATTGTGAAATATTCAGTTTCTATGTGTTCTGATTTTTGCATCTGCTGTTTATCATTATTGTAAAAGGCCCTTAAAAAGGTTTACCTGCATTCTATTTGCTCCCTAAATATTTTCCCCTAAATAAATAATATTAGATTGTTTACAATTTGATATTTTTTATCCCACCATTATAATTTTTAAATAACTCAAGGAGGCAAACATAGCTTATACTCTTTCCTCCTCCTATTTTTCTCCACAACAACCTTCTGAGGTAAGTTGGACTATAGGGAATGACAGGTCCAATGTCACCCAGCCAGCTTTCATGTCTACAGCAGAACTAGAACTCACCATCTCATTATTGACTTAAAGTCATCCAGTCAGTATTGATGCCTAGAGTTGGACTAGAACACCATCTCCTGATATCTGCTCCTTAACCACTAGGCCAAATTGGCTCTACAATGGATATTCTGAATTACTTTCACAATGACTGTTTATTTACTATTAAATTTAGTCATTCTTTGAAGGTCCATAAGTTGAGGTTCCAGGTTAAACCCTGAAGGAATTATTACTCAACTGTCTACCACTGCCATTGTGGACACACACTAAGTGAACTCTTTTCAGGCCCTTAATTGCTATAAATGTTTAGGGTTTTATAACAAAACAATTAATGCCTACAGAACTATATATCTGGAAAGAAGCCTATTCTCATTTTATAAAGAAAGGCATTTTTTTTAAATAACAAAAATACTCACTCCTTTTGAGAACTGTTCTGAGTACTACTGCTGTCTTCTTGTAGAGCCTCTGAAGAGGTGATAGGGTGACAGCTAACTTGCAGAAGAGGTGATGAAGATTTGGGCTGTAGTTCCTCAGGAAGGCCTTGGACTCTCTTCCAGATTTCATGGCAAGCTTTATCCAAACTGTCCTGTGGAGTGTTGTGGTGGATCCAGATGTGCCTTGGGAATGGGCCTAGAGGGAAAGGCCCTTTGGGGTTGACTGCTGAACACTGAATATTGCTCCTACTTGTCAGCATCTCACTTTAAACATCAAGAAGCAGGAAGAAAATTTTTATAAAATAGGAGAGTGGGCCATAAACTTTTTCTGTTGTATGTACATGTTCGTTAATATAGTGTGACTTTTTTAGATGGCCTAGAATGGAATGCATGGCAACAAACCTAGGTAGCCAAGTAACCATGGAATATTTGTAGGAAGCTAACTGATGGGGACAGCAATTGGATTTAGTCATACTGAGCCTAAAGGTCTAGCAAAAAGAGGAAAATGAGATTAGGTTGTCTTTGAAGTTCATATACAGGCTAAAACTAGGTTTACTTCCTCCAACTGATCTGCTTGCCATCAAAGGTATTTTTTCTCTTTTTTATGGTTTTCAAATAAAAATATTAGATGCCTACTATATACTCAAAGAAATGATCCATCAAATTAGTCTTAACAATTCTTATTTATTATTACTATTCATCTACAGTCTGCAGTTTGATATTAATAGGGTTGAGGACTAGAGTATTTATTATGTACACATGTAAACAAATATAAAGAAGAAAAAGAAATGAAAGGGATGATTTGTGGATACATTTTTGGTAAAGAGTTAAGCCAAACTCTTCATGAAGACTTTCTGAAAAGGGTCTGAGGGAGGAAAAAAGTGGAAATAAAAAATCTATTTTTCAATGGCTTTTAAGGGGCAGTGATCTTTTTTTAAAAATGACTACCATAGTTGTGCCTTTAACCAAAGATGAAGTGAAATCCAGATTAACAAGTTACAAGTGGTTTATTTATTTTGTTTATTTATTCAATTTATATGCTGCCCTATCTCCTGAGGGACTCAGGGTGGCTTACAATTAAAATAGGTTTAATACAGTTAAACAAATGCTTGACGAAGTCGAGATCTTAATGCTGGTTAGGATAATTTGAAATATGTTCAAAAACCCTCTTCCATTCTCCCTCAGTCCAGGTACACTAGTTGGAATAGCCAGGTTTTTAACTCACGGCGGAAGGAGCGGAGGTTGGGGGCTGTCCGGAGCCCCGGGGGGAGTTGATTCCAAAGGGTGGGTGCTCCCACCGAGAAGGCCCTACCCCTGGGGATGGCCAGTCGACATTGTTGTGTCAATGGTATCTGGAGGAGGCCTTCTCTATGAGAGTGCACAGGACGTTGGGAGGTTGTTATTGGCAGTAAGGTCTCCCGCAAGTAAGACAAGTAAGTAAGGTTTAGTAAGTAAGTACTCCTGCAAGTAAGGTTTAGTAACATATCATGCTCCAGAAGACCAGTTTAGTAAGTACTCCCGCAAGTAAGGTTTAGTAAGACATCATGCTCCAGAAGACCATACAGCTCACATTATTCACATTCATCCAACTTCCAAGATACAGGTCTTCAAATAGGAAGATAGCAACTCAGGGCATGAAAACAATAAGTGTCAAAATAATTTTTTTGTTCAGGATATACTGTTTAACTAAAAATGCTCTCTCATTAGCCAACTATTTTTTTTAAAAAAAATCAAACTATTTTAAAAGAAATGCTTAGGGTGATGCTCTCTATCAGAGATGGCAAACATAACCATTAACATTGTATGGCTTTATGCATCAAAGAATTTGACTTCAAAATTAGACTCTTTATCAGAAACAAATTATGTCAAGTGAGATAACCTAGGTTCTTATTTGTAATAATTCAGTATTAAGCCCCATATCTAATACATGCTCTCTTTTTTTGTGCTCCCTGGAGAAGTCCTTGCAGTTTTCTTGGCAAGCAATTCAATTTGTATACTATATTTGTATATATATTTGTATACAATTTGTATACTATACAAATTGAATAGTCAAGACCTTGTTGATGATCCAAACTCCGTCAAGGACCTTGGAATACTCATCTCTAATGATCTAAGTGCTAGAGCCCACTGTAACTATGTAGCCAAAAAGGCATTAAGAGTTGTTAACCTAATGCTATGTAGCTTTTTCTCTGGTAATATCACACAACTAACTAGGGCATACAAAACATTTGCTAGACCAATACTCAAATACAGCTCATCAGTCTGGAACCCACATCATGTATCTGATATTAACACTGTTGAGAAAGTCCAGAAATATTTCACAAGAAGAGTTCTCCACTCCTCTACTCGTTGCAGAATACGTTATGCCACCAGACTTGAAATTCTAGACCTAGAAAACCTAGAACTACACCGCCTTTGGTCCGATCTGAGTATAGTATATAAAATCATACATTGCAATGTCCTTCCGGTCAATGAATACTTCAGCTTCAACCATAACAATCCAAGAGCACACAATAGATACAAACTCATGGTTAACTTCACCAAACTTGATTGCAGGAAATACAACTTCAGCACAGAGTGATCAATGTCTGGAATACTCTACCTGACTCTGTGGTTTCTTCCCCAAACCCCAAAAACTTTAATCTTAGACTGTCTACTATTGACCTCACCCCTTTCCTAAGAGGCCTGTAGGGGGCGTGCATAAGTGCACTAACGTGCCTACCGTCCCTGTCCTATTGTTTCTTTTATTTTTCTTATATGTATTCATTTCATGTATTCACAACTATATTTATCCTTATACTTATTATCTTGTAAGCGATTAACAAAATAAATAAATAAATAAATAAATAAATAAATAAATAAATAATTTTCAGAAGTAGTCTGCCTTGCTTCCTAGGGCTGAGAAAAAGTGGCCCAAGGCTTTGAACATAAAACAGGACTAGAACTCACAGTCTCCTGGTTTCCAGCCCTGTGCCTCAACCACTACATCAAACTGTCTCTTATAAATCTATAACATACATCTATATAACATGCATATATGATGGTTGCTCTTAATAGCAATGCAGACCAAACACATACCAAATCTGCATATCATACTAAGCATAATTTTTAAAACTATCAATCCAACCATCCATTGTGGTTTAATATGATCTGTGGAAACTGAGACATTGTAATGCAACTAATAACAAGGCAAACAAACCATGGCTCCTTTATGCAGCCTTTAAATCCAGCTACAGGCTATACAGAAGTATGTTCTATTGATTTCAAGTGGACTTAAATAAATTTACAATGGATTGCAATTTACAACTTGTTATTTTTATTAGTTCTCATCTCATGCAGAGAAAGCCTATTCACAGGACTCAGTTAATTTTAATTGGTAAAATGGAACCTCAAGCAGAGGAAGGAAATGTCATATTGTTCAACTTAAAAGCATAATAGTTTGGACATATTTCTGGACAACTCTCTTCCTCCATTTACTTGCCCATGTTTTGACTGTAGGTGGCAATACAGAGCAATATTAGTTTATTTAGTTTTTTTGTTTTGTTTTTGGACAATATCATGAAAAGTGGATTTACACAAGCTAAACTTTTTAAGCTTCTGCATTATGTGACATATGTTTACAGTGATAAGGAATAATATTTGTAATTCCATTTTCTTTTCATTCTGCAAGCTTTGTATGTATATACATATGTGCGTGTGCACTCACACACACACACACACACACACACACATATATGATTAGCAGTTGTTCAAAAAATTAGTTACACATCCAAAGCTCTAAATGTTATGTGAAATGATCCTACACCCATCACTTATAATAAGACTTCGAAACAAATAAATAAGAGGAAATGGTTATTAATTTCCACCTCCTAAAATAGCACAAAATATGGGTGATTTTATCAAGTGCTATGATTAGTCTAAACAGGAAGCTATTAAATTGGGAAGACTGAATTGGGAAGAGGGCACTTCCAAATACAATTGAACAGGAACTTTACTAAAGAGCTTTTTTTAAAAAAAGAAATAAACATTGTAGATAGGTATTAGCTAAGGAGCAAGTCATTGCCAGATAATACAGCAATGCTGTTTCTGTTGAATTTCTATTTTAATACTGTTCTCAGAAAGTTATGAAAATCCTACAGCTTGACAGTTTTAAAAGAGTCCAAACAAAGAAAACAAAGATAGAAAAATGAAGTTGTTGGTCTTAGGTTTAGCTTTTTAATAAAATATTTACTCCTACTTCTTGGGTTTTTTGAATGAAGAAGTAAAACATAAAACTAACATGAAAGTTTTCTCTTGAAAATGTTAAACTGAATAAGATTGGTGGGATGATAGACAAAATCTCATTTATCTCCTTATTCTTCTCTGAAATGGTAAAAGTCTCTGGCATTGATCTTCATAATGGACACCTTTTTCTTTCTCCAAGATGTCCCAATTAGCTGCTGTGTAGTATTGTTTGGGGGGAGGCTTCTGGAAAAAAAATGGCTGTAGAGGAAAGCATCTTCAATGAAGGAATTTGACTCCAACTTTACACCTATCCCCTAGGTCTCTTTGAAATGGATCATCCACTTTTGCCTTTGGCAAAATATAGAAATTGGACTCTATACTGTAGAATCAGCAGACAACATTATCTTCCTCAGAGTCCCTTTGTTTTTGATTTTTTATAACTTGAAAAAAAGAGAAAAAGAGTCTTTATTGAGAATAAAATAATGGACAAAGAGTCAAGCAGTACAATTTACCCAGAATAGTTGTGGTAATGCCATACTATCATGGCATGCTTTGTGCTGTCTTTTTCTCATTTTCTCTTTTTTTTCAAGTTATTATATATTATTCAAGTTTAAAGTTGAGATTGAGAAGATTATGCTACTTGACAAATTTGTTAGATCTGATTTGCCAGTTCAAGGACAAAACTGCAGTCCTTTCTTGGATCATTATATATATATATATTATTAATCATTATATATATATATATATATATATATATATATATATATATATGTATGTATGTATATATGTATATATGTATATATGTATGTTACCATCAGCAATCCAATAATCATTTTAAAAAGTTGCTCAGGTAATATGTGTGTGTGTGTATTTAAACTTTTAAACAAAAAGATAGAAATTAACACAATATAAAGAACAAAAAAGAAACAAATGCAAGCAAAGAAAAAAACTGGAAAAAAATAAATATATATATATAAACAAGTGGGTTCCAATTTAATTCACAGCAGGTATAAATATAGATATATTTTAACCTCTCTCTCCAAAGTTACATCTTATTATTCTTATTCCTATAATCTATCCTGTCTAATCATCAAAATCATAAATCATCTTCATTTTTTTTCATTTTTATGGAAAAAGTCCATAAGACACTTCCAGTCAGCAATAAATGTAAAATGTCTTTCCTCCAATCAAAGAAATCAATTTATCCACTTCAGTCAGCCAACTTCAACTATTGCTCTATAGTGGGTAGTGTTGAATCTTTCCATCTCTGTGTACATATTAATCTTGCCACAGTAATCGTATACTGAAATAAATTCCATGGCTTTTTTCTGGCTGTTTATCTAGTCATCCTAAAAGTAAATGTTCTGACTTGAATTGCATATTGATCCCTAAAACCCTATGTATCGAAGTATGTATTTCAATCCAATTTTTAAGTTTTTTAAAATGTTATACCTATTTATTTTTTAAAATAATTTTTATTGAATTTTACACAATTAAAAACACACAAATATAAAACAACAAAACAACAAAACAACACAAATACAATTTTACAAAGTTGTGACATTTACTTTCCCAGTTTTTGTTACTATCTACCTATGTATTTATATATATTTGTTTATATTATTTTTTTTTATTCTTGCTGTCCTATCATCCAACCAATTATACTATTTTTTCCAGACTCTATAATATTTCTTCTCTTCCCTCTCTTGTAATTCCAATGTGAGTTTTGCCATTTCTGCACAATCCATAATTTTCTTTATGATCATACTGTCTGTTGGGAGTGCTATCTAATTTCCAACTTTGAGCATAGATTATTCTTGCTGCTATTAGAATGTGTATTATGAGGTATTCCATTTCTTTTTAAAATGTTCCTCTGATTATCCCTAGCAAAAAACATTTCAGGCTTAAATTCTATTTGAAATCCAGTAATTTCTCGCAACCATGTTCTAATTTTATTCCAGTATTATTTTGCTTTGGGGCAGGACCACCACATGTGAAAGAAGGTACCTTGTTTATTTTTGCACTTTCAGCATTCGGGGGTTCATATTTGGGTAAAATTTTGCCAATCTTGCTGGTGCTAGATGCCAACGATAAAACATTTTGTAAAGGTTCTCCTTGTACATGGCACCAATAGTCAATTATAATTTTTGGTCCATAATTTTTCCAATCTTCTAATTGTATATTATATCCAAAATTTTTCATCCAGGCTACCATTTTGCTCCTTTAACAGTTTCCTCCTCCCTATCAAATTTGAGTAAATAATTGTACGTTTTAGTTATAATTTTTTCTTCTGACCCTAATAAAATTTTGTCAATTTGTTGTGTTCTATTTTTAATTTTTTACATGTCCACCAAACATGATAAATTGTCCCTTCACGTTGTTCATATTTCCAACATAACATTTGCAGTGTCTTTTATATGTTCTAGTTAATTTGTTTGGCATCATGTACCAATGATGCATCATTTTATAAAAATTCTTTTTGAGATCATAACACAATTAAATTTAAACTCTTTCAACCATATATTTGTATATTTTTACATTTACATGTTCTTCATCAATACAAAATTATGTTTCAAATTCTGTTTTACCTTAATCTATATCTTAGTCATTTTATTGTTTTTAAATCTTTCAAAAAACTATAAATGAAAGAATTGATGGTTGATAAAGAATTGACAATTGACAATTATATCCTTCTTCTATTAATTGTTCTCTTGGTTTGGTTGTAAATTCCCCTTGATAATTGGTTGAAATTGCCTATTAGAAAATTATTTTATCTGCTATTTCTCTTCTATAACATACTTTTCCAGCTGAGATTCATAAAGGTATTTTTAGGAATACTCTGGGCAGTGGTGGGATTCAATTTTTTTTACTATTGGTTCTGTGGGCATAGCTTGGTGGGCGTGGCGTGGCTTGTTGGGCATGGCAGGGGAAGGATACTGTAAAATCTTCATTCCCACCCCACTCCAGGGGAAGGATACTGCAAATCTCCATTCCCTCCCCACCCCACTAACCTGCTTTCCAGCTCCATTCTCCTGTGCAGGGCAACAAAAGAAGACCCAGCTGATCAGCTAGGACTCGGGAGGCACAGAATAGATGGGGGTGGGGCAAGTCAGAGGTGGTATTTGCCAGTTTTCCAAACTACTCAAAATTTCTGCTACCAGTTCTCCAGAACTGGCCAGAACCTGCTGAATATTTTTTTTAATTTTAATCTCCTCTAAAATCATCTACATTTTCTGTTTTCAAATATACTATTCTGTTATATAAAATATCCTCTCGAAAAAGCTTTACTTGAATCCCAAATCAGGTAACTGCTTTATTATTTGTCTGGTTTAATCCCTGTTTATCTGGGTGTGGATCAGAGGTGGTATTCAGCAGGTTCTGACCAGTTCTGGAGAACTGGTAGCAAAAAATTTGAGTAGTTCAGAGAACTGGCAAATATCACCTCTGGAGATTTTACAGTATCCTTCCCTGCCACGCCCACCAAGCTATGCCCACAGAACCAGTAGTAAAAAACAATTGAATCCCACCACTGATGTGGATTGCTTGCAAGGAAATGTTATATCTTTTTATTTCCTTTTCAGTTTTTTTATTGTATCTTTTTAATGGTAAGCGTTGTTTATGTGCCTGTTGATGGCTAATTTATCTAAGTGCCAAGATTTCAGGATTTTTGGATGTAGCTTGGTCTAGGATGCTCTCAAATTTGCAGTTGAAACCATAGTTAAGTCTGTCCATGTGTGTGAAATTCTATCACTGAAGATGTTACCTAGCTAGGTAATAAAACATCTGCAAGAAAAGAACCAAACTCAGAGAGTATCAAGGGATCTATAGTTCAACCCTGAACTACATATATTTTCATATCTTGGTACAATCTGCTCTGATGGGTATTTGGGACTCAGTTTCAACAGAACTGTGAAGAACATATATCTTAGCAATATGCAAACCCACCAAGCTATTTAATTCAATGTATTTTTAAAAGATACACTAATGTGATAATGGCAAACATGAACTTTGCATATGTGTTACAAAGACTTACATGCTAATGTGGATGTCCCATTTGCTCTAAACCAAGCCTGTACCTGAATTCCCAAACTTCCAAGTTCCACCTTTCTTCTAAAGTCCAAACTTCAGGAAAATAGACAAAACTACATCGGGGAAGGAGTAAACTATAATACCCATTGCTGTGCAATCTTCATGGTTCCCTGATAATTTGTACCCAACATATCTTCATATCACCTAAGGGAAATCAGCTGTAGAAGAAGGTAATTACTTTGCTCGTTATGCTTATGGTTTTTTCAGATGAATGCTGTTGGCCATTTTGTGGCATTGAATACTGAATACTCTATATGGCTTCTTGGCCTGATAGCAGAGTGTTGGTGCAGCATCTTGAATGAGAGGCTACAAGTGCCAGGGGCCACCGTGATTTTACTCTGGAGGAAATCTTAGATTAACACAGGAATAACCTGCTTCAGTTGCCTTCTCCCAGCGCTCTTAAATGGCAGCCATTCACAGAGAAAAAACAAAGCTAATGAAAGGATTTCTCCCCCTCCCCAGTCTTCTATCACCAATAGTTACCACTTAGATTGGCTCAACCATATTTCTTTTTGCTTTCTCTGAGTAGAACAGAATATTATTGAATACACAAATCACTTTACAGCAAGCCAAACATTACTTTTTCATCCTACCAAGTTTCTGCTGCATCATCAAACAAATCAACTCAGAATTCTCATGAGGCACAATTGGCCAGGTTAAAATCTTAATTTTGGATACATTATGCACAACCTAGTTGTCTGAAAAAAACAGTAAGGTGTGAAAGGTAGAAGGAAAAAGAAAGGGGATGACAGTAGCAAGGTGAACAGACTTTGTCATGGTGGTGATGAATGGATTGAAAGACCAGGTTAGGGAGAGATTGTCATGGGGGAATTCTATCCGTGTGGTTACTGTGAGGCAACACCAACTTGATGGCACATAATTAATGACAAGATGGTCGAAGGCTGTGTCCCAGTATCCTGTTTTCCACTCTACAATCATTCCAGTGGTTAGAAGATTCTTTTTATTTCCTCATTCTTCTTAAATTCCAAGGAGTACCTCACCGTGATGGAAAGACATATGATAGATACCCAGCAGTTATTTCTCCAGCAATGAAGTAAGCCTCAAGAAACCACCAAAATACATTCAAAGTGGATTATTCAAAGTGGATCAGTCCCTTGAGACTAAAGACAAACAAAAGCCTGTTTTTTTTCCTGTTTTTTTTTCCCCGAGAAAGAAAAACGTTTGAGAAAGT
This sequence comes from Naja naja, assembly GCA_009733165.1. Classification (NCBI taxonomy): domain Eukaryota; kingdom Metazoa; phylum Chordata; class Lepidosauria; order Squamata; family Elapidae; genus Naja; species Naja naja. The sequence goes on along the minus strand of CM019160.1, from coordinate 5,593,668 downwards.
GCAAGGCAGATTTGGCGCAGGATTAATCTTGACTTCAGAGTCTTTTCTTGACAAGCCCCTTCTCTGATTTTATAATCTATGGAGATTCTCAGTCATCCAGGTCCCAAAGGTGCTTTTTCAAGAGACAACTGGACTTCTCTGAAGCAGCTTCTTGGACGAGAAGCGAAACATCTTCAAAGAAAAACAAGGAAGTCCAGTTGCCTCTTGAAAAAGCACCTGTGGGATATGTAGGGTATGTACTGTGTAGGGATAAATCCCCTTTTCCATCACTTAGTCCAGACATCCTCCGAGAGCTACCAGGCGCCGCTTAGCCTCGCGGGTCTCCCCATCAGCGCGGCTCCAGTGAGTTCAAGAAATAGCGAATGAGCGAGGCCAGAGCCCCCCAATCTCCGCCCGTGCCGGTATCTTTCCAGGAGCAGGAGCTAAAGCGCTGATTCTCCGCGAGGGAGTGCCCCTCATTTACATCCTCACTTCGCTCCGAAAATGATTTTGAGCCATTTCCATCCGAATTCGCGTTAATCTCCCTCTCGGCCAAGTTGGACAGTGTTCAAATCACAGGAGAAGCTAGGTATTGGCAGGGTGGCTTGTCTCATTTCCCTCGCCCGAACTTGCGTGTGTGGCGAGGACTACCTACCCGCGGAAAGGCCGCTGCAAAAGGCGCGTTGGATTCCGAGGGTCTCTATAGAAAGCGCGCTGGAATCCAGTTCAGACCGGTGCGGGGAGGGGAGGAGCGGTAACTCCATTAACGACGCGGTCTTTCCCGCCTTTGCGCCCCGAAGTAAACCGAGCACTCCGCGGTGGTTTCTTTCAACGTCCCCCTTTGAACAGAGAGGTGAAGGGGCGCCGCAGCGAGCGGAGCGAAAGAGATTTGGGGAGCACCTTCTTTCCCGCCCCTACGCCCCCAACCCCCTTCCGCAGCAATTTCTGCTGGTATGAAAAGGCTTTATAGCGTTAAGTCTTGAGATGCAGGTAGGTAGGGCGGCAGCGCAGGTCGCAAAAATTACACCCTCCTCAACCCGCTTCCCAGCACATTTTGAAGAGGAGGCCGAACCTCTTAGTGACTTATGTAAACATTTGCGGAAAGGTTAAACAACAACAAAACAGTTCGTAGTGCTGGGAACTTCGGGTCAGGAGCTTTTTCCTTTACAACCTGCTGCTATTGACTCAAACGCAGAGCTGCCTCCGTCCACGCCAAAAGGGAGATTCTCTTCAGTTTCGCGCTCATAACACGCGTTGGCTCTGGTCCCTTTTCCTCCACGATCCGCCAGAAGCCGTGGAGGCGAAAGATACATGTACACAAAAATAAAATAAACAAGAATTTAAAAGGCGGCAGCGAGAGAGATTTTGCACCATCCATCTCCCGCAAGGTGGATTTAAGGTTAATTTGCTTCTATTGGGTGGGAAAAGACAGGCGGCGGGTGGGGTGGGGGAGGAAGAATGATAGAAGCCTCTTAGAAACCCATCCAGATTGAACTCTCCCCACCACCCCACACGTGTTCTTAATTTAGCATTTTATTTGTGTTTTATTTTTTTCCAAAGGCAGATTAGAATTAGACTTAGACTTAGACATCTTTTTTAAAAAATCTTTCCAGGGTAAACCAATGATTAACCACCAAGGTTTTAGAAGTATAATTTTCTGAGGAGTTTCAGGTAATCCAAGACAGTACTTAAAAGTATATAATAATAATAATATTAAAAGAAAAGGGAGAAAGAAGGAAACGAAGATGGGTAACAGAGTACCAATTCTCTCCCCAAGCTCCTGTGTGATTTGGTTTAGTCCAGCTGCAGCAGCTGGGAGGAGGGAATACAGAGACTGTCCATACGTTCGGATTTTTCCCTCCTAGAGAAAAAACAACCCCCCCCCTCCCGCCTTATTGTATTAATCTTATACATGTACATAAAATTAAACAAGGGCCATCCTCCAGAACCCTCAAGCCGGATACTTCCCTTTCCTCCTCCGTTAGATTCTTCCACTGATCAAAGAAAGGAGGAGGGGGGTTAAAAAGGAAGAGGAATCCAGACCAATCACCCACCTCCCTCTCCCCACCCTCTCCTCCTGTTCCCTCCTTCTCTTCCAAGCGAATCAGCCCCCCAGCTCCTGTTTGACATGCAATCCTCTTTCGGTTGGGACAAGCCGGCATGCCGCTGCAGCTTTAAACGGAATTGGGGGAAATTGGGGATTTTTGCTCTCATGACGGTGGAAGTGAGCTATTGGAGCCGGATTTTACTGCTCTCGGTGGGGGTTTTGGCAACAACAGCCACCGGTAAGTGGGGTTCGAAGAAGACGGTTAAGTTTGGGGTGGGGGGGAGGATTCTGGGGTGGCCGTAAATGTGTGCGCCGGGGCTGACCATATCTCTCCTTCCCCGCGACCAATGGATGGATGACCCATCATTTTTTTATTCTACTCTTTATGTGCATTTTTCTTCAAGAGAGAGAGCGGTGCAATTGAGAATCCGGGGGTCTTTTTTTTTGGTTTAAGGGAAGCTGCGTGAGCTTTCTTGGCAGTTTTTAAGTACATTTTGCTTCTCATCCAGGCTTAAAGTTTGCAAGGATAGGGCATTGGAGCAACAATTTTCAAAATTTTCAAAGAGTAATTTATTTCCCAGGAAGGGCGGGTGAAGGATGGATGCATCCCCTCTCCAGAATATTGTCTGTAGAACTGGTTTTTTTTTTCCTTTGGGCTGGCAATTTGCGTAACTGGAGAAAAAACATATAAAGGAGATAAAACCTCTGGATGTCTTTAGATTTTTCTTATCTAACAAAAGATACTTGAGAAAGCTCTCATTTTGGGGAGGGCTGTGAAAGTGATACAACATATTCCAGACATCTTTACACAAACCAGCCCTCCCCCCCCCATTTTTACTTAGAATAGAATTAAGGCCTTGATTTTTCTAATAATTTTCCACCTCCAGAATAGGTTAAAAGGGAAGTAGGGGTTTTCTTCTACATTCCTTGCTGCAGAAGCTGGCAAAGGCTGAAGTTTGATTTCTTGACAACTGATATTGAGGGAAGGAAGAAGGGACAGTTGGTTTCTCCTAAAGGGTGATTTTATACCTGCAGGAGATTGGACTAAGTAGAATTTCTTGACAGATGGATGCATTGGGGGAATCTTTCTTCCCAATAGTGGGAGACTCTTTGACTTTTCTGCACCTTTCTAAAGTGATTTTAGGTCACAGTGCTGAACATAAAAATGTGAAGGAACTGGAGCCCCACTTGATGCAGTGTGTTTTTACTTCATTGTAAAGGGAGATTGGATGCCATGTGTGGATCTATTTTTACACATCATTAGGTCAACTTTGTGGCTGGACTGAAAAACAAACGAGCTCTTTCTTCCTGGGAGAGTCTTTCCCAGAAGATTTGGGTTGACAATCAGCTGTTTGTTTGGGATTATCTTTGGGAAATTCTCATAAAGATGACATTGGAAGGTAAAGAGGAGAGCCAGTGAACTCAACTAAGGACAGAATCTTCTTTTTGACCTCGTGTCTATTTTCTTGCTTTTGGGGGGTGTCTGGGCTTATTAAGAGAGGAAGAAATCAAAAACTCTGCATCCTACAAGTGGGATGCCAGTTAGATGCAGTTAATGGAAAGTTTCTTCAATTTGCTTTCTCATCCTCTTTTGCTTCATAGTTTCTCCATTTGTGGAGAATCCAGTTTTAATTTCTTTGGGCACTTTATTATGCTCTGTTTTGTCAAATGCTCCTGAAACTTTTTTTTTTTTGCAAAATATTTGGATTGTTGCATTTTACTACTTTGATTACCTACTGTACTATTCTCTAACACCAAGCCACCCATCATTTCCAACTGTATATCTCTACTTCCTTAGGGGTGATCAGATTTATAGTTCAATATCAGATGGAGAATACCAAAGTCCATTTTGATGGACTTCATTTGGGCTGGTGGGCTGTAACTGTGTAGATCTTCATTCTCCTCTAAAAGTCTCATTTTGCTAAAAAGTGGTTATTTGGGGCCTGATTTTCATTCATTTTAAATTTTTCCCTATTTTTAAGGATGGACAAAACAAGGCATTCTAAGTTTTTAAATAAGTCTTCCAAGCAATTTCTCTCTTCTGTTAAAAAGAATGCAGCGATTGTTTCATACTTGACTGACTGCTGGTTTGATAAACCTATTTCTGTTAGTCTAGTGTAGGTTTTTTTTTAAGCCTTTAGTAAAATGTCAGGTTGCTTTTGCTGTATTGGAACAATAACTGAGACCTCACTCATTGATTATAGGATGCTTGCTTCACCTGCTTTTCTCTGGAGACCCTCCCCCATTATTAGAGAGTAATGACCATGACTGTCCAAAGTGTGGCACTACAGGTGTGTGAATAATGCTAGCAGAAAACAGTGGTTACATGTATTAAATGGATGTATCTAAATGTATATCAAAACTCAGTCACCTTGCTAGAATCACATTAATCTCTTCCATCTAATTGGTGACATTTCTCAGTAATTCTGATTGTTCATTGAAACTGGGATAGAAAGGTAGAATACTGTAATTAAAAAAAAAACAGATACTGCATTTTCTAGGTGAAATTGTGAGTCTCATCAGATATGTAGACTGTTTATTATCAGTTAGAAAATAATAAGTTTTTTTTATCTCATAAATAGTATTTCTCTTATCAAAGGAAAAGGCAATTTCTGTTTCTTTAGATTCTTTAATATTGTAAAATACATTTTAAAAAAAAAATAAAGCCATGAAGGGGCATTGCTTTTTATTGAACTGATGTTCTAGCTCTGTGTCTGACCCTATGAAAGGGTCTGCAGCTTATCCCTTCAAATCATTATAAATGGAGCAGGATTGTTGTCTCTAACAATATTATTTGTTACACAGCTGCTTTAAATGGATAGGAGCCCAAAGCAAACCTATTACTTTCATTGAGTCTGCTCTTTTTTTCTAACAATAGTCCTGTGAGGGAGTCTGATAGAATAGTGTGCAGCTCTGGAATCAAAATGGGTAAAATCAGTCTGCCTGAGACACATGATTCTTTGATCCTTGTGGATATTTGAAGGGCCATTCAGCCAGCCTAATTATCTTTTTGGGGTGTCTGGTGTGGGTTTGACTTGGGTTTGACTTGGTGTGATAAGGTAAATGTATTAGATATGATGAAGAATGGGTTGGGTCCTCATTTATTTTTAACTATGATTTGTTGAACATGTTACTGTTGGGTGGTTCCCTTATTACATTAAACCATGAACAGTCTAGAACTTACAGTGGTTGGGTTCATACTGCATATTACACCAAAATCAACAATAATGCTATGATTTAACAGGACGTAAAGCACAATCAACTAGATCCCTTTCTAAATAAATTTTACATTGTTAGTCTTTGCTAAATAAACTGGGATCTTTGCTATTGGGTACTTTGCTACTGGGTACTTTGCTATTGGGTACTGAGTTTCTGTGCAGAGTTGAATTAACTGAAATAGAATAATCACAGGAAGAAGTGTCCTATGGTTTATCAATACCTCCCCCTTCTTTTGCATCTGAGCTGAAATCAGCCACTTAAAGGAGGATTTGGGTCTATGGTTTGGGATTGGATCTGAGCTACATTTTTTCCTAGTTTCTGGTAGTGAGTGAAAGGACAGTTAAAACCTTTCTTTTGTAGAATTGCCAGAACAGGATTTCCTGCATTGTTGGAATATTTATTTTGAAAAGCCCCTTTATAGTCAGTCATCACATTGTAGCATGACCAGAACCAGAAAACTGACAGAGCCTCTATGCAATACAGCAACTCTGTTTAGCTCTAGACATAGCTAAGAACCAACAGCCTCAGTGAGATGGGTTGGAGTCCCTCATATGCTCAACCTCAGTTCTGTGCTTAGAAAACCCATTGTTGTATGTGTACATTTAAAGAACAATACAAAATTTCAGGGTGTTGGGAAAGAAGTGTTTGTGCCTTATCTCCATCCTAGTTTTTAATCCTTATGTGACTGATATTGCATGATTAACAGGGAACTGGGAAGCGAAGAAATGTCTTCTTGTTAGTCCATACCTTCATACCTCCTGTATCTAACTCATCAGGATGATAACCACTTTTGTAGTTCTGTCTCAATGGCACTTGTTAATTCTAACTGCAAAATTTATATAGGCTGATGCAGTCTGGAAGTGTTTTAAGTTGTTAGCATCCTTTTAAAAAAAGTATGAATAAAGCTTCTTTCTTTGCTTTATTTTTTACATTCTTTGTCAGAATTTCTCGGTTTCCTGCTTAGGCTTTGGAGCAGGTCCATTTTTGTCATATAACTCTCCACATGCTACTTTCAGATGGTCTATCCTTTAAACCAAAACGGTTACAAACCCTTATGCTTGTCTACCTTTAAAAAAAAAATGCTAAAATTTCCCATTGTTTTGGCCCTTGTGTGCACGTGTGTGCATGTAAATGCAATGTGGGCTTAATCATAAAATTATCCTTTTTTTTAAACATACTGATCATTGGAATGTGTAGAGGCTCTGGATGTGCCTTTTCAAATCCCACAAGCGATGCAGACAACATGCTGATTCTACTCTGTAATAAGTTAGAAAGAGATCTAATTAACTGAATGTTTTCAGTTAGATTGAATCTACTTATTTACATTGTGGAAAAATCATCAGAAATGGGGACAAGCAGTAGGAAAGAAGATTTCTTGCAGATACTTTTTCTTTTAATTGTACAAGTCCTCTTAATGAGCTTTCTGCCACTGGAGTACTTTTCAGATGCATTGGACTTAATTATTATCATTGGTCCTGCTGTTTAAGAATTATTGGTGTGTGTGTGTGTATGTGTGTGTAAACCAGCACATCTGAGGATATAACAAATAAGATAACTTTGATGGAGAATTGCAAAGTCTGTTGCCAAGGCAACAAGGGGTAAAACACATTTTAAGTCCATTACCACCAAAAAAACATTTGGAAGCAGCTCAGTTTTCTCCCTAATTCACTGAACTATTAGTAGTAGTACCTAGTACGTGCAAAATACTCAGACTTGTAAGATTTTTTTTTATTGTAGTAGAAGTAACTTCCTGTGGACTTGACTCCTTGCTCTGAACTGCCTGGTAAGGCTGGCAGGGGCACATCACATTGGAGATGAGTGGTAATGTTGGACTAAATGAACCTGGTGGTATGCTCTTGAATTCTAAGAGAAATGGGCCCTTTGATTCAGTTTAACAACATGGTACTATTCTGTAGATTTATTAAATCGGCACACTTTTCTCACTGAGGAATTTGTTTATTTTGATATGTGGTTAGAGGAAAGTTAGACAGTGAGAAAGAAGTATGCCAGCCTAGGGGACACCTCTTTTCATCTGACATAGATTAGAGATGGAAGTAATCTGAGCTAAAATAAAGGAAGTGTCCCTCATTCTGAATAGTTTGTGCTCTTCTCTGAACTATTCATAATTTGTTCTCATTCTTCCCTCTATATAAGAAAAAATTCTGTCTTTAAATAAGCTACTAGTTAGTTGCTACATGTCATAGTTTTTTTTGAGGGGGTGGGGTGTTAGTTGATTCCAGCTTCTAGCTTCACTTAAGCATGGAAATCAGAGATAAACCTAGGAAAGGGTTATAGAGTAATAATTGTAATGGAATGATTATGTGCTACTACTTTGGTGTCAGTTCTTAGTGACTACATAGAGAGAACTTCAGGTTTATTTATTTAGATATCTTATTCCACTGTATTAGGTCAGTATTAGGAGAAACAAATGCATGAATAGGTGCATATATTTAATGAACCAGTTTTGCTGACTGGGTAAGCTTACAAACTGAAAGATAGTGTGAACAGATTTGGGAAAGAGATAAATGATATGAGGTTGTTTTTCATTGATTCAAATTCTCTGAGCTACCTATGCTCTAGCTATGAATAATTTAATTAAATACTTATTTAATTAAACAATAAACAGATTAATCAATACAATAGCTGCATACAAACTGTTTTGACATCTCTTGATTGAACTATTGCAGTTTGCAAATAGTTATCAACTTTTGACCACAATTGGGACTGGAACTTCCATCACTAAGCAAGGCAGTTAAGTGTGACATGCCCAATTTTATGACCTTTTTGCCATGGTTGTTAAGCAAATTACCAGTCATTTATTGAGTCATTGAATGAATCTGGCTTTGCCTATCAGAAGCCGACTTTAAAGGCTGCAAATGGTGATCATATGTCCCCAGGTTGCTGCAACTCTTGTAAATACTTGCTAGTTGCTACCTGTATTTTGATCATGTCACTGTGGGGATGCTGTGATGGCCATATGTGTGAAGGCCTGTTATAAGTCATTTATTTCAATGCTGTCATAACTACAGTCATTAAATGAATGGTGGTAAGTCAGTTACATTTAAACAAATTCATTTATTTAAAAGAATAATATTTAAATATTATTTAAAAATCTTAAAATGTAATTCTGGGTGGCTGACAACAACAAATCATGGCATTTCCATGAAGTTCAGACCACATAAGCTGTTTCTCTGAAGATAGAAGTGGGCAATTGGAAACATTTTGAGCAATCCAAATCTACTGATAGGATGTTATACCAGAAGCAAGCAAGAAAAAACAGTGCTAGTGGGACCAGATTTAGTGTTAGTATCATTTTATAATGCAACAACACTGACCTGGATGACTGAGAACCCCCATAGACAATGAGATTTGCTTTCTTTTAAGAAAAGATAAAAGTTAAATTAAAAAGGCATAGAATATCTGCTTTCTAGATCCAAGCTGACTTTCTGATATAATCAGTTTAAAAACAAATCACATTATATTAATCATCTGGTTTCTCTCTGTCAAAACACTTAAAAGGGATTAAAGTAAAATATTTGTAATTAACAACTGGGAAAAAGAGGCCCCTGAAGAACTAGATGAGAGTAGAATTCTTAGTATCCCTCAGCATTGGTCATACTGTCTGGGATTGCTACGAGTTGTACTTAAGCCACTGCCTTCTAATATCTAAATGAGATAATACTGAAAAGGTTGTTGGACATGGTGTAAGACCCGGGGTGGGATTCTACCAGTTCGCACCTGTTCGCTAGAACTGATTGTTAACATTCTAAGCAGTTCGGAGAACTGGTTGTTAGAAAAATTACTGGCCTAATCCTGTAAGGAAGGCAGGAAGGAAACATTCTGGTGTTGCTTACAGAAACTGCCTCTCCGTTAACCCTTATTACATTCTTGGCAGGACTAGACTTCCTGTCTCAGGAACTCTCTGGAGTTTTTTCCCCCTTTGCTGGTACTTTGCTTGTGTGGAGTGACCATTCAAAGTTACAATGGCACTGAAAAAAGTGACTTATGACCATTTTTCACACTTACGACTGTTGCAGCATCCCCCCAGTCATGAGAGGCCAGGCGAGAAGATGCATGCCTCGATGTGAGTGATATTGAGTTGGCCACACCCAGCCAATAACATGACCACCAAGCCATGCCCACCCAGTCACATGACCACCAAGCCACGCCTACCACCTAAGCCACACCCACAGAACCGGTTGTTAAAAATTTGAATCCCACCCCTGTGTAAGGCAGTATCATATGTTCTACCTTTCTGTATAGCAAGTGTCTGGGCTCTTTTTCTAGGGTGTACCTGGGATTGGAAGGAAACCATTTTCATGTTTTGGCTTCCAGGTGACTATTAAGGTTAAGAGGAGAGGTAGGCAAAATGACATACCAGATAAATTAAAGTCTTAACTGGATTCCCTTTATGGATGTCACTACTTTGCCGCAATTTATCCTGATAAAATTTTTACTGAAGAAAAAAGAGGGGGAAAAAAGAATAGAAAAATTCCTTCTGGCTGAACTGTCAAACTACAAGAATTGCCTTAATGAACCATCTAGCAAGCTGCTTCTAGCAGCAGGTATCTGGCTGCCTCTCCCTGTGTTGGCATATTGCACTAATCAGGGCATAGCAACCATTCCATGCCATTGGATCCCAGCCAGCCAGCCAGCCAATACCATTGCATGATTTTACATTATGTTGCAAGTGTCAAGATCTTAAAAAAAAAACCAATAATCAGTCACCAAAAATTATATGATAACCAAATATCAGAAGGGATTTATTTTTTAAAGAATAATTTTATTAATAGATTTCACATAGCTAAGTACACTGAAATAAAAATGTACCAAAGTAAGTAAGAGGGGCAAGAAAACTGATGCTGACGCATAGGCCTGGCCTGCAAGGGGGTGGGGGTGAGGGGAAAGGATCCTCTGAATTGTTGTCACCTCCTGCCTCTTCCCTCTGCGCATCAAGGAGGTTGAGTGGCTGCCAGCGATGCCCTCAAGGAAAGATGTTGCAAGGGGGAGGCTCAAACTCCCGCTAGAAGCTTCTCTTCCTCCTCGACAGAAGCACAAAGCACTCACCACCCCTCTGGCCCCCGACAAGCCTCCTCCTTCCCACTGAGTGTGTGAGCGCTTCTGGCAAGGAGGAAAAGAAGCTCCTGAGGGCAGGGGTGTGGGAGATCACAGCATCGGAGCTCATCCCAGGTGTTTCCTGGCCTGCAAGGGGAGGGCATGATCTCCTGTGCCCCCCCGAGCTTCTCTTCCTCCTCACCAGAAGCACTCACATGCAAAGTGCTCACTGCCCCTCTGGCCCCTGACAAGCCACCTCCTTCCCACTTTGCGTGTGAGCGCTTCTGGCGAGGAGGAAGAGGGGGTCGAGCCCCCCCTTGCAACATCATCTAAGAGCAGCTGCTTCCTGCGGGTCAAGAGGTCCGCGCTCTTCCCACTGCTGCTCGGCCTCCTTGATGTGCTGAGGCAGGAGGCAGCAGCCGCAACACGGGAGACTGCAGGATTGCCCCACCTCCCCACCTCAGCATGCTGCGGCCCACCAAAATTTTCTCACAGCCCACCAGTGGGCCGTGGCCCACCAGTTGGTGACTGCTGCAATAGTCCATCCCTATTAATGTGATGAATTAGTGTGATGAATTGAAGGCCTTAGAAACTTTGCCCACCCCACCGAGGCTCTTTCTTCATTTTTATAATTGAGACTCTTGAGAGAAATTAAAATACTTGATAACCATAAAATACTTTGGCACAATGGATATATTAATATTTTAATTCTCAAATGGTATTTTTTGTTTAATTTGTGTACTAATAATGGGGAGATTTATTTAGTTTCCTTCCACATTATTTCTTCATCTGGATGCAAAAGACATATTCACCTAATAATGCTGTAAATTGCTTTATTATTAATCTTGAGCAATAATAAAATATGTGCTTTCATTTTTGTACTAACACTGGTAATTGTAACTGTCAAAATCTCTCTGCCCTTGTTGCTTTTACTATTCCTAATGCTTTAGAGATACATGCATGCAGGTGCAGTAGTCAAGGGCCACCTGGTCTCTTGGTTATTCCATCTGCCAAAATTCTGACTAGAGAAATTCTGAGAAATTCTGACTAGCTTTGTGTGGCTATTTTCCAGTTGTCTGAGAGGTTCAGTCAGAAGGCAATTCATCAGAACAGGTGCATGGAACACATCTTCACTGATAACTTGGATCACTGATGAGAATATTACAGAGCCATTTGTGAGGAGATGTCTTTTTAATGTGAAGTATACCTTGTACCAATTCAAATTTAAAGTTTTCAGTTTCAGGCTGGGGTGGACAGTCCCAGATCCCAAGACAGCATGTAGTTCTTAAAGACTTTTCATGGGTGTTGTAACCACTTCCAATTATATTGCCAAATATCACTGGCACAATTGCCAGTGTTGGTTCTTACTACTACTAGCTGAGGGAGCAAATAATATGAAAACAATTGTTAGGATATACATTGGGATTACAACTTTGAGGAGAGCAAGCAAAATACATGAAGAGGTTAGGGCATACAGGTCTCATCCAAGTCTCTCAGTTTCCAAACTTGACAGAATTGTTTCACCTATTGTGACTTGGATACCAAGTACACAACTAGAACTCCAAAATATTGCTGATTTACAAGCTGTCTGAAAGTATCCAGTAACAGGTACATTGTAAATGTTGGAAAATCTGTCAAACAAGTAAAAGCTGCAATAAATATTCAACCTGTCTCTGTCTGTTACACTATACAAGCAAGCAGCAATCTATTCCATTTTCTGATTTTTAAATTATCCTAGTCAAATCTCATGTGTGTGTTTAAATATGTACATATTTAAATTATTAAATTAAATTATTAGCCTACTTCCTAAAAAAAGCTATCCACTGCCATAGCCGAACCTCTAAGCATAATCTTTGAAAAATCCTTCAGGACCAGCTCCTTGCCAAAACTATGGTCACTAGCCATGATCATCCCCATCTTCAAAAAGGGAGACTCCAGCCTAGTTGAAAATTACAGACCAATCTCTTTATGCTGCGTCATCTGTAAAGTCATGGAATCAATTATTAACCAATCCATTATCCTCCACTTAGAGACAAACAACCTACTCTCTAACAAACAATTTGGTTTCAGAAAAAAACTATCCTATAATCTTACACTGCAAAAACATATGGACTACACAACTCGATCAGGGCAAAGCAATAGATTCAATTTACATAGACTTCTGTAAAGCCTTTGAATCAGTGGTACATGACAAACTACTCCTAAAACTAAAATCTTATGGTATCTCTGGACACCTGCATAACTGGATAGAAGCAATCCTGTTAAACAGGCAACAAGTGGTCAAAATTGGGAGCGTCCTATCAAATGTTGTACCTATCAACAGTGGTGTCCCCCAAGGCAGTGTTCTAGGACCAACTCTCTTCATACTCTACATAAATGACCTCTGTGATCATATTAAGAGCAACTGCGTTCTCTTCACCAATGATGTAAAGCTATTCAACACCACAGACAATACTGCTACCCTTCAAAAAGACCTCGACTATGTATCAGAATGGTCAAACAAATGGCAACTTCAAATCTCAACAAATAAATGCTCTGTCTTACATATTGGAAAAAAGAATCAGAAAACAAAATACAAGCTGAATAGTCAAGACCTTGTTGATGATCCAAACTCCGTCAAGGACCTTGAAGTACTCATCTCTAATGATCTAAGCGCTAGAGCCCACTGTAACTACATAGCCAAAAAGGCATTAAGAGTTATTAACCTAATCCTGTGTAGCTTTTTCTCCGGTAATATCACACTACTAACTAGAGCATGCAAAACATTTGCTAGACCAATACTTGAATACAGCTCATCAGTCTGGAACCCGCATTACATATCTGATATTAATACAGTTGAGAAAGTCCAGAAATATTTCACTAGAAGAGTTCTCCACTCCTCTACTCGTTGCAGAATACCTTATGCCACCAAACTTGAAATTCTCGACCTAGAAAACCTAGAGTTACGCCGCCTTCGGTCCGATCTAAGTATAGTATATAAAATCATACATTGCAATGTTCTACTGGTCAATGAATACTTCAGCTTCAACCATAACAATCCAAGAGCACACAATAGATACAAACTCATGGTTAACCGCACCAAACTCGATTGCAAGAAATACGAGTTCAGCATCAGAGTGGTCAATGTCTGGAATACTCTACCTGACTCTGCGGTTTCTTCCCCAAACCCCAAAAACTTTAACCTTAGACTGTCTACTATTGACCTCACCCCTTTCCTAAGAGGTCTGTAGGGGGCGTGCATAAATGCACCAATGTGCCTACCGTCCCTGTCCTGTTGTTTCTTTTATTTTTCTTATATGTATCCATTTCATGTATTCATAACTATGTTTATACTTATACCTGTTATCTTATAATCGCTTAACAAAATTAAATAATTGAAAATAAAAATATATATGCACGCATAGACACACATGTAAACTCTAGGTAGAACCATATAAAGAAGGAGATAGGAGTTCTATTCTGAAACAATTATCTTGCTTTTTCTTATCTCCCTCTTTGCTTCAGAGACAGTGTCATAGTGCTTCACTAAAATACAACCACTGATGAAAATTTCAAGTTCATGTTTGTCGTGTGTGCTAGGGAACTCTGGAAATTGAAGTCCGCACGTCTTGAAGTTGTTAAAATTAAGGAACACTGAGTAAGATCATCTCTGTGTTTAATCTCTGTCCTTCATACTTAATTTTTTTGGGTGGCGGACACACACACATAATTTACAACCTCAAATTGATGGTATATGTTTGTTCTCTACTTTTTAACTGTCTCTTTCTCAAAAAATGGAAGTATTTAATAATATTTTTAATGTGGCCAAAGTCTAATGGTTTTTAAAACTGGATTATCTGCCAGAACAGTGTTTCTCAGTCTCAGCAACTTTAGACATGTGGATTCCAACTTTCAGAATGCAGTCAGTTGGGGATGCCTGGCCCAGCCTAGTGGGCTTCCTCAAAGGACTTACAGTTATATTGGGGTTGAATTCTTTGTTTGCTCTGATGAACATCACTAGGAATGACCAAACATCCACACTTATAAGCCTGGCAGGTATACCCATGATATATCTGTAAGTCCTTTGTGAGGGTCCACTAAGCTAAGCCAGGCATCCCCACCTGTCATCTTCTAAATATATCAGAATTTGCAGCCAATAAGGCCAAAGTCACATAAGTTTGGAAGTCTGGAAAATGAAGACAGATAGGTAGAGGAAGGCTGACCTACAGAGGGTTGAGAAATTTCAATCTTTTTTTTCCCTTAAGGATTGCTGGCTCAGTTTTCTTCATTAATGGAGTGTATAGGTAATCCTTGACTTTTAACCACAGTTGGACCAGAATTTTGGTCATAGGTCAGTATTGTCAGAAGTTTGTTTCTTTGTTTATTATACTTCTTAATTGCCCATCTCCATCATAGAGGGGCTGAGTTACCATGTGACCAGACCCTAATTTCAGCAACAGAGTGGTCAATGTCTGGAACTCACTACCTCATTCTGTTGTCACATGCTCAAACCCCCACTCCTTTACCCTCAAACTAACCTCTATCGACCTCATCCCATTCCTAAGAGGTCTGTAAGGGGCGTGCATATGCGCACAATTGTACCTATCGTCCCTGTCCTATTGTCCTCATTTATTAGTTCCTATTTCATGTATTTATTCTTATTTCTATTATATTGTAAGCATTTGACAAAATAAATAAATAAATAAATAAAATAAATAATTTTATTATCAAAGGCATTAAGCAAATCATTTATCATTAAGGCAATTCAGCTTCCCCAATAGGTGATTTTTGCCAGAAGCTAGAAAATCACAATCACAAGACTGTTGAACACTGCAACTGGTTATAAATACAAGCTAGTTGCCAAGTGACTGAATTGTGATAACGAGACTGCAGGGGTGGTAGAACAGTCACAAGTGCAAGTTTAGGTCATAAATCACTTTTTCTATCATTGTAACTCCAGACCATTATTAAATGAATGGTTGTAAGGATTACCAGTAAAACGTTCTGACAAGCAAACAAAAATCTAAAAGCGGTAAAAATGATTTCCTTTGCTTTGACATTTTCTTTCAATTGAAGCTGCTTTGTTGGACTGTGGTGATGATAAAGAGTTAGATAATTTCCATTTGTTTTGTCCCTCCTAAATAACTTTCTTTCCATCCCAAAGTCAATACAAATATTTTGAAGTCATCCTATTTCCATAAAAAAACAAAACAAAACAACTAGAGTCATAATCCCTTGTCCAAATATTTTGGACCAGCATTTGGAATTAGAAACTCTAATTTCTCTTCAGATCATATAAATATTTCACCTTTTACTAAAAGATGTTTTTGTGAAGAGGTACAACTTTAGATTGATGAAGACTTCACCTATAGACTCAATAGATAACCTTACTAAATTTGTATTGATTGATTCTTCTGGTGATGGTTTTTGAGAAAAGATGTCTTACTGAAAGAGGAAATGAGTGTCTCATATAAATTTTCAAATCAGATGAGATTTCGACCCTGCCTAAGGAACTTAGTTCTGAAAAGCATCTTAGATCTTGTTGGGTCTAAAGGTTTAGGTGTATGGATAAGACAACCTTAGGAGATGTAGAATTTCAGGCTATGTGTATGCCTTCCATTCTTCATGAGAAAGAGACTTAAATGTTTCTCAGATAAAAAATACCAATAATGATTTAATAATGACCCTCTCTGGTGTTTTAGACTATAAAGGTGAACAAAGAGATATGTACTTGCAAGATTCAGTTATATAACCTTACAATAAAGTTAAAGATGTAGTTTTCAGTATGCTCTTTGTCTGGACTACATGGCAAGGCTGACACCTACAGTTTAGCAAGCTGTTCAAACCCAGGCAGTTTATTCAGCAACCTGTAATTAATTGACTGCACTGCATCTTAATGGAGTTTTCTATTCTAAACCATTGTCTGTATATCCAACATTTTAACACTCACATTGTAGCTGAGTTCTGTATGTGCAGTATGGGATACTAACATAAATTAAGGTTAGATAAGTGACACAAATAGTATCAATTCTTGTTTACTTATGATTCATAGATATTTTAAAAGTGCATTTCATTCATTCCAATCCCATCAGAAATTTAAAAGTGGATTTAGAGAAGGATTTTACTTCTCATGAAACTGGGATATCGTTGAATCAGAATAACATGGATTAGATTCATTCCAAACAATTCCAATAAAAGGAGGGGATATTTCAAGGAATTAAATAAGATAATATTAAGATATATTTGGCTAGGGGAAGCAAGAATAGGTTTCAAAATGTTGCAAGACTCTAAAAAAAGAGTGGGCTTTGGGCTGCCAGATTGGGAATTGTATTATCAGGCCTCAGTATTAACTTGGGTGAAAGAATGCATTAATTTGAGGCATAAACTATTATTCTTTAGAGGGGTATGACCTTCAACTAGGTTGGCATGCCTTCCTATGGTACAGGAAGAATAAGATACATAGTTATTTTAAAAGACATTATGTTAGAAATGCACTGCTATCGGTATGGTTAAAATTAAAGAA
This sequence comes from Naja naja, assembly GCA_009733165.1. NCBI lineage: Eukaryota > Metazoa > Chordata > Lepidosauria > Squamata > Elapidae > Naja > Naja naja. Next base: position 5,576,866 of record CM019160.1, on the reverse strand, counting down.
CAACACTATTTGAAAATACCAGTCTGGTTTTCCACAATGGAAGCATTGATACATCCGAATGTTATTAATATGGAAAAAATTGTAAGATATAAAGATATTTTGAATGAAAAAGGGGAATTAAAAACCAAGCAGGAACTTAGTAGTCAAGGGATGGATATTGCATGGTGGTCACAAATGCAGGTACAATCTTGATACGAAAAAGATGCTAAAATGTATGGTTTTAATAAAGAATTAACAGAATTGGACCAGATACTAACTGGAATGGATAAAAAATTGATAAAGAAAATATATTGTTATTTACTGGGTATTAAACTTGAAAATGAGCAGGTAAAGGAGACAAAGATTGTTTGGGCTAAAATTTTTGGATATGCGATAGAACTAGACAAATGGCAGAAACTGGGATAGAAATGTTAAATTGATTACGTCAACTGCAAAAAAAAATTGTATAAAATGTTTTACAAATGGCACTTTGTGCCAACAAGATTGGCAAAAATATATAAGGATAGATCCGCTAAATGTTGTAAATGTAATCAAAACACCTGGTTCATACTATCATATGTGGTGGACATGTCCACAAGCTAAAAAATATTGGATGAAAATATATACCTGGTTGGAATGGCTAGACAATAAAAACAGAAGTTAGAAAGAAAGGGACATGAAAAGGATAAATATTAAAATGGAAATTTGTTAAAATGGACAAACAAAATATTATTGTTACTACACTATTAATGTTATTGTGATAAATGTCATTGTAAACATCTAGATTATGATCACCTAAAAACAATTGTACCCAGAACACAATGTTTGATTGAAATGAAATGTTTATATATCATATTAATAAAACAAATAAAACTTAAAAAAAATAACATGGATTAGATTCATTACTTGAGAAATGAATCCATTGAAAGATTTTATTCTAAATCTTTTGGACACTTCCAAGAACATATTAAAAAGAAATGAGATTTCCTTTGATGGTTATGTAAACGATCTGAGAGTAAATTAATTCTTATTTGTCATGTAATGTATGCAGGCAGATGCCTAACTAAATATTTTCAGGTTATTTCAATGTTCACAATAGCAACTATATTCTAAAATTGTGGAACCTGACCAGTGGTGGGATTCAAATATTGTTGCCACCGGTTCAGTAGGCATGGCTTGGTGGGCGCGCTTTGCATGTGTGCACACACTTTGTGTGCACACGTGCGCCAAATGCACACTTTGCGCAGGAGCAGAGGCATTTGCGCAGGTGCAGAGGCATTCTAACTCGCCTCCTGCAAGCCTGCACCATCCTGGTCGCTTCAGCAGCTGCCGCGCACCATTTTTCTGTGCTGCACAAAGCAGCTGCACTTCAAATTCAGCAGATACAGGTGAGTATGGGAGTCCAGGCAGCAGAGTGGTGGAAAGAACCAGTTTGGTCTCCGCTGCTCATTACTCCTACCGGCTCTCCAGAACCGGGCAGAACCGGTCGAATACCACCACTGAACCTGATTGTTTTTGAAGAGCATTGATTATAAAGGACACGGGAGTAGCCAATATATTTAGAATGGAAAACTACCCAGATACCAAAACTGGATTCAAGAAATCTGTAATATATCGATTTTTTAAAGTTTATTTTTTCTACTAATAAGAAATGATGCAATAAGTTTCCTTCTGAACATAGATTCCATGGTGCTTTATATTAATTTAGTGTTGGCTCTGTTTAATTTTCTATTCTTTCCTCTCATTTTGTCTGTGTTGGTATAATTATTTCATACGCAATGTGTAGGAGATTTATTTTTAATATTAATATTTATATATATTTTATCTTTTAAAATTGTGATAATACTTTAAAAAAACTGAAAAATGTGATTAGTGAAAAGCTCATACAAACTATTCTGGCTTTACTAAAAGAAGACTAGTATGAAAATGTCCATAGTTATTTCTTTGTCTTCGAATGAGATGTAGGAAGAACAACAAGAAAAGATGAAAGCACTTTAATCAAAGCTATGACATCCATCTTTCTTCCTTGAAAAACAATATGACATGACAGTAAAATCCAATGATAAATGTAAGCCAGGAAATCCTTCAAAATATTGTTTGTTCAACATATATCTTACAAAAATCAAGCTGAGTCTGTGCTGTTACAGAATCCAACAAGCCAACAAGATAAAAAAAATCTGTATTTCATTAAAAGAATTTGATCTACTTTGTCTTTTTATGGTTTTAATTTACTATTTAATTTCTCTATGAGGACAATTTTCCAAATGTAATATATTCAGGGATAGTTTTGTTAACCCCTTGATGTAATTCTATTGTTCTTGTACTTCCCATCTGGTAGCTTCTAGTAATAGAAACCTTATTAGTTTCTTATGTAATACTTTTTAATGTTAGTGTAAAAAGAAAGAAAACATTTAACCCGAGTAAAATGTCATTACAAATAAGATTTTCTCATATCCTTTGATGCAGCAAAAAACATCATTTGAAAAACAATATCTGAATTATTACCTCAATTGCATCTTTGAATCACAGGCATAACAGTATCTCAAAAATAAACAATGGTTGTCTTGCTATATTTCAACTAATAGCATCATTAAACTCTGAGAAGACAGGACAAAATCTAGACAGAAGTAAGCAATGATTTCATTTTAAAGACCAGAATAGTTTTGTTATGAAAACTTAACAAATGAATAGAGTTGGAAGGGACCTTGTAGGTCATCTAGTCCAACCCACCACCCAAGCAGGAGACCCTACACCAGGGCTGTCAAACTCGCAGTCCATGGGCCGGATGCGTCACATGCTGCCACGCCCACACCCGATTTGGCGAAGGGGAAAGTCACGATACATCACATGATGCCGCCATGATGCCGCGAGTTTGACACCCCTGCCCTACACCATTTCTGGTAGATGATAGTCCAGTTTCTTTTTGAAAGCTTCCAGTGAAATTTAATAAGCTTGGGTGTGTTATAGCTAAAAATTTTTTTGCAGTGTGTGTGTGTGTGTGTGTGAGAGAGAAAAATTGGTAAGTTTCTACCTAGGAAATAAATTCAGATTGTAAAGAAGACTCCACAGGAAAAGTAATTCCAGTTTAGTTAGACATATTGCCAAGGCACAATTTATGTTCAAATCCGACCTGCAAATAATGAGTACAATAATGGATCTCTGAGATCTTCAGTTTATTATCCATTTATAAGTAAATGCTTTGTTTTGATGTCATTTGGCCTCATACAAGCTTTTCAATAATACAAGTATACTTGAGAATTCATTTCTCAAAAGGTGGAAATGTTGATTTTAAATCCAGTGGATATTTTAGAACTTGCAGTTTTCTTTTCCCAATGCTCTGAATTAAATGGAAGACCAATGTGAAGTCACTCTTGCATTCCAAATACATCCCTCTCTTTTTCTCCAACCTTTATATTTTTGAAACTTTCAAGTATAATTATTTTGAGGATCGTAGTTGCACATTTCTGGCATACCCTATTGAATATAGCTTACTAGCCATGAATTCAGGTGGGCTGTCATACCTATTGTATTTGTCTGTCTGAAGTTCTGTTTTCTGGGTTTTTTTTTAAAGATTCTCTATCCACTGAGCAGCCTGAAACTGGCTGACAACAACAATCCTTGAATTCCCAACCAGATGGCCAACATGGGCCTCGAAGGTATTTTTAGACATAAAAGTTTATGCTAGAGACATGTTCTTTCTTTTGCAGTCTGTCAGCTTCCCATTTAAATTTTATTCAAACTTATGCTTTAAAAAGTCTGGTGGAGCAGAAGGCCTTAAAAAGGGTACCCCCAGGGACATTAATCCCTGCAGTCATTATGTGGGGGATTTACCATGACATTAGAGATACACATATCCATTCTATTAGGATGAAAGAAAAATCCTTTGACTACATAGCTTCTAACTGCTGTTGTTTACAATAAGCATTTTTCTGTGAATTGATACGATAGTAAAAAGGAAAAAAAAATGCTTAGGTGCATTTCCTTATGATCTCTGTTTTTGCACAATGTGAGCTGTTAGGAAGCCCTCCTTTTATGAATGGTGTTGCTAAGTTTTCTGGAAACAGCTTAGAACAATTCTTAAGAATTTCCTAACAATTTCAGTTGCTGAAATGGGGTAATTATTATCTGAAGATTAACAATATTGGTACATCTGATGTAGGTAGCATTTAGAAAGAAACTAGATACATTATGTAAAGTTAACTGTTTTCAGTGAGATAAAGATGGGATTTGCTCCACATTAAGAATGGAAATTTGCTGTATTTATGTAGATAAGTGAATTTAGTTTTTTAGGGAAAAGTAATCTGCAATCTTCTCCTTATTCCCTGTTTCTCATTCTTTCTCCACATGTATACACCCAGATATGCAGTACATATGCACACATTTGGGACTGCTGTAGCAACAGCCAGATTACATAGTGTGTATCAGAATACAAATTGATCTCTATGCTCCTGTGGTGAGCGCCCCCAGAGTCTCCTTATGCATTTCTGATATTATCACATTTACAGTTGTTAGTAGTAAATAGAATTCTCCATCTTATTACCATTATCAGATTTAATGTATATATATAAAAGCGAAATACCACTCACGCATCATCACAAAATCTCCAGAACCATAAAGCCTACAAACTTGAAATTTGGCATGCATGTTCCTCTTGGCTTCTAGGTGCTCACTAAGAAAGGATGTTTTGAAATGACCATCAGAGCATTAGTATTTCCTATATTATTATTAACATGCTCTGATGTTAAGGAGTTCTATTCCCCTTCACCACCTGAAAAGAAATATGTTCCAAATGCAAAACACAAGCAGAGGAAAGGAGTTTCAGCTTTAGTTTCACAGCACCAAGCAGCTTTAGTACAGAACAATTGAGCTAAGCCACACCCAGGCTCCTTGCTGTCTCCTTCTTGCTCATACAGCAAATACTGTTTCAGTTTCCAAACAGCCCTCAACTCTCTCACACACTGACAGGACACTAGCCAGATGAATACTGATGGATGCTGGTAGGCAGAGGAAGATTCCTCCCCCCTTATTTTTCTCCCCAAAAATAAGCCTGATCACATAGTTTCGTAGTGAAGCATGGGTATCGAGCTAGTGCTAAGATATTGGCATCTTTTCTCAACATATTCACTGTGTTCTGACTTTACCCTTCATCTGAAACCTTCATCCCCAAACCAGGGAAGGATTGCCTGTTGCCTTTAAGTCCTCTGTGTGTGTGTGTGTGTGTGTGTGTGTGTGTGTGGTCCCCAGATGCTCCTGGAATTTCCTGTCTTTGTGAAGTCAAAAAAGACATGAAAACTCATAGGTCTGAAGTAGCAACATCTACTTTGTCCCTCAGCCATTCAAGACTTTGGTTGCCTGTCACACCAAGCAGGAGGCTATTCAAAATATTCTTTTTATACAAAGAAACAAGCATAATTTCTCTAGTGAATTGTGTACCCAAAGAACACATGGTGAAATTTTTAATGTACTCTCCTTTCCTTGTAGCTCTTGTTTATAGAATAAAACTACTTTCCATCTGGGTGCAACCTTGTGAAATTTAATAACATCCCCCTCTTCTAAGAAACCTGATTGTCAAGTCATTATTCTCTTGAATGAAAGGTTTTTCCCTTATACTTTGAATGCCTTGTTTAAAAGAAGATGGAGCTCTTCAAAAGTTCTAATTATTTTAAGAGGGCCCAAATAATTAAAAATAATTATTGTAGTAGTAGGTATAGTAGGTGGTTCTTTCAAAACTTTCCCCCATGCATTCAGCAGTCTAAAATTGAGACATTTCTGTTTTTTTCAGTAGCCAAGGAAGAAAATTTAGCACAAAACTCTTTCAGCTGAACTGTGGTATGAATTCTTGAAAATTTTGCTGATAGTTTGCATGAAATGGATATACACCTTAGTTAAAGGACCCTGGGATGATTGATTGATGCTGTCTAGCTTCCATCTCAATGTCTGGAGACTAAAGGGTAGGCTATAGATGGGGTAGGACAGGCTTTGGTTTAAGCTGAACAAGGCCAAGAGGCAGTGGGTTTTATGACCCACTAGATCTGGAGACTTTCCATCTTTAAATTTGTCTTTTAGTGTGATTATTCCAGTGTGTTTCTGTCCTTGAAGAACTTCCAAAAGATACAATTACTCCAGAATGCTATGGTACTTCCTACTCATGAAGGCCAAAGTTCTTGGAATTCTTGGGCTGCCTATAATGTTTGGATTGAGGAGTTTTAATCTTTTCAAGTTAATTGAAACTTGGTTACAAAGAGATTCACAGATGCCTCTTACTTGATAGTTAAATTGTTTCTAAAATAATCTATAACTAGGTGGAGTCATTTTGGATGTATGACTCACAAAGAGTATAAATACTGTATCTACTTGAGTAGTTTGAGAGGGAGATATCTGGAAGTCCCAAAGGGACTTAGTTCTTATAAAATAAAAATTATAAATTATACATCATTCTGGAATGTTAAGATCTAATTCAGGGGTCACCAACCTTTTAGACCTTAGGGACCACCAAACTCGTAATTTTAAATCCCACAGACCACTAATAAGAATTTTGAGTGACTGTGGCTTGCTGACGTTGGTGGGAGAGAGAGAGAGAGATCGCTTTAACCTCAGAGGGCTGGCGGTGATCCCACCACTGGATAAGACAACCAGTTTTGCTGGACAGTAGGGTCTCTCTCTCTCTCTCTCTCTCTCTCTCTCTCTCTCTCTCTCTCTCTCTCTCTCTCTCTCACACACACACACACACACACACAGAGACAGGTCCCTCAGCCCCCCCCTCCAAGGCAGCCACATTCCTAACCTGCTTTTCAGCTCCATTCTCAGGGGAGGAGAGAGAGAGAGAGAGCAGAAGCAGCAGAGACCCTGGGAAAATCCCCCAAAAAAGTCTGCAGGAAAATTCCCCATCCTGTTTTCCTACCAATCGATCATTCTTTATTTGAGATCACAGGATACCAGCTCCAACTCCATTCTCAAGGAGAGAGAGAGAGAGAGACTTTTGGCTTCATGCAAGGAAAGCAGCAGAAACAGCAGAAGTCTTTCCTTCTCTCTCCCAAATTCAGCCTCTTGGAGCAGGATGCCTTGCAGGGTCCCAAAGACTCATTTCTGGTGGAATTTGGGTGAGAGAAAGAAAGACTTTTGCTGCTTTCCTCATATGCAGCCAAAAGCAGAAGAAGAAAGAAACAGAAAGAAGCAGCCCGGTGGCCAGGCAAGGCGTGGGGGGCAAGTCCCCCCCCCGCCCTTTCACCACTCCCCTCACTACCTCATGTTGTTTGCAATGCAAGTGATACAAGGCTTGTGTTCCCATGGGCCATGTGGGCGGCATAGTCTTGTGTTCCCACACAGCCTGGATTAATTGCTTTGGGGATGCTTTGGGGTGACATTTTTCAGTGGACCACCAACATTTTCTCATGGACCACCAGTGGTCCCTGGCCCACCGGTTGGTGACCACTGATCTAATTCATTTTTCTGTTCTTGTTAGATTTCACCTCATAGCTAAGAATAAACTATGGTTAAGAAACATTTGAAATATTGAAGAAAGCAGAAAGCCATAATCAGAGTAGTTCAGGAAATATAGTGAGTCAGACAAGCTATTTATATAAAAACTGTTCAAACTCTCTTTTGTATTCTTTTCTTTTCTTTAATATCCTGTGCAATGGGCTATACGTTCCCCGCTTTGAGGTGGGCTGGCTTATCTCTTCCATCTGTCCTATGTTTTACTACTACACTTTTTCTTTGACAGTGAGAGAATTAAGTCTCATTGTTACATAAATTTGAATCTAGAATCTAATTATAAAATTAACAAGGTTATGCATCCATTGATGCTAGCAAAATACCATCCATTGTTTTCCGATTCCCTTTAATGTTGTGAAACAGTTCTTCTATATTTAAATATATTAAAATACTCCTGCAAATGTGTTTTCAAGGGAATTAATTTTTGAAAATGCTTTGACTCTTAAGGTTCCATAACAGATTTGTGGATTTTTTTTCCACAGAAAAGATATGTTAAATATTATGATTGTTTGTGATTGTTATGTTGATCAACTAAAATAGCACAACAAATTTAGCATTTTTAAAGTTAAGTATTTAAAAATTTATGCATTTTGCATTAGGTTATCCTAGATTATTATTCAGAAGCTGTACAACATGCAGTATCTAGACATTTTTCAGAAGTTCATTTTTTTATAGACATGAGATTAATTTCACTTGTTAGTATTTCATTTATTGGATAAGAAACCTTTATTGACTTTTTGCAGGAAACAGAAAATGAAGTCATGATGTATGTTTTTGAGTATTAAGATAAAAATAATAAAGTTAATCATTTTTTACTTTTTAATTTTTTTCTTTGATATCTGAATCTTTTGTCTTTTGTCTTTTCTTTTTTCTCATCTCTTTTTCATTCTACTTACTAGTTTTTCTAGTTTTTATTTGGTATTTAAAATTTTAATAGCATTTATTTAAAAAAACAGCATTTTTCCATTCATTTCTGAACAAATTTCAAGTTATCAGTCTTCATTAATTTCCTTTATGTATTAAAGTATTTATATAATGCCTTATTTTAAAAGATTCAGATTATTTCCTAAGATAAACACAAATGCAGCTTAAACAAACAAATAAAAACAAACAGAACTCAACTATCAAGACAACCCAGACCCATCATTTACTACACTCCCACCAGTATATATAATAGTTCTAATTATTTTACAAAGCAAAAGGAAGGTGGTGGGACTCTCCATAGAGTGGATATCTCATAATGTGAGGGTTACCATGCAAATGATGTAGCTTCCAATCCCAAGCATGCAGTTATCAGTTGTGGGTACCTGAATCAAGCCCTTTGTTAATTGTATTAGATTGCATATGTGTTTGTTTTATCTGAGGTGGTAAAACTAGTTTAACTGGACTTTTAAGGCTGTATAACTTCTTTTGTTCTTCATTTGTGTCTGCTAATATGTTTTAATTCTGTGATTTAGATCATAATTCTTTTTGCTTAAAATATGCATCAGTTTAGATGCCAGCAGATGGAAAGTGCAATTTAAACATGAATAAAATGTGCAGATGTGTTGAAATTGTATTAGAAATATATATCCTTTTTACTTTTATAAGAAAGGGTGCTTTGGTAATAGAGCACTTGACATGAAATTTACAATCACCTTCTTAAAAAAAGAGTGTCTTTTTGTTAACATGATTATAAATGAAAATCATGTTGTATCAGTCTATCAACTGGCCATTAAGCCAACCAAACATGACAAATGAAAGGAAAAAACACAACATTTAAAATAATGACCAATGTGCATTTATGAAGATTTAAATTTAATTAATCTGTTAATTTAATGCAAGTCATTTGATCAAGACATCTTGATATGAGTGATAGGTCTAGTAATGAGAGGCAATTTAGTTATTAAAAACAAGTGCCTTTTATTCATTTTAAGTAATGCTTTTCCCATCTTCATTAATAGATGGAGAAAAAGAATATCTGGTGGCAGAACATAGGATTTAAAAGCAGAAAGTTAATTCTCCAGCCACTCCATTGCACGGTTAGCGTTGCTTGAAGAATTACTTTCTAATAAATGAATTATAACAATAGGACTGTACCTTTGAATGCAGTGGTCAAGTCAGCTTCATCTTGTGCTGAATGTTAGAATGAAGTTTCCAGTAGTTTGAATTTAATTATAGTGGTGTGAGAGAATACAAAACAGGCAATGAGTCTTTCTGGCTCTGATGTTTGCAAATCTGTTAGCCAGCCCAGCAGAGATGATTCTTGATCTTTTGCTGAACCATATTTCTGGGTTAAAGTTAAGGTTTAAGAATTTAATGGGTACCCCAGCTTGCTGGTTGCTGATCCTTTGAGAAGAGAATAGCAGAAGGTGAAGGTCTTATTTCAGATGCAGAAGCTTTAAAAATCTCTGTATAGTTTCCAGTGGGCCTGGAAAAAGTAAGTAACTGAAAGTCTGAAAAGAAAGTGTAGTAAGATTGGGACAAGGTTAGGGGCTTCTGTCCTCACTGTGAGTTGTGTTGTGGGGGGGGGGTGCATGAAGGAAGGCTCAGCCAATCTCATTGTACACATGTTGTACTCTGACAATAAAGGTAATAATAAAAGAAAGACACTAACTATGAGAAAATACTAAACTATTTGACCTGTTGATTGAAGATGATTTTTCAGATGATACATTATAGAATATGTGGTATAAAAGATAGTGAATGTAACATATGCAAAAATATAAATCTTTTCCATAAGCCTTCTTGATTATAATCTGTTAGGTTTGCTGAACAATTATGTAAACTTCAGTCATATAATAATTAGGGACCAATTTTAATCAACAAAACTGAGGCTGAATTTAGAAAACTGCCATTTTGTCTTTGTTAGGTTGCCAACTTTCATTATGCCTAACCTTTGCCTCAAATAGCATCACAATCAGAATTTTACAGGATAGAAATCTTTTTAAGCCTGTCCATATGTGCTAGTGGGGGGGGGGACCTTTACCTGTGGAGCACTTGAAGCAGTAGGATTATTCAGGTATATCAGGATCCAGCCATCAGTGTCTGGATTGCTGCATTATCTACCAGTGGTAGTTTTTAGATATTCTTCAGGTGTGTTTGGAATATATTACAGTAATAGTACAGATGAGAGGTGGTTAGGGTATAATGGCTGTGAACCAGAGGTGGTATTCAGCAGGTTCTGACCAGCTCTGGAGAACCGGTAGCGGAAATTTTGAGTAGTTTGGAGAACTGGAAAATACCATCTCTGATTGGAGATTTTACAGTATCCTTCCCCTGCCACGCCCACCAAGCCACACCCACAGAACCGGTAATAAAATTTTTTGAATCCCACCACTGCTGTGAACAAGTTATGATTGCCTTCCCCACCCACACATACTGCAAATCCTTTTTATAGCACTATCATTCACTAATGTATTGCCCTGCACATGTGCCATACTTCTGTTGGAAGAAATGTCCATCTGGGTTCAGTTCCAAGTAGGGAGAAAGACACTGGAAACATGGAGGCTGCTTGGAAGGATGGTTTAATGGAGAAGCAGAACCACCAAGCATGTATGATTCTGGGTAGCTGACCACATGGAGTGGAGGGAGATTCATTTATAACCTCTCTTGTGCCTTGCCCTAGAGCTTCCTGTTCCTGTGTAAGGGCATGAATCCTATTGGTTGCTGTAAGGGTCATGTGCAAATTCTAGGAGTTTGTCTGAGATAAGTTTGGTTGAACTATGCTGGGTGATGTAATATCCCCAGGTGCCATGTGGTGAGTTCTGTTGCTACATGGGTAGAGGGCTAATCCTATTATGTCCTGAGGGTCATGTATTAATCTCATCACCCTGGAACTGAGATCTTTCCTTTGTAGATATGCTGGCCCAGTCTAAATGTGCACCAAATATCTGCTGGGGGCAGGGAAAATGAGAAAGTTTAAAAACATGTTTCTCCTTCTCACATCCAGAAAAATATAATATTCTGCCTTTTAAATATTTCCTAGAATGTTTCATTCTTCTAGGAGAGGGGTGGGTGCTAACTTTCTTCACTTTTCAGGTAAAAGTCAGTATATTTGGGGAGCAACAAGTACAGGAAGAGGCTGGATTATACTTTCCCTTTTCAGATTTTTACTTGACTCATATTATGGATCCATCCAGGATTAAAACAGAAGTTCCTTCCTTCTGGCTTCTACTTCCTAAATAACTCCTTCTGTCACATTATAAATTGTTTGCGGAAATGTAAGATATTTTCAAAAGTAGAGTGTGATGAAACACAGATTTCTCTGTCCATGCAAGTGTTTGGGAACATAGGAAAGGAGGTGTAAGCAATGGACTTTCCCCACCCTTCAACCGAAAAAAGAATGAACTTCTGAAGCTAGGCACTTTAAAGGAATTCTTTATTGAAAGGAAGTGATTCCAATACTAGTCAAAGCAGAATCTAAGATGCTTCCAGGCATACATTAACAGATAAAGAGAGTTAGAGCCCCTCCCCTTATTTAGATATGGATTTTGTCAAACAAAGAACCAACATGTTAATTCTCCCCTCCCCTTTTCTGGGAATGTATCTTAGAAGGTTTCCCCAGGGATTATCTTCCAGAGCTGGAATTTTTATGGTCCCTTCTCCTCTTGCTATCTCTCCAAGAGGTGACAAATTTCTAGCCATCTGGCTCCAGTCCTCCTGTTGCATATCATGTGCAAGTTATACAGATTCAATATAAGATTTAATATATTCAGGTTACATAAAAAAGGATTACTTATGCCAGCTCCCCCCCCCTTCTTCCATTGAAGAATGGCAGATACACGGATCTGTCATGCTGCCCTCCTCAAAAATTTGAGAAATCCACCTGGAAGACATAAAACATGTGTTACATTTACAACTTAGGATAGTTTGTGAGGGTATTTCAGGTGGAACTTCCATAGTAATATGGGTGTTTTTACATGTCATTTGGCTACCCACTCATTTTCAGAGGAAGGAAGGTGTTTCCAAGCTACTAAATATTGTGTGGATCCATGGTGAATGAGCGAATCAAGGATACCTTTAATTTCAAAATGTTGTTCCCCATGTACCATAATGGGAGTTGGAGGTGTGGGAAGGGGGGGTGTCTAAGGTTTGAAGTGATCTCTGGTTTGAGTAGGCTACAGTGAAATACTGGATGAACCTATCTAAGTGTTTTGGGAAGTAGAAGCTCTACCGTAACAGGATTAATAATTCTGGAGATGGAAAATGGCCCAATGAATTTAGGTCCCAGTTTTTTAGAGGGTTGCAACAATTTTAGGAATTTTGTGGACAAATATATGCGGTCCCCAACTTTGAATGTTTTAGGATCACAACATTTTTATCCGCTTGAGCTTTAAAAGCTGCTCTAGCCTCTTGTAAGGCTAGTCTGACCACTGGCCAAGTGGCTTGCAAATTATTAATCCACTTCTTAAGGGAGGGAATTTCAGGTTCCTTGGTGGCATGGGGTTGAATTCTTGGTCTGTGGCTACCTTGAATGGGGTGAAACCAGTGCTGCTGTGGACCGAGTTGTTGTATGCTACCTCTGCAAAAGAAGGTCAGTCCAATTGTCCTGTTGGTAATGGGATGATTTGGGTGGAGCCTAATAGGTTTAAAAATGCCCGTCAAAATGTGGATGTGAATTGTACACCCCTATCTGAGATAATCCATTCGGGAGCTCCATGAAGGTGATAAATGTGTATTAAAAACATCTTTGCCAAGGCCTTGACTGTTGGGATCTTTTGGCATGGTACAAAATGAACCTGTTTTGAAAAAAGATCAGTTACATCCCAAATGACAGTATTTCCTGCACTTTCAGGGAGCTCCACTATAAAGTCCATAGAGATCTCTCTCCAGGGTGCTGGAAGTTCTGCCACTGTTTGTAAAAGTCCAGATTTTCCTTGTCTTCTTTTTGCAGCAGCACAGATTGGGCAACTAGCAAGATATTTTTCAATGTCCTTTTTGAGAGATGGCCACCAAAATTGTCTTTTGATGAGGTGCAGGGTTTTTACAAAACCAAAGTGTCCCACTATTTTTGAATCATGGCAATGTTTCATGAGGTCTATCCTCTGGCTGGCAGGGACACGAAGTATGTTTTCTACCCAGGCTAGACCATCTTTGAGTAAGCAAGTGTTTTTGTTAGCCTGGAGCCAGTCGTCCTTAAGTAGTGCCTCCTTAAATATTGAAGTTGTTGCATTGTCAGTGAGTGATTCTTTCTTCTCTTGTGCCCGGGAGATTACTTTGGCTGCAAGTTGGGTTGGTTGGATCATGGATTTTATAATTTCAGTCTTTTTGCTGTTGTATTGGGGTTTCCTGGACAGGGCATCTGCCAAGAAAGTTTTTCCCCCTGGGAGATATTTGAGAGTGAATTTAAACCGTTTAAAGTATTGAGCCCACCTTGCTTGCTTTTCTGAGAGTTTCCGTGGAGTTTTCAGTGCTTCTAGATTTTTATGATAGGGCCATACTTCAAAGGGGATTTGATTCCCTTCTCAGAAATGTCTCCATGTGAGGAGTGCCCATCACACAGCATATGCCTCTTTCTCCCATATGGCCCAACTTTGCTCGGTTCCTGTCAGTTTCTTGCAAGTATAAGCACACGGTTGTAACTGCCCACGTCCATTCTTTTGGAGTAGAACTGCTCCAACTGCTACATCGCTAGCGTCTGCTTGGTAGACAAATGGTTGTTCAGGGTCTGGGTGTTTCAGGATTGGTTCTGCTGAGAACAGTTGTTTATGTTTTTTGAATGCCGCTTGGCATTCCATCGTCCAGGGAAGGAAAATAAAATAATAAAATAAATATTCGCAAAATCTGGAATGAACTGGTGGTAAAAGTTTGCAAAACCCAGGAAGCTCTGCATTTTTGCAGGGTCCCCTCGGTAGAGTGAAGTTTTTTTAAAATATTCCTCTCCGGGTTAACTTCTATTGCAGATTCTGATTTATGTAAGCAATGGACTTTTTCCCCCTTCATCTGAAAAAAGAATGAACTTCTGAAAGCTAGGCACTTCAAAAGGAATTATTTATTGAAAGGAAGTGATTCCAATACTAGTCAAAGCAGAATCTAAGATGCTTCCAGGCATACAGTAACAGATAAAGGGAGTTAGAACCCCTCCCCTTATTTAGATGTGGATTTTGTCAAACAAAGAACCAACATGTTAATTCCCTCTCCCCTTTTCTGGGAACGTATTTTAGAAGATTTTCCCAGGGATTATCATCCAGCAATGGAATTTTTATGGTCCCTTCTCCTCTTGCTATCTCTCTAAGTGGTGACAAGTTTCTAGCCATCTGGCTCCAGTCCTCCAGTTGTATATCATGTGCAAGTTATACAGATTCAATATAAGATTTAATATATTCAGCTTACATCAAAAAATATTACTTATGCCAACTCCCCACTTCTTCTTCCATTGAAGAATGGCAGATACAAGGATCTGACAGGAGGTGTATGGCAATTAGAATTTAAGGAACAAAGCCTACTCCTGTATATTTTTGTATTTCCTTAATGAATAGTCCAACGAAGAAGCTGGAAGCAAGAACTAGTAGAACAGGAATACAGGTCAAAATAGGGAAAGAATTGGTAAGGAACATCTATCCATTTTGGACCAAATCTCTGGGATCAGATGGTTTACATCCCAGGATACTGAAGGAATTGGCAGAACTGAATGAAATATTTTAGCCAGAGGACTGGAAAAGAACTGATGTGGTTCCAATCTTCAAAAAGAAGGAAAAAGTGGATCCAGGAAACTACAAACCAATCAGTTTGACATCAATCCCTGGGGAAAAAACTGGAAAAGATAATCAAGCAAGGACTTGTAAGCACCTAGACATGAACAAGGTGATTCATGCCAAACAAACCATATTGCTTTCTTTGATAAAGTGATTAAATTAGTGGATCAAGAAAATGCTGGATATAGCATATTTAGACTTCGGTAAGACATTTGGCTAAGTAGACCACAGCCTATTTCTTGGTAAAATAGGGATAGACATTAGCACAACCAGATGGATTTTCAGTTGTCTGATTAGTCATATTGTATCTACCATGTGCTCCTCAATGGAACTACATCTAGTGGAGGGAAGCTTGTAGTGGAGTACCTCAACTTTCAGTTTTGGGCCCAATGCTCTTCAACATTTTCATAAATGAAGATCTAGATTAGGTGATTGGAAGGGCACTCAATCAAATTTGCTCATGAAGATCACAGGTGACACAAAATCAGAGGTGGTATTCAGCAAGTTCTGATCAGTTCTGGAGAACCGGTAGCAGAAATTTTGAGTAGTTAAGAGAACTGGCAAATACCACCTCTGGTGATTTTACAGTATCCTTCCCCTGCCACACCCACCAAGCCATGCCTACAGAACCGGTAGTAAAAAAAATTGAATCCCACCACCGCACAAAATGCTAGTACTTTTTGAAGAAAGACTCAAGATTCAGAAGGATCTTGATAGTCTTGAGCATTGGACCCTAACCAACAAGATCCGGTTCAGTATTGAGAAAAGAAAGATCCTTCACTTAGGCAGGTAAAATCAAATGCAATACAAGCACACAAAATGTGATAGAAAGTTTTGAAAGGCCATTTGTGCTCAGCTGTATTTTTCTACACTATACGAAAAAATGGCAAAATGACTACATCTGATTCCTTGGACCAGATGGGCTATGTTCTTTCTCTGTGTAAACAAGGGATAAGGTCCTGTACTTAGGCTGTTGTGTTCTATTTCTTCAGTCTTTAGCTGAATGGTTTCTACTAATCTTTCTCTGTTGTTGGATGTGATATATATCAGAAACTGAGCTTGATCACATCTAAGGAGACAACATATTGAAAGTGACAGACTTATGGCTTGCTCTGGATTTTTTTTTATGTTCAACAGTAGGAATTTCTTACTCCCATTTCTCTATCCTGTGATGCCTATTCTTAGATTTCAGGTTCACTGAATCTACTGGACTTCAGTTTTATGTTGAGACTTATGACTTGAATGTAGAGAATCCAAGTAGAATAAGTGACAGAGATTGGCCAACATTTTTTCATCTTCTGGTCATCTGTCTTCTTTCCCCCAGTCTCTACTAGTGTCAACCACAGATATCCATTATTATTTTTATTTTATATATTTCAAAAGCTTCTCTTAACATGGAACTTTTGCAGCTCAGCACTTTCCCGTGTTTCTCTGCTTAGCAACTGTGCCTAGCAACATTATGGCATCATCCCAAATAACCAGCACAAATGGGCTGAAACAGGCTGGCTGTCAAGGAGTTGGTTAGAATAGTTATTGGCAATACATGATATTCAGGCTTCCTTCATGAGGTTTTCAAACCCTTTTTCTTAGTTCTTGAATTCCATTTCTTCCTTGGTTAGTAGCAGGACCTGAGTTCTTTCTAGCTCTTTCTTGGATGGTTAAGGGAGAGTTGTCCACAGTTATAACTCTATTCAATAGATTCTTGCTGCTTTTTAACAAAAATGGGCAATAATAGTGGCACTTTGCAATTCTTTCAGCCTCACTTATGTGCCAACTGTTTTCAGGAACAGAAAATGACATAAGTTGAAAAGAGGTGGTTTTAAATTGTGAATATGTCTTGGCTAATTTACCATGGCCTTCAATTCATACTATCACAAATTGGTCACTCTACTGAACATGGTCAACCACAAAATATCCACTTGCCAGAAGCCAAGTTGCTGGGGTTGTTCTCACTATTGCCTATAGCATCCCAGGATGCTGCTTTGCAGCAGCTAGGAGAATTGAAAAATGGCTCATTCATACAACTGAGCCAACAATTCTAGTTGGCATGCTGGCAACACACAGTGGTGTAACAGTTGATCAGAAGAAATGGCTCAGCTCCATTATATGAACACAGCCTCTGAATCCCTTTCTGATCAGCTAGCTGTGGAAAGTTCAGACTACCAGAAGACTGAGGACTAGAATAGAAAATATCCTAGAAAAGTTAGCGGCAAACACTTCCATAAAAGAACAAAGACAATATGTGGTTTACACAATCCCTGGGAATAGACTTTAACTTGAAATAAATGTTAATACTATTATATTCTGAGCTTCTGCATCTCACTTAACTAGTGGATTTTGCAATCCAAGTTTAAAAAAAACAAGAGAATAAAGTAGGTTTCACTGGCTGTAGTTTGTCTATGTCTTTCTTAAAGATAGCACCTTAAAAATAAAAAGCTGGCTAGGACTCTTTGTTCTTTTTAATGTTCTTGCTTCTATTTATTTACTTCTCTTTTCAATTAAATTAGAAGATTGGCAGGAATGCTTTCTAGGAGCAGCAGCAGATAATAAGTTGTTCCTCCTCCTTTTTCTAGCCAGTCTCCTGTCTGAACCACTGAGCCAAAGGTCAGACTGCTTAAAGTTGTTAAGGTTGAGAAATAGTCATTCTACAGTAATTCCCTTCTGCTGATTCTCTACAGTACAGTATTGACACGCTTACTAAGCAGAAACATACATAGGTATCTTATTTCTCTGTGATCAAGCAGCTGTCCTCTTGGCTTGTTTTAAAATTTTCTGCACTAGTCCACATCCATTGACTAGGTAGAAAAATCTGGGAAACCCTACCTAAAGCTATGCCATAAGGAAACCCAAACAGAAATGTCAGTAGCTGAACAGAATTCCTCTATCTAGGCACTGGTCAATATTTCTCAACCTTGGCAACTTTAAGCTATATGGACTTCAACTCCCCAGATTCCCCAGTCACCACTGTTGGCTGAGGAATTTTGTGAGTTGAAGTCTACTCAGCTTAAAGTTGCCAAGGCTGAGAAACACTGCCATGCAGGTGGTTTCTGACTTTATTTTATTGTGGCACGAAGTTTCCCTACTTCAAGGCCAGTGCTTTTCATTGCCGTATTTAAAAAAACCTCCATTTGTTTAATTTTATTATTTTTAACCTTTAGTATGTTAAAATATTGCTTTTATTTAAAAAATACTCTCTGTTTTTCTTATTTTCTGGATTGTAACCAGCCTTGTTGCCTTAAAGCAATGGGCAGCTATAAATAGCTAAATAAATCACTTGGGCTCTGGTGCTGATGAAGAATTCCTGTGCTTTGCTGCAATGTTGAAATGAAGAGAAAGAAGAGATGAAGAGAAGGAAAACGTTTATCCTAGAGAATGTTGGCCATTGTAAAATTCAATAGTATCTGGACTATTCCTGATGGTAAAGCATCAGTATTGGTGCTCTATCATTTCTATACATGGAAACCTCTTGCAGATTCTGCCAGTGTAGTCACAGCAATCTTGAAGATAGGAACATTTTTATTAAGATCAGACATTTTTATTCATTCTGTCCTTGCACAGAATTGTATCCAAAGACACTATGAATTTCCAAAGATGTAATTCTAAATGAAGTAGCATCCTCCTTCCTGTTGCTGGCATTGTCATTGTAATTAGAAACTTAGAAATCAGCCTTGAAAATTTTATGCTTTTCTCTCCTTAGCTTTATTTTTTATTTATTTTTTATTTTTAATTAGATTTATATGCTGATGAAATTTTGCTGAGTTTTCCCTCAATCACTTTCAAAAATAGTAGGGTTTTTTTGCCTTTTCTCTTCTCTTGTTATTTTAATTTTTTTCTCATCACCATGTTGAAGGAGAACTTGAAGCCTCTTGATATCTTTGCATGTATGAATTCTTTCTCTTTTTGCTTCTTAGATTCTTATAAAAAAGAGACAAACAGATGCATTTTTTTTCCTTTCTATAAGGAAGGGATTTTTAGCTTCCTGTCCTCAGTGCTGTAAGTTACTGGCTTTTATCTCAAAATGAGACTGATTCAATGGTAATATATGGGATGTAGGTGATATATTTTTGGAGAAATCAACGGGGGGGGGGATTCTAAGTTACCTAGTAAGGCCAGACAACCCAATTAATTGTTCTTTTCACTCATTTGCCACGCTTCTGTATCCTTGCAACACTCTGACTTTAAAAGGGGGAAATTAATTGGATTTCCAACTGAATGCCAACTTACCTATAAGCTGATTCCAAATCACTTTAAGAATTGAAACTTAGTAATCATTTGAAACTTGCCATTCTTTATATTCCCCAGATGCAGGTTGCAAATTAAAGGTGCATTACATAAAATCATAAAGTGTGAAACTACTTTTTTATGAAAATGTACAGAAATGCATTAGAGGAATGCAAAAATAATATCTTTGAAGATATATTCAAGAAAAATTACAAAATGAAATAATATATTCACATAAATGATAAACAATAAGTAATTGAAGTGGATGGATGTGCAGAAACAATAACTAAAGACATTTAAACTGGCAGAAGTCATGTTGATTTGAGACCTTTCAAGATTAAATGCTACATGAAAGAGATGGTTGGAAACTTGTGTTTTTTGTAGTTGTGTTGGTGACTTTCAGGAAGAGCTTTTCCATGGTATTTGAAATATCCATTGTCAGGATTCCACCTCCATGCCCACAGTTGCTTAATAAGCATGGATATCACCTCTTCCATTATGTCACCAGATAACCTGAAGAGAGCAAATATTAGCTGCTCTTTCTGTGTTGGATTAAACCCATAAAAGTAACACCTGAACAGAGCTAGTTACTGGTTCTGACTCCAAGAAGAGTAAACAAGCAGCTACTTTTTGATTGTACACCATGAGCCTCTGCAGGTGACTTAATAAATAGTTGCTGAGCACTGCATGGAGGGGATTTTAACATGGAGGAGTGGAGAAAAGGTGTTACCATCAAGTGCCAAGGAGGGGGTGTCAGAAGGCTTCATGATTATTCAAAGCTGTTTTGTTTGTGTATTTATTTTCCACAGATCAATTGTGTTCAAAGCAGCTTGCACAATAAGCAGTTTAAATGCAAAACCTAAGTATCTCAAATTACATCTTAAATGAGACAAACAACCTACTCTCTAACAAACAATATGGTTTCAGAAAAAAAAAACTATCCTGTAATCTGCAGCTCTTACACTGCAAAAACATATGGACTACACAACTCGATCAGGGCAAAGCAATAGACGCAATCTACATAGACTTTTGTAAAGCCTTCGATTCAGTGGTACATGACAAACTACTACTAAAACTAAAATCTTATGATATCTCTGGACAACTGCATAACTGGATAGAAGCATTCCTATCAAACAGACAACAAATGGTCAAAATTGGGAGCGTCTTATCAAATCCTGTACCTGTCAACAGTGGTGTCCCCCAAGGCAGCATTGTATGACCAACTCTCTTCATATCTACATAAATGACCTCTGTGATCATATTAAGAGCAACTGCATTCTCTTTGCTGATGATGTAAAGCTATTCAACACCACAGAGAATACTGCTACCCTTCAAAAAGACCTTGACTATGTATCAGAATGGTCAAACAAATGGCAACTTCAAATCTCAACAAATAAATGCTCTGTCTTACATATTGGCAAAAAAAACAGAAAACAAAATACAAGCTGAATAGTCAAGACTTTGTTGATGATCCAAACTCCATCAAGGACCTTGGAATACTAATCTCTAATGATCTAAGTGCTAGAGCCCACTATAACTACATAGCCAAAAAGGCATTAAGAGTTATTAACCTAATCCTACATAGCTTTTTCTCTGGTAATATCACACTACTAACTAGAGCATACAAAACATTTGCTAGACCAATACTCCAATACAGCTCATCAGTTTGGAACCCACATCACATATCTGATATTAACACAGTTGAGAAAGTCCAGAAATATTTCACAAGAAGAGTTCTACACTCCTCTATTTGTTGCAGAATACCTTATGCCACCAGACTTGAAATTCTAGACCTAGAAAACCTAGAACTACGCCTTCAGTCCATCTAAGTATAGTATATAAAATCATACATTGCAATGTCCTTCCAGTCAATGAATACTTCAGCTTCAACCATAACAATACAAGAGCACACAATAGATACAAACTCAAGGTTAACCGCACCAAACTTGATTGCAGGAAATATGACTTCAGCAACAGAGTGGTCAATGTCTGGAATACTCTACCTGACTCTGTGGTTTCTTCCCCAAACCCCAAAAACTTTAACCTTAGACTGTCTACTATTGACCTCACCCTTTCCTAAGAGGTCTGTAGGGGGCGTGCATAAGTGCACTAACGTGCCTACCGTCCCTGTCCTATTGTTTCTTTTATTTTTCTTATATGTATCCATTTCATGTATTCACAACTATGTTTATCCTTATACTTATTATCTTGTAAGCGATTGACAAAATAAATGAATGAATGAATGAATGAATGAATGAATGAATTTATAGGATTGCTTTAACTGGTGAGTTTTTTTTCTGAATTGAAAGTAATGATCTTCTTGATTTTTGCAATACTGACCTATAATTTGAACAATTGTAAGATGGCTTGACAACAAAAGTAAGCTATAAATACTTTTTTTTAAAGTGCTTTTGCTACCTCTTTCTGCCCCAGAAACCTAAAGAAAGATGAGAAGCAGGCCTGATGAAATACTGTTTTTTCTTAATCTTAATTTCAACAGAAGAGAAATTTCAATTTGTGTGTTGCTCACCTTATCCTCCAAACTACTCCCATGCTTCAATTATATTTGTGGAAATAAGCCTCCTACAGACACTATTATGAAATCAGTTTTTCTGGTGTTTTGTGAGAAATAGACATTTTTGTACAGGCATGGGGACATGTTAAATTTTCTAGTAATCTTTCCTAGAAACCAGAATAAAAGAGTTTGGGCCTCTTTTTTGGGGGTGGGTGGGTCGGGGGTTTAGGTGTTTAGGGGGTTTATGCATCTGAGAAGATGTAGCTTTAGATGGCTGAAAAATGCAGATTGTCTATTAGTTTTTGCTGTGACTTTGGTGCCAATTTAGGTAGCTTTGCATTGTTTTTATCAATTGTAAATTTTTGCCTCTTACATTTGTTCTACTGAAATTTTGCATATTTTTTTTGCCTCGGGGCAGGATTATGGCATTTTGTTATGCATATTGCAAAATGTTCTTAAGCATAGATAATGGAAGATAAATAAATAGCGCCAATGTAAAGGTCCTTTGCCCAAAATCTGTGGCTTCTGTTCTGAAATTTATCACGGTTCTTATGTAATTCTAAAATATGTTCTTATGTATGTCTTTAAAATATAAAATAAAAAGAATGTCTTTTATATGTTTAAAAATTTACCCACAAAATTCAGGTGCAGGTACGGATAATCTTTGTTTTATTTTTTTAATGCACAAACTATGAATTCTCTACATGTATAAAGCCATTTAAACCTGAAATCTGGGAGGCTTTATTTTCTTTATTTTTTATTTTTTAAATTACATTTATATGCCGCCCTTCTCCGAAGACTCAGGGCTTACAATTTTGGAGCACAATCCAATGTGCTCAGCAATAGCCTTCATTCCATTGTATATGCCTGCTTATTACTAAACGGCATTTTTACAAGGTCAGCTAATTGCCCCCAACAATCTTGGGTCCTCAATTTACCTACCCCGAGAGGATGGAAGGCTGAGTCAACCTTGAGCCTGGTGGGATTCGAGCCTACAGTAGTTGTAGACAGCTGGATCTTAAGAGCAGGCATTTACAGCCTGAGCCACCAAAGCTCTTTTCTTTCAGAAGGGCCGAAACTGGAAAGTTCAGCTATATTTGTAAGAAATTTAAAAAAGATCCTGACATTTATTTCTGTGCTTCTTTCTTTTTTCTTATTTAAGACTCATAACAAGACTTTCTGGACTGATTTGTATGATATTTGATGGTCTTCATTCCCTAAGAAAATGCTACTTTTCCTGCAAAATTCATCCAGTTTGAGTCATGATCAAAACATAAGTTAAAAAAAAAAAGTTGAAAGGATGTACATATTTCTGACCAAATAAATCTTGATGTCCCATAATATAGAATATTATAAATTAGCTAGACTAATGTCTCAGTTGGTATAAAGTAGCTTTCCATCTTCCCTCTAATTATATTATTTACTTGATTTAATTAAATGCAAATTAAATTGTATCCTTATAAAGTAAGGATAATTTGAATTTTGTTCTTGTCCTGGCTGTTTACTTCTTTTTAAAATGCTTATAATCCTACTTCAGTTTTAGGCTGAAAATAACTTGCATAATTTTCTCTGGAAGAACCATGAATCAATCATTGTGCAAATGTTTGCTGGCAGGAAGTCCTAAGGTCAAGTTTTGGGATTTCCATACATATACCTATCTGAAGCCCTGAGAGTAGAGTCAGACAATGTTAAATTGATGGACCAGTGTCTTGATTCAACTCTAAGAATATTTATTTTTTACTGTGTTTTCTGTCTCTAAACGGTGCTTACAGTATGATCATTTCAACTGATTTTTGGAGATGAAAATATCTGGAACAGATTCTGTGTGATCCATATTTGTAAAGATCAGACCTGCTTTGCAATGACAGACTGGGAAATGGTACATCACAACGAGACATTAGCATTTGGGAAGCAGTGATGTAAAAGATTGGGTTTGCTTTGGCTCAGGAATCCTCAAAATGTGTGCTGTGAAAATGAGTAAGTTGCATACACTCACCAGTGAAGTAGCCAATTGCATTGTGATCAGTTCATTGCCCTGGCATGTTTCCCCTTTGTCAAGATGGGATGGAGTTTTGAGTGACTAAAAATAGAGCCAGTTAGAAAGTTTGGCTCAGGCATCCACATGTGGTGGTGATTGATTATCTCAGCCCAATCTAAGCTCTGTTGGTTGGGCAGTTAATACCACCAGTTATTCAGCACTTGTGACACCATTGCTGTGAAATCTGCATTGGCTTCTTCTAGTCCTTCCAGCCCTTCATGGTTTGGGATTGGATTACCTATGGGGCTATCATTTCAACCTTTAAAGATGGTTGTTTCAAACCATCTTACCCAATCTGGCAGGAGATGTTTTGCTAATGAATGTCTGGCAGGGCCCAGAAATAGAGCTTTTTCAGTTAAGGTACCCACCCTTTGAAACATCATCCTTCCAGAGATCACACTGGTCCCAAGCCCTCTGGCTTTGTTTAAGGCCCTGAAACTTGGTTTTGTGCCCACCTCTAGAAAAGCAGTCAAGGTCCAAATTGGGGAATCAGAAAATAACTTGCTATTGTGAACTATTTTGAATTTTAAAATAGCTTGTTCCCAGAGACCAGATTAAATCCCACCCTGTTATCCTTACAGAAGACATGGTTCTGAGGTTTTATTATTTATTTATTTTCCCCACCTTTATTACTTTTAATATAATAACTCAAGGTGGCAAGCATGCCTAATACTCTCTCCTCCTATTTTTCCATAACAATAACCCCAATGAGGTGGGTTAGCTGACTGAGAGGGACTGGCCCATTCAACTTTGATTGACCAAGCCAGCACTAGAACTCAGTTTCTGTTCCTAGTCTGGAGACTTTACATTTTAATTTATGCCCACTGTAAGTTGTTAAAGCTCTTAAGTAGGTAGCATATAAATAATAAGTGAATAAAGATAAATAAATAGCAAGTGTTTGGGATTTTGTGAGATCCTGAGTAATGCATGGGAGATAATGTTGTACTATGATTGAGGAATCCCAGGCTCAGTTTCACCTTCAGGCATGAACTTGATAGTAGTTAAATTATCAAATGAAAGACACTCTCAGGCAATGCAAAGGAAAGAATTTCACCAGTTGTTACATTTTTGGAATTGAAAGTTCTCAGTTTCACTTAAATATAGTTGATTATAGCTCCACTGGCTATACAGCACCTCTGAGTTGTTTCTTAGTCTCCCTGTTGAGACAAGAAGTACTCTTTAAATTGGTATTTATGGAGAAATAATACATGGTAATGTCTATAACATAACATAGAAATGTCATATCTTCACATTTTCCAAATTAAACTTGACTATCATGTAGTAGCTGGATTTACAAATTTTAACTGCCCAAAACTATGTGAATATTTCTGCTGTATCTTCACTGTGTGTGTGAGAGAGGGGAGGGAGGGAGGGAGGGAGGAAGGAAGGAAGGAAGGAAGGAAGGAAGGAAGGAAGGAAGAAAGATCTCAAACTGAACATTCTCTCAGTGGGTTCAAGGTGTTCTGGGTTACCTGTATCAAGGGTTGTTTGGAAATTCTGAAGAACCATTCTAGGATAATGGTCATTGATTTATACTTAATACAACCTTTTATGATCCCAGTCCATAATGGGTAGTGCAAATATGTTTAAAAATTTACATTTAAAGGTTTCAAGGATAAGGAGATAGAGTCTGTTAAAGGTACAGTTGTGGCTGCTTCTTAAGTGTTCTCAGCTTCAAATAATGTATGAGGCTTCAATTGAACAAGCTATTTCCCTTTTCTGTTTCAAAGGTGCCTAATGTGTATCTGGTAGGAACTGAAGCTAGAGAGAGCTTTGTCAATTATAGACTTCTCTCCAAAAGTGGACTCTTCTGAGAATAGCTATTTTAATCTGTATTAGAACCTGTCCATATAAAATAGAATTAGAATTAGAATAGAATAGAATAGAATAGAACAGAATTCTTTATTGGCCAAGTGTGATTGGACACACAATTTGTCTTTGGTGCATAAGCTTTCAGTGTACATAAAGAAAAAGTAAAATATGTTCATCAAGAATAAAATACATTCACAAGATACAACACTTAGTGATAGTCACTAATAAGCAATCAAATCATACTGGATGTGAGGGCGATCTGGCTGCAACATCTGTCACCCCATTGATCACCAGGGTTGGTTCGGCTGATCTGGCTGGCTAGGCGGGTGTCCCCTTCCTCCCTCACCACTCCATGTCCGTCCCTCCCAAAGCTGCACGCTTGGTGGAAGAGGACGACCATCCCAGATAGAAGGAGTGTACCGATCTTCGGTCAAGGGTATACGATAGCTGTGCTCCCCTGCTAGAACCTCCAAACAAGCTCAAATCATAGTAGGAAACAAATAAAACAATATAAATTGTAAAGATACAAGCAACATGGTTATAGTCATAAGTGGGAGGGGATAGGTACTAGGAAGGATGAGAATAATAATAATAATACAGTCTAGTAAGTAATTTGACAGTGTTGAGGGAATTAGTTGTTTAGCAGAGTGATGGCATTTGGGGGAAAAAACTGTTCTTGTGTCTAGTTATTCTGGTATGCAGTGTCCTATAGTGTCGTTTTGAGGGTAGAAGTTGAAACCATTTATGTCCAGGATGTGAGGGGTCTGTAGATATTTCCACAGCCCTCTTTTTGACTTGTGCAGTATACAGGTCCTCAATGGATGGCAGGTTGGTAGCAATTGTTTTTTTTCTGCAATTCGAATTATCCATTGAAGTCTGTGTCTGTCTTGTTTGATTGCAGAGCCAAACCAGACAGTTATAGAGATGCAGATGACAGACTCAATAATTCCTTTGTAGAACTGAATCAGCAGGTCTTTGGGCAGTTTGAGCTTCCTGAGTTGGCACAGAAAGAAAATTCTTTGTTGTGTTTTTTGATGACATTTTTGATGTTAGGTGTCCAATTTAAGTCTTGAGATATGATAGAACCTAGAAACTTGAAGGTCTCTACTGTTGATACTATGTTGTCTAGTATTGCATGAGATGGTAGTATAGGATGATTTCTCCTAAAATCTACCACCATTTCTATGGTTTTGAGTGTGTTTAGTTGAAGATGTTCTGGTTGCACCATAGGGCTAGTTGTTCAACTTAGCATCTATATGCAGATTTGTCATCTTGAATGAGACCGATCACTGTTGTATCATCTGCAAACTTTGGTACTTTAACAGAGGATCTTTTGAGATGCAGTCATTGGTATATACAGAGAAGAGAAGTGGAGAGAACACACAGATGTGATTTTGCCTAGCTTCACCTGCTGCTTTCTGTCTGTTAGGAAGCTTATGATCCATTTACATGTGTGATCAGGTACAGCTAACTGATTTAGTTTAGTTAGAAGAATATAGACACATTCTGGGGAGAAAATTTGGTAGCCACTGGTGCTACCTGCTGATAAAATATTTCCTACTCACTATTTAATGCTTTAATGGGAAACTAAATCTTATACAATACCCTAAAGCATAACTTTACAAGAATTGACTGAATATCTTGCACCTTTTCTTGCAAAAAATGTCACACTTTCCTTTCCTTTAATGCTTGTCATGCCTCATATTTACATTGGCTAATATATCTGTTTTATTGGCTGACTTGACTCTTCCCAAAGGGTCCTGGAACTATTGTTTGGTGAGAGGAATGAAAATATTTGTTACAAACCATGTGTTATATACCACTCACTTCCCTGTAATTCTTTAGATGATGTATGAGTGGTTGCTAAGCATCTCTGGTGGAAAAACTGCCAGAGTTGTGTATGAGCTCTTTTAGGCAGATGACCCTTTGTACCAGTGGGAGCTGTTTTGCAGGATGCCTTGGGCAAGAAACAAGCAGGAAAAAGAGTTCCCGCCTTCAGGACTACTGTTGAGAGTTTTACACATGTTTTCTTTAAGAGATAAGAGAGCACCAAACAGGCAAAGTGACAGACACTTTCCCCTTGGTACACTTTTCTATGTACTGGTGAATTTTGATTAAAAGTTATAGCAAATAGAATTTCCCCGCATATGCAGAAGGCTTCCAAGATGAGATTGTAGCGTAGGTAAAAGAAGAAGAAGCATGAAGTCAAATGTTTATGCAGCAAGAAGCCAAGAACTCTAGCTGAACTGTACATTGTGTCTAGTTCAGACCTGACTTGTAAATTCTACTCATGCTACTAATCTAGTATTTGCACTCATCTAAAATATTTTTCTTGAAACCTAATACAAGATCTCGGAGAGACTAACTGCAAGGCTATCTGAGGGACTGTCTCTTGCTGGTTACATCTACCTGACCCATCAGAACGGGGAGGCAGGGAATGTTGCAAGTCCCATCCTTGAGGGAGATACACCTGGGGGGACCCAGAAGAAGAATTATGGAACATAATTCCTCCAGAGATTAGAACGGCCCCCACTCTAATACTCTTCCAGAAGGTGCTGAAGATCTGGTTCTGCCAGCGGGCCTGGGGAACCCAGAGCAGGATGGAGCCCATTAAATGGCTTGTGTAATCTGCTGTCGCTGGGGGGGAGGTGGGGGTGATTTTACCATATTAATGTATTTGATTTTACTAGTTTTATTGTTTTAAATTGTGGTTTTATATGTTGTAAGCCGCCTTGAGTCACCACAGCAAATAGGCGGCAGTACAAATGTAACAAATAAATAAAAATAAATAAATAAATAGCAGAAACTAAAAGATCGAATCTGCCTGCATGCATTGGACATATGACAATAGCAATGTTCCCACATTGCCAAAACACAATTTTTCACATTCCTGTTTCAAATATCAAATGCCAACTGCCCTGTATGAGCTCACAGGCAGGGGCTCCTTGGGGTTCCGTTGGCAAGTCAATGCCAGGTGGTGATGCCCCGGGGACGGGCCTACTCTGTGGTGGTTCCCACCCTGTGGAACCAACTACCCCTGGGCTCCGTCTGGCCCTGACCTTCACACCTTCTGTCATGACTTGAAGACCTGGTTATTTGAACAGGCCGGGCTGTGCTGATCTCCTGGGGGGATCTCTTAAATTTATTTTAACTTAATGTTATCAATATTGGGCTTGCGATTGTTTAATTCTCTTTTAATTATTTATTGTTGAATGTTTGGTTTTAGTTGTGAGCCACCCTGAGTCTTCAGAGATGGGGCGGCATACAAGTCAAATAAATAAATAAATAAATAAATAAATAAATAAATAAATAAAATAAAGAATTCTTCTCCCAATTTCTCTTGAACAGAATCTGTAACAGGATAAGACTCTTTTGCCCCTCCTCATATTTAAACAGCAGAAGAGAATAAAGTTTTCCTTCAAATGTGTAAGAATTTGAAGTTTCTTGGAGGACAAAAATGACATCCTTAAGCCTCACCATGTCATTTCTTAATTTCTTGTGACTTCATGAAATTACAGCTTTAGTGGTCAAAAATGGGGCAGGTCATGAATTTGGTTTGGCTGTTACACATACAAAATGTATGATTCTTCTTTACGTGTTATCATTTTTCACTGACAATATTGTATTCTTATTATCAATCAAGTTTTATATATCAATTTTGTTGTACTTTTCTATACACATTTAAAAAGTATGTTTGATGGCTTCTTCTGAATTTTTCTGCCATGTATCTGCAGTTGTCCTGTATACAGCTGTTTTGAATCTTGAGAAGTCTTGAGAACCAGTCTGAATTGGATTCATAGGGATGGGGAAAGCCACTTCTGGTAGAATATCATCTGCAACTTTTATTTTTGAATGTTTTGTTTATTCCTTTTCACAACAGAGAGGTCTATATAGCTTAAAAGCATGAATAGATATTGAGTACTGGTGAGTCAATAAAATTTTGCTTTTAATAGCTGCTTTAGAGAGTATAGATGGGAGACTTTGCCTAAGATATAGATAAATAAAGATTAATATTCAGTTTGTTCTTGCTGTATTCCATGGTATGCAGCCTGAATCATCTAGAGTTGTTAAAGCAGTATTGTTTATTGACAATTGTTCTTGTGTTTATTGTTTGCATTATAACACTTCTATTACATATAGTTGGTAATGGTGGGTGTTAACTTTTGTTAAAGGCATGATGCACTTCTTTTTCCTTTCTAATTCTGTTTTACATCCATGCAAAAATATCTGTATGGTTTTTTTGTTGTTCTGTGCTGAATCCATTGGCTACAGTATTTTATTTATAACTATTATGACAGCGATTTAGGGATGATTGCAGGCAACCCTTGAGATGATTGTACAGATGGTATCGAGACATATTCAGTTTATTGAAAATTAAAAATGGCATCAGTGAAGTCATGATACATAGTTTGTTACAAAGCAATTGTAACCAGGATTATCTCTTGCTGAATCAAATGATAATTGTGTTGATTGGATTATTGAAAAAGCTGGAGCTTACTTATATATTGTTAATGTACAATTTCCACAACTGTATTCTTTCTCAATGTTAAATGATTTGTTTTATGAAGTATGAGTTTCGGAATACTGTAGAATTCTCCAGGACTCTATTTCTACTGAGGTCCTCTGACACAGTGAATCATAAAATAGCCAACAACATTTTAATTTATTAAATTGTAGTAACTCAGTACAGAAAATTTAGTTGAGTGAACTATGGCTTTGTTAACAAGTTGTGGGACCACATTTTCATGAATTAGTCATAACTGAAATCACATCATATTCCTAAAAAAAGGTTCTCTTACTTTCCTTTCCTGTCACTTCAACTCCTCTTCAGCAGTTCCTTCATTCATTGCTGCAGTGACAAGATGATAATTGAATAGAATTCTGCCATTAAATACACCTACATGATGCTGAACTTCAAAATGTTAGTCTACAATTAGAAGATTGTTGGGTACAATCTTACATTCATTGAGGACTGAGGCATGGAAAGAACAAAAGTTCTTCAGAAAAGAGACAAGATCTTATTGAAAAAAAATTGAAGTAATCATCATATCACCACTACCACTACTACATTCGGCAAAGTTGCTTTGAAAAACTAAGTTGCAATTTTGTTGAGAACTGACTTGCCACAGAAGTTTCTCTTTGAATGGACTTCAGTAGAACTTCACTTCTGTCATAACTTGAGAGAAAAGTCTTTTTTTTTTGTTTTGTTAATGTTTAGAACTATGTGAGAATAAGTGCTTTTTTGTTGCAAGAGCCTAATAAATTAGCAGGACTTTTTTCTCTCTGAAGTTCTACAGGAAAAAAATTTCCCCACAGTTTATCAGGTGCAAAGCTTATCCTTAGTAGTATCAGCACCACCTAAACAAAATTAAAAAAAAGTTCCTTGGGAGGCTGAGGGGAGCAGTTTCCCTCTAGTGGGTTTTCTTGGGACTTAGTTGGGAGGTTGCAGATTGCAGGTGATAATGTACAGAATTAAAGGAAATTCTGGTCATCTCATCTTTTTTTTTTTAATGTAAAGCAAATCTTTTCATCAGACTGAATGGCAATGGGGAAGAAAAACAATGATGGATTGCAATTCCTGACTAACATCACTAGGCATGCAGGTTTTTGCTGATGGGAGAAAGGATCTATGTACACACTGTAAATTAGAGTAAGCCCGGGACTGAAAGTTTTGCTTTTTCTAACTTTCCAAAACTAAACTTTTGGTTCAGACAATTATAGTTAAAGCTAATCTGTTCCCAATTAACACTACAAGTCTTTCTATTAGACTTGATCAGCAAAAAAAAAAAATTACGTTGCTATTGTGATGATCATCACTGTTTTTTCCTGGCCCCTTTTTGAAACTTGCTTCACCTTGGAAAGAGTCCAACAATGAGGAAGAGGTTATGTACATCTGCCACAACAGTGATGCTCCTCAACCATTTGTAAAGGACATGCCCTGTAGTTGCCAAGCAACTGTTGCCACATTTTTCCTCTCAATACTCTTCCTGTCCTCTTCAGAATTGAAGCAATCCACTAGCCACACCCATTTACATTTGTAATGGGATGTCTAATAAAGGGACTGTTGAATTTTTGCCAAGGTCTTCAATCATGTTTACCCATGTTTAGCAAGATAGTGAGTTAATGTTCAACAAAAGGATGTTCTGTTTCCATTGTGGAAGCATTATATTTCAATGCTCCAAGAAGTTTACTGACTTTTTTTAGTATCTTCATGATAGAGAATTTGGATGATTTCTGGAAAAAATGAAAGTTATAGATCCCTTAATAAAGGCCTTAATAAAAGTTTTTCTTTAAAAAAGAAAACTTCTTCATTTAGTTATTGTGTGTTTGTGTATGAGAGAGAAAGATTGAGTAACTTAAATTTTCTGAGCTCAGAATACTTGCGGGATTATGAAGGAAAATGCCAACGTGCACTTTGACTCTTACATGCAGGGTAATAGGATAGATAGATTCTAACATGGGATTTGCAAAAATATAAACACTTTTCTAACAAAACAGAGGTAATCATCATTCTTCAGAATTCCTTGTCTCTCAAACTCTTTTTTGAAATGTGAAATTTTAAACTGAAGATGGATGATCAAACAGCAGCTACCAATCCCATCCAGATTATTGAATGTGAATGAAACCTTCTGCAGTTCCTTCATTTCTTTCCCATACCTTCTGACTACTCTCATTATTGTCCAATATAATCCAAGCTCACACCTATTATTGTAAGGGAGAATATATTGCTTTCCTGGTTGTCAGCTCTGGGGAAGAAATAATATCCCTCTCCCCTGTGCTCTGCAGCAAACCATTCTTCTTTTGGACACATCTATTTGAAAATGCTTCTTTGCTAAGACCATGAATATAAAATAATTTGAGTGTATTGAATTGAAATATATTATGATATTCTGTTAGAGTTTTTCTCCTATACTGTTTCCCATGATAGCATAAAATGTCTTCAGCTACTGTTAACACACTGAAATAAATGGTTGGTTTGCATCACATAATCTTGAGAACTTGCCCTTCCTGTGACATGTTAGTGGAATTCAGACAGCAGATTCTTGAAAATAAAACAGACTTGGGGACTTTGTAAATCATATATGTATTTGATTTTTATCCCACCATAATCTACCCATGTCTCAAATGTCCTCTGGAAAGCTTCATCTGCACATCTTGGGCAAGATAGGAACATAGGGAAAACTAATTATAAGTTAATTATGAAAAAAATAAAGTTCATGCATTTTGCAAAGAACTCCAGAGGACACACACAGTAATTGAATCAGTACTTTTTTTTATATACCTGGGGTTTCTGCTACATCAATTAGGAAAGCAATGTACTCATTTCTCTTAGATTGCTTTGAAAGGTCAGAGTTCAGCAGTAATCCTTTTTTTTGACTCAGAGGAACCCAATATATACCCATTACTTTGAAACTTTTTGAAGCCAAGGTGAGTAATTTTCAAATGTTAACTACAAAGAACTAGAAAAAATTTGAACTGGCTTTCCAAGTAAGTTATTGTGCTTAATGCTGCTCTTTGTTTGGAGGTAGAGTTTATAAAAATTGAAATATGGGCAGTGGTGGTATTCAAAAATTTTTGCTACATGTTCTGTGGGTGTAGTGTGGTGGGTGTGGTGTGGTTTGGTGGGTGTGACAGGGAAGGATACTGTAAAATCCCCATTTCCACCCCACTCCAGGTGAAGGTTACTGCAAAATCCCATTCCCTCCCCACCCCACTAACCTGCGTTCCAGCTCTGTTCTCCTGTGCAGGGCAACCAAAGAAAACTCAGCCAATCAGCTGGAACTCGGGAGGTGGAGAATAGATGGGGGCGGGGCCAGTCAGAAGTGCCATTTGCCTGTTCTCCAAACTACTCAAAATTCCACTACTGGTTCTCCAGAACTGGTCAGAACCATTTGAATACCACCTCTGAATATGGGTATGGTTAATAATACTGACTTCCAGCTCCATAGTCTGATACATCTTAACCCGTTAGATAATTCTTCTTCTGGAAAATGCCAAGAAAAAACTAAGTAACATAATTTGAGGTTCGTAAGTGAGATGCTAAAAAGACCAGGTAACCATAGCACTTAAACGAAGAATTTTTTACCTAGAATTAGAAAAATAAGATATCACTTATGGTTCAATTGGGGCAGAACCGACTTCATTTTAAATCACCATTATAAATGGCCAAACAACAATAAGCTTCGGAAGGCCTTTATAACGTTGTTTAATATCTTACCATCAGCAGAGTTGAAGGGCAAATCCTTCAAAATCCCTTATGTGAAAAAGGTTTGTCCCTGTAAAAATGGAAGCATCCTACTATACTGCAATTTCTACTGAAACATCTTCAATAGGTTACACATCTCTTTTTAGCACATTTCCAGGTTGGACAAAAAAAATTATAGATGCAATTTCTTTTGGCAAATAAAAATCCCAAGATTGGCTTTAAGTTCACAAACCACTCAGTTCAGTCCTGAAGATTTTCCCTCCTTGGTTCTGAATGGGGCCACACATAGTTCAAGATGGAACTGGTACACAGTTTAGGGCAGGGGTCGCCAACCTTTTGGACCTCAGGGACCACTAAACTGATAATTTTAAATCCCGTGGACCACTATTATGAAGTTTGACTGATGGTGGCTTGCTGACGTTGGTGAGAAAGTCGGTCCCATATTCCAGAGCTGCAGTAGTCATAGGACTGGCCCTTTTGGTCATCCTGGTGGGGTTGGAAATCTCCGCTGTAAGGGGTGGCATGTGTAATGTGCAAATTTGCGGGTGGTGCACCATGCAAAAAGCAGCACAGCCCTCACCAGCCTGGATGGGATAATGGTGCTATTGCAGCAAGAGGGGGGGGTGGCACAGGCGGACTGAAGCAGCAATGGAGATAGATGGAAGGTGTGGGAGCACCACGCTACTTGCATTTGCGCAGCATCAGCATTCTGCCTTTGCTCAAGGAGTCTGGCTGAAGTTTCCTGCGCCGCTCACACTTCAGCGCTTTGACTCCCAGGGACAGGAGTTTTGTTTTTTTTAATTACATTTATATGCCGCCCTTCTCCGAAGACTCAGGGCGGCTTACAATTTTTGGGATACAACCCAATGCGCTCAGCAATAGCCTTCATTCCATTGCATATGCCTGCTTATTACTAAGCGGCATTTTTACAAGGTCAGCTAATTGCCCCCAACAATCTTGGGTCCTCAGTTTACCTACCCCGAGAGGATGGAAGGCTGAGTCAACCTTGAGCCTGGTGGGATTCAAGCCTGCAATAATTACAGGCAGCTGGATCTTAAGATCTTAAGAGCAGGCATTTAACAGCCTGAGCCACCAAAGCTCATTGTTTGGCCAAGCTATCTGCAAAATCGTCTCTCTCTCTCTCGAGGAGCACTCACAGAAGCAGCACGGGAAACTTCAGCCAGACTCCTTGAGCAAAGGCAGAATGCTGATGCTGCGCAAATGCAAGTAGCGTGGTGCTCCCACACCTTCCATCCATCTCCATTGCTGCTTCAGTCTGCCTGTGCCACCACCCCTCTCTTGCTGCAATAGCACCATTATCCCATCCTGGCTGGTGAGGGCTGTGCTTCTTTTTGCATGTTGCACCACCTGCAAATTTGCACATTACACGTGCCACCCCTTACAGCGGAGATTTCCAACCCCACCACAGGCTGGTCCCATATTCCAGAGCTGCGGTAGTCATAAGACTGGCCCTTTGGTCATCCCGGAGCAGCTCATCCATGGCAGACAGGTGCACTCAGGTGGAGGAGCTGCTCTGGGATGACCAAAGGGACAGTCCTGTGACTACTGCAGCTCTGGAATATGGGACCGACTTTCCTACCAACGTCAGCAAGCCACCCCGGGGTGGATTTCCCTCCCCTGCCGTTGGTCTTCCAGTTCCAGCTCATGTAAGGTAAGGTTTGCACTCGGACAAAGGATGGGGGCCAGTGGGTGAGTGGGCCATGTGGGTGGCACAGCCTTGTGGTCCCGTGTCGCCTAGATTAATTGCTTTGGGGGGGGACATTTCTCTGCAGACCACCAAAATTTTCTCATGGACCACCAGTGGTCTGCAGCCCACCAGTTGGCGATCACTGGTTTAGGGGTCTTCTTGGACTTAGGTTACTTTTTTTAAACTGTAGGTAACAGCTATGGCCAGGAAGGCCAGGATATTTACAAAAATCCAGTTTGTGTACCATCTTACCTATTCCTGGATGAGGAGGCTGTACTTATGGTCTCTCATGCCTTAGTACCTTACATCTGGGTTGTAGTCCTCTTTAAGAACTGCCCTTGAATTCCATGTGGAATTTTAAGCTGGTTTAGAGATTATGAATAGTTATGAACATACAGTCCCACTTGGCTCGTTCCCCAAATGTTGATTTTGCTATTAATGTGCCAGTTGACTTCCTCCTTGTGGCTCTCTTTTCCCTTTTTATTGTTTTTATTAATGTATTGACCATTTATGCTTTTAATCGGTACACATTTGGGTTTTCCTGTGTGGGAAAACTAATGTGACAAACAAAGAAACAAACTTTGCTAAAGAAAGAAAACTTTGGAGACCAGATGGCAGTTGTCTAATAGCTCTAAACCCAGAGAGTGTCACATGGACTGCATGGACAAAAGTCTCCTTCAAGGAATTAAATTCTGCAAGAAAATAGGAACTCTTCAAAACTATTCTCTCCATAAGTCCCTGAAGGAGGTGGGGGGCACAAAGATACATTCCAAGGTAACCAAGGTAACCATAGACAGTATCCTATCCAGTTCCTCAGAGGTAACAATCTTAAAAAGAATCCAGAAGTAGTCAAATTTTACTTCAGTTACCATACTGAAGGGAATATGAATGATTTTATCAATAAAACGTGCTAATGAACTGGCATAGCCAATAGTCAGAAATTCTGGGGACCCTCTTGTCTTGTTTTAGATTATATATATGCAGTTTAGCTCAAAAATTGTAATATTTTAGAATGATACTTACATAGATAATTAACATGCAATTATAATAGCATATGTTACATTTTTATTATAGAAGCTGCTTGTTATGCTAGTATTTTATCTTACCCATTTGATTTTACTTTTGTGAAGTATTTGTGAAGTATTTTCAAATTTTGGTGGTCATTGGATTAAATAAATCATTTCATTCCATTTCAGCCCTGAGAAGTGAGTTGAGCTGAGAGGGACTGCTACAAAGTCACCCATCCAGCTTTCATGACTAAGGGAGGACAAAAACTCACTCTCCTAACTTCTAGGCCAGCACCTTCACCACTACATCCAGCTGGCTCTTCAATTATTGCCATTATTTCCTTTTCTTACTCATCCCCCATGGGGATTAATTCTGTTCTTTAAGTGACTGTCAGCCTTTGCAAGGCAGGCCAGGTCTAAAACTCTGCTGCATTATTGTTAGGTAGTATAACAGAATGGTAAAATCAGAAGGATTTTCCTTTGTGCTCCCCTCCATTTATATCCAATAGAATCAAGAGAAGGTTATTTTCAGCCTCACGCTCCCTCCTTTGCTAGGACCAACTAATACTTTACTTTCTCATTTTTTTATCACTTAACAGGCCTGCTAGTGCTTCTTGTATTCCTTCATCAATGTTATTTCTACATTTCTCTACACTGGTTGATCAAAAGGGAAGTTGTGTGAAAAAGGATATCCATGTATCAACACCAGCAAGCAAATTGGTTGATTGAGGTACAGATTAGGACCATGAATTTGGGAGGCACCAGCCAAAGTGGGGATGTATGCTGGTATCTGCATCTCAGAGGCAAGGCTAGTGAACTGTTCTTGTTAACTCTTACATGTTCAGTTCTCCCATGATTATCAAATAGATCTTATGTCTGAAAAACAGTGCTGTGTCTTCACACATGTCATAATGAATCCATCTTGGTGACCACACAAGGGACTCACACATCCAAATGTTATCATTATCTTTAGCAGCAATTCTCTGGCTACATAATTACGGCAGTTGCACACCTGGTAAAGACTAGAATAAAGAGTAATCTGGCCTCCCTTGATTTCTTTAAAGTTAAAGAAAGAAAAGCTGATTGTTGTACAGAGGTGAATGTGAAAAGACTAATTCTTGGGTTAAAATTATCCCTTCACTATATAGAAGCTGGATGTTTGTGCTGGTGTTAGAATATCAAAGGAGAGCAAACTTGGAAGCACATAATTAGGAGACTGCCTGAATCTGGCAGACTTGTGACATCCCTGTGGTGACATAGCCTTTCTAAATTGCTACTATCTGCATGTCTTTTTGACACTTCCTGATGGCTGAAATTAAAAGTTGGAAAATCAGATTACTTCCTCTGTCTTTGCTTGCTCTACCCTTTCATTGCCACTGTGTTTTTGACAGCCTTGAGAATGGGAGTTGATGGAAGGATGGAAGTTGCCAGAAAGAAAGGAAGCTCCATTGTCTCTCAAAGAGAGCTTGAGAAAATGAAACCTGGAGAAAATGAACTCCAGATTTTTCAGGAGTTATAGAAGTTTGTTAGCTAGATTTCTGTCCTGCCTCTTTTCCATACTCTAGACATTTCTCCTCATTTTATCTTTACAGGAGCTCTGCTCTGGGCTGAAAGAATGACTGGCCTTAAAGTTAGCTAATAAGTGCTCCTGGCTGAGGGTGGACTTGAGCCTATGTCTCCCTAGTCTTAATCCTGCACCCTACTGGCCCTCACAAGGAGGGTAGTTATTATTTGAAAGAACTCCAATTAGGAGTTCTAGCTGAACTAGTAATTAGATATATTTTCCAGCTTTTATTCAGGAGTTGAAGGAGGGAGCATATTTAGTGGTATCTCCTTCCATATTCTTCCCACAACAATATCTCAGTGAACTAGCCTGAGAGAGGAAAACTGGTTCAAAGTCCCTGGGAGTTTCTGTGGAGAAGTGAAGCTGGTTTCTCTCCAGCCCTGGTTCAACACCTTAAACAATACAGAAACCAGGCTGACCTTTCAAACTGAAGGAGAAAATCTATCTTCTTTCTCCACAGTTTTTACTAATTAGAATGCTTTCTTTACTTCTCAACTGTTGAACCCAAACTTCCATATTCTCCTTTGAAGGTTGTGTTTGGACCAATTTGGAGGCCCCTTAATTTCTTTCACTTAATACTAATAGTCTGGCCTTTCTGTTGCCTTCTTTCACTTTTGAAGCTATGTTTATTTGTTTGTTTTTCATATTTCTAAACATATAACAAATTTTGTGTATAAGGGACCTCTAAATTCACCTCAAAGTTCTCCTCAGGCAAAAGGAACCCAAGTTATGAAGGACATGCTTGGCCAGTATAAAACAGCAATTGCTGAAAGCAAAAATACTATTCCCCCCTTCATTACTACTATTTTTAAGTGGTAATGAAAGTACTGTTTTGTACATGGAATGTAACCATATCTTTCCAAAACAGGCAAAAGTGGCACAAGTTGTACTAAGAGAATACTGTCTTCTGATAGCCAGATTGTCTTACTCATTTCCTGTCAAAGAAAATTGATGCTGAATTTCAAAATAAGCTGTATATAATAAGCATGTGGGAGTGATTGACACAAATTTTTTATCATAATCATTAACATATCATCATGAAGCAGTAAGATGAATTAATTAGAATAAATCCTTCCCTACCACCAAATTTTACAGGAACTGGGCATGGCTGGTCTGGTGAGGAGAAGGACTGGGGAGACATGATAACAGTCTTCCAGTATTTGAGGGGCTGCCACAGAGAGGAAGGGGTCAAGCTATTTTCTAAAGCGCCTATAGGCCTGACAGGGAATAATGGATGGAAACTGAACTAAGAGAGATTTAACCTGGAAATAAGGAAAAACTTTCCGACAGCGAGGACAATCAACCAATGGAACAGCTTGCCCTTGGAGGTTGTGGGAGTGCCATCACTTGAGACTTTCAAGAAGAGATTGGACTGCCATGATGTAGGGTCTCCTGCTTGGGTGGGGCATTGGACTAGATGACCTATAAAGTACCTTCCAACTCTGATTATCTGTTATCTGTTAATTTATCTTGCCAGATAGCCTGTAAAGTTGGCCAACCAGAATCAATTTGAACATTTTTTTAAAGGAAGATTTTAGCCTGACTTTCTCAGACATAGTCCAAGGCAACATATCTTATTGTATCATATAACTAGATATGGCCATTACCAAGATTCTTCCAACTGAAATGGCCCCCAGGAAGCTATTGATGTATCAGTCCCCTTGATTCATTTCTGTTGCAGAAGACAGTGTAGCTTCCCTTGGCTGATTTGATTTAATGACGTGACTAAGTCTTTGTAGTCCCTCTGGAGCCATCCTAATAAAGATGGGCATTTGCATAATCCAGCTATAGACAATCTCTCTCTTGGGATCAATGTGGATATCAAAGATCTATGAGGGAGGAAGCCCAGAATATCAGCAACCAACCACACAACTGCAGTTAAGTCACTTTCAAAAGGGAGAAATCTGTGGATTCCCTCTCAAGAGAAATAGTATTTGGTGTTCCAAGTATTTTTGTAATGGGGTGTTTATAGTAGTGCTTGCTGATGTGGGGAGAACTGGCACCATTATTTCTCTTTTCTCTGGGTTTTGTTTCCCCTTTTCTCCTTTTCTTCCATGCTTGATGAACCATTTCTCTCTTTTCTACCACCCCTTCTCCTTCATCTTTCCCATACAACCTGCACCCTGGGCAGGGATAGGTCAATGTTTTTGTCTCCATGTTACCAATTTCTATTTTAAGGCATGTTTATGTTTAGTTCCTTTCTTTTGTTGTTATTAATCTACTTAACTACACAGTCAGGCAGGCATTTAGACTGGATTTGGCATTTTTATCTACCTATTGAGTCCTTCCCAAAGACCTGGGATAGGCAGATTTTTTTTTTAATTACATTTATATGCCGCCCTTCTCCGAAGACTCAGGGCGGCTTACAATTTTTGGGATACAACCCAATGCGCTCAGCAATAGCCTTCATTCCATTGCATATGCCTGCTTATTACTAAGCGGCATTTTTACAAAGTCAGCTTATTGCCCCCAACAATCTTGGGTCCTCAATTTACCTACCCGAAGAGGATGGAAGGCTGAGTCAACCTTGAGCCCAGTGGGATTCGAGCCTACACTAATTGCCGGCAGCTGGAACTAAGTGAATCTAAGTGCTAGGCATTTAACAGCCTGCACCACCAAGATGTTGTTTGATGGGTTAGTGGTATTATTGTAGACTGTAGGCTGTTCCAAGTAAATCTACTTTTTGCAGTTGACTGATGGTGACTTTGTCAATGCTAATGGTGTTCAGTTGGTGCCCCAGTTGTTTTGGGATGGTCCCAAAGTGTCTATTACTATTAATACTTTCTTTTATTATTATTATTACATTATTATTATTACATTGATTAAACATGTGGCTTGGCATATATAAATACCACTTGTGCTTGTATCACTATATATATAATCAGAATAATGGACAGATAAAGGATATGTTTCCACAGATTATTTTTACTTCAGATTTTAAGGTGAAGAACACTGGTTTAGCTTCCATAAGAAAGCTGTGTCATGTTATTTAAATGCCATATTGGCTGTTCCTTTTGACAACTAACACTTTTGCAGAATTTCACAATAGCCAAAATATATAGCAGTAAATCAAGAAATTAAACATGTAAATTCTATTGCTTTGAAATAACCACATTTAAGGGTCTCCTATACAACTGTACTAGGGACTATATCCTTGAGGTCATTCTACAATAGTTCTTGAGTTGCCTATATGGACTGCTGGAAAAATAATGCCATTTTAAATGTGCTTTGTATTTCTTCTTCTCTCCCAGCCCAGAACTGCAGTTACATTTTGCAAGATCCAAACGGGACAATACAAAGTCCAGGATTCCCGTACGGCTATCCAAATTATGCAAACTGTACCTGGACAATCACCGCCAAAGAGCAGAACAGAATACAACTTGTTTTCCAGTCCTTTGCGCTAGAGGAAGATTTTGATGTCTTATCTGTTTATGATGGGTTGCCCCAACAAGGAAGCCTAAGAACAAGGTATGGAGAAAAAAGAAACTCTCTATCAACTGCAGCAGGAAAATGTTCACATACATGGTGTCTGTTGCTTGGATTAAAACACATAGATGGAGACTCTTATGTTGCAATAAAACAGGGTTTCATTTTTCTTTTATGAAGTTATCTAAATTTATTTATTTATTTATTTATTTATTCGACTTATATGCCGCCCCCTCTCCCAAAGGACTCGGGGCGGCTCACAACTAAAATACAGTACAACAATAAATTACTAAAAAAATTATATTAAACGAGTTA
Source organism: Naja naja (assembly GCA_009733165.1). Classification (NCBI taxonomy): domain Eukaryota; kingdom Metazoa; phylum Chordata; class Lepidosauria; order Squamata; family Elapidae; genus Naja; species Naja naja. Next base: position 5,534,905 of record CM019160.1, on the reverse strand, counting down.
TAAGCCGAATAAGCAATTAAAACCCCCCGAGTTAAGAACAAAACCCCAAGAGTCAACATAGCCCAGATTGTAAATTGTTTGGATTCTACACATTTGATAAGGGCTAAAAATACTACTAATTTTGTTCAGTGCTGTGGTGTTGTCTGTACTGTTACTGTACTGCTTGAGACTTTTAATGAAATTATTCAGATGATGACAACCTATTTTTAGAAAGCCAGTTGGTTCTCTTATCATATTCCCTACTTTTGGAAACTTTGGATTAGTACCTTTGAAAGAGGAAGAAATATTGCAACCTTTCAGCATGCTTTAAAGTGATTAAGTCCTGCCAAATTGGTGTAGACTCTTTAGAAATCACATAAATAAACTTTTCAAGGATGATCTATTTTCAAACTGACCTTTTAGGTCTATCATGGATCAATCATTGCTCTTGTAATCAAACCCATCCATCTTACTGCTGGCTCTTCTTTTATCCCTCCTTCCACTTTTCTCAACATTATGGATTTCTCAAGGGAACTTTGCTCATGTGTCTAAAATATAATAGTTTGAGCCTGGTTGATCTTTTTAAAGAGCTTTTTCTATTTTTTCCTGGCAATCTATGGTATTCTCGTGAGTTTTTTCTAACACCAAAGTTAAAAAGTGTCAATAGTCTTTCTATCCTGTTTCTTTACAGATCAACTTTTATATCCATACAGCATCACAGAGAAAGTCATACTAGTACAGTGTTGAGCTTTGTATAGAAATGTCACAGTATCTGATTATCTTTTCCAAGGTTTTTCCTGCTCTCCTATTAACTGCTAATCTGCTGCTTATTTCTTGTCTGCTGGCTCCTTTATATATTCAATCCTAAAAGACAGAAACTATCTATTAGTTAAATGCTGCATGGTCAATCCTAGGAAAGATTGTTGTACTTATTGCTATTAGCTTGGTCTTCTTTATATTTGGTGGCTCAGGCTGAGCCTTGGTGGCTCAGGCTGTTAAATGCCTGCTCTTAAGATCCAGCTGTCTACAATTACTGTAGGCTCGAACCCCACCAGGCTCAAGGTTGACTCAGCCTTCCATCCTCTCAGGGTAGGTAAATTGAGGACCCAAGATTGTTGGGGGCAATAAGCTGACCTTGTAAAAATGCCGCTTAGTAATAAGCAGGCATATACAATGGAAGGAAGGCTATTGCTGAGCACATTGGGTTGTATCCCAAAAATTGTAAGCTGCCCTGAGTCTTCAGAGAAGGGCGGCATATAAATGTAATTAAAATAAATAAATAATAAATATTTAATCTAGTTTTTTCCCCAGTATGAGCCTTCACTTTTATTAATAAAGTTTTTATATTATTTGCATTTTAGTTAATAAGAACTGTGTTATCAGCATTGTAGAAATTATTGACATTTCTTCTTCCAGTTTTAAAACCACACCCCTTTTAATCCCATTTTCCTCAACACACAGTATTTGCAACATGCAGTTTAAATAAATAAGGAGAGTGTAGAAGTCAACACCCACTTTGTGATTCTCTATGTAGAGATGTTTAAGGCATGTTGTCTATTTATTTTCCTGTTGCAGGTTCCGAATCAAGCAAATTCTATTAGAATATAGATATTCTCCCATCACAGCTTGAGGCAAGAGGCAACTGGCTGAATTTCTGTGTGATTCTGTTTTGTACACGAAGTCAGATGTTGACAACTTGTATTGGTCTCTTCTGACTTTGAAGTACAAGGAGTATTTCTCAAGTGTTACATTATCCAAAAAGCCATTTGCTCCTTGGTGTAACTTCCAAACAAGTCCCATGGCGACTTAGTGCCTCAGTGAGCTCAGCTGGAAGAATCTGGGTTAAAGAAGTAGAAATGATTGTGAAAAGCAGCTCCATTAGTGAGAGAGCAGAATAGAATTCTGATGGTAAAAAAAACTATGTCTACTGTTTGTAACAGCTAAGGGCTTTCTTTCTTTCTTTTCTTTCCTTCCTCCTCCCTCCCTCCCTTCCTCCCTTCCTCCCTTCTCTCTTTCTTAAGAGAAAGTGGCAAATAAAATTTAAGAGCCTTGGTGGTGCAGACTGTTAAATGCCTAGCACTTAGTTCCAGCTGCCTGCAATTAGTGCAGGCTCGAATCCCACCAGGCTCAAGGTTGACTCAGCCTTCCATCCTCTCGGGGTAGGTAAACTGAGGACCCAAGATTGTTGGGGGCAATAAGCTGACTTTGTAAAAATGCCGCTTAGTAATAAGCAGGCATATACAATGGAATGAAGGCTATTGCTGAGCGCATTGGATTGTGCTCCGAAAAATTGTAAGCTGCCCTGAGTCTTCGGAGAAGGACGGCATATAAATGTAATTTTTTTAAAAAAAGCAATTTGTTGTGTTATATGGCCCAAATTGGAGCAATCTCCAGTGATTTAGGGGAGCAGAGCAATGCCTTAGCTTAACATAATGTAAAAACATTCAAAATGATGCTATTAATTTATGTTCTTCAAAGGTGGCAAATGTTTTAAACACAGATTTCCCAAGTGTTGAAAAGCTAGAAACAATAATATTAGCAATTTTTCTGGGAAAGTGAATTTGAGTATATTACAACAATTGAGCTGGGTTAACTAAGAATTCCAAAACTGGATGGATGTGGAAAGCTAGCTAATTCTGTCTGCCATAACTAAAAAAAGTGTTCCTGGACAGTTTTTTCACTTTCTTCGAGCTTGCAAGATATTTAAGCTAAAAACAAAAAGACTCCCAAATTCAGAACTCTTTGTCAAGATTGTTGCCTTTCCAACAGTTTTCTTTGGGGGAAATTCTATTCAAACAGAATTGGTTCTGCGGTGAAGGAGTTACTGAAACATTAGGCCATGTTTTATTATATTGCCTTTATTGTAAGGATAAAGATTCCCCAATTTGTCAGATTCTCAGGTCTTGTAGATTCATTATATTTTCTTGTTGTCTGACCAACATGGTGTTTTTTCTCTGAATATGGCTAGGTTTTGCTTGACAACCTGAAAATTAATTGTGCCTTGAGCCTATTGGTTTTGTAATAAATTTTATTGTGATTTTCTGATCCATTCCTTTAGTAAGGAAACAGACTATTAAAGGAAGGAACAGCACTTCATTTCTAGGGACAGTGGAGCCCAAGGCCATAGGAACTTCCTAGATTTCTACTGTACATGTATCTTAAAATGCAAACTGTAGCTTTGGAGGGACAAGGAATATAGAGAATTTGGGGATATTAGCAGGGGTGGGATTCAAATTTCTTAACTGGTTCTGTGGTCATGGTCTAATTTGTGGGTGTGGCTTGGTGGTCATGTGACTGGCTGGGCATGGCTTGTATGTAAATATTGTAAATATTTATGGCAATATTGGATTTTTTTTTATAAAAAAAGAGCAACTTTACCCAAAATCAGGCAAAGCAGGAAGGCAGATTGAGTTGCTCACAGATCACAGATTCACTCAGAGATCTGCCTTTCTGCAATCTGCTGCCTGAGTCTGCACTGAAAAATAAAAGCTTCAGTCCTAAGAAAGGTTCAGCTCTGCTCTCAGGCCACTTCTCCCTCCCCCAACCACCCCTGACTGGGCCTCAGGGAAGCCTCCTGGGCAAAGGCAAAGCAGTACAGCAGCGATTTAGATTAGCTAGAAAGCAAGAAATCTGATGATTTCCTGCTTTCTACCTAATCTAAATCACCCGGCACAGCTGATAGTCAGAACAGCTATCAGCCGTGACGGGCAATTTTAAAAAAAGGAAAAATAGCAACTTACCAAAGATTAGGCGAAAGCACAATGCAGGCAAGTTGGATGGCATGCATTCAAGGGTAAGGCGTGACTGGGCAGAGTGGGGAAGGGCTAGCAGGGAGGGGCAGGTCCAGCTAGTGATGCGATTGGCCGGTTCTCCGGACTGCACAGAATCATAACAACTGGTCCGTACCAGTAGAATCCCATCCCTGGATATTGGCTCCCATTTCATGAATATAAATGGATAATTAAGTATTAAGATTTCATCAGGGTAACAAGGAGGCTTTCCCTATCCTGCTTGTGTATTCTTAATCAAAAATGTCAACTTTAATTCTACTGAAAATATCGCTACAAGTTTTTCTTAACAGAAAAAAAAAGAATAGGAAGTAAAACAGTTGTTCAGAAAAAAAACCAACCTGAACATCCTTACATATATTTATTTTTATTTATATTTGGATTTCTATGCCACCCTGTCTCCTGAAGGACCCAGGGTGGCTCACAACAATCAAAACATACAGTACAAACCTTAAAAAAATATTAAATAAACATTTATTTATTTATTTATTTATTTATTTATTTATTTATTTATTTATTTATTAGACTTATATGCCCCCTCTCCCAAAGGACTCAAGGCTCACAGATTAAAAGGGAATACAACAATAAATTACCTAAAAACCATATTAAACAAACTAAGCCGAATTAACATTAAAACCCCCAAAATTAAAATCAACAAAAGCCCAAGGAGTCAGCATAGCCCAGATTGTAAAAACAGCTAGGTTTTTAACTCATGGCGGAAGGTACGGAGATCAGGAGCAAGCCGGAGCTCCCGTGGAAGGAGATTCCATAAAGTGGGGGCCGCCACAGAATAGGCTCTCCCCCGTGTCCCCACCAAGCGACATTGAGTCGCAGATGGCACCCTGAGGAGGCCCTGTCTATGCGCCCGTACCGGGCGGTTGGTACTTGAAACTGGGAGGAGTCATTCTCGTAAATATCCTGGACCCATGCCATGTAGGACTTTGAATGTTAACACTAAAACCTTGAATCTCACCAATTAAAACTAACAAACCACCACTAAAAACCCCTCCTCCCCATCAGTCCAGGTCGGCAAGCTGGAAGAGTCATGTTTTCAGGTAGAAAATGGAAGGATCGAAGGTCAGGAGCCATCCGAAGGTCCAGGGGCAACTGATTCCATAGGGTGGGTGCTCCCACAGAGAAGGCCCTCCCCCTGGGAGTCACCAGCCGACACTGTCTGGCCGATGGCACCCCAAGGAGGCCCTGTCTGTGGGAGCACACGGGACGTTGGGCAGTTGTTGCTGGCAGTAGATGTTCCCGCAAATACCCTGGCCCTAAGCCTTATAGGGCTTTATAGGTGATTACCAGCACCTTGAATCTCACCTGGAGGGCGGCCGGCAACCAATGCAGCTCACGCAGGAGGAGTGTAATATGAGAGTATCGGGATATTCTCATCACAACCCACGCAGCCGCATTCTGAACCAGTTGAAGCCTCCAAGTGGTCCTCAAGGGCAGCCCCATGTAGACAGCATTGCAGTAGTCTATACAGGAGGTAACAACCACATGAGTAACTGTACATAAGGCATATCCAAGATTGCATCTAGTAAGCAACCAGAAAATTGATCAATCAGTCCTTTATTACGGTCAGTGAACAGACAGATGGAACATCTTCAAAAATTCCTGTAAATTTATATACTTTCTTCTATGATAGACAATTTGAAATGCGTGGAAAGTAATATTAATAAACATTATTTAAACTTGAATAAAATTATATATGCAGCTTAATTCCATTTACTTTTTCAGCTCCTGGCTTGCCACTTAAATTCAGTGCATAGCTCTTATCCCAAACAAATTGCTCATCCAAGTAATATAGGTTTATTAGAAAATGTCAAAAGATTCACATATGCTTTGAACAAGTCTACCCACTTTGTATTTTTTCAGGACCACAAAATTGTGGTCCTGAAATTGGAGAGCAACGTAGTTTGATTTTTGTGGCATAAAATTTCAAATAGGGTATGAGAGCAGTTTGCTTTCTGGAGTTGTTCTGCTCTGGTCCCCTGAAGTCTTCAGAAGATCAGAAGCCTATAGGCTATCTATCTATCTATCTATCTATCTATCTATCTATCTATCTATCTATCTATCTATCTATGTAGGTCTTGGTGTATTCGGGTCTTGTCCCGTGTAAGATTGAGAATACCTTGGCGATGTTTCAACGAGATCCCACTCGCCATCTTCAGGCTGGTGTCTTCAGCTTTGTGCTTGTGCCAGCTGACCTGGCTGACTCCAGGAACTCCATGTTAAAATCTTCCTTAATTTATGTCACATTTCTTGAAAGCCAGCATAATAAACATTCAAGGGCTTGACTTAAAAATAGAGCAGGTTAAAAATTTGCTCAAGAGAATGTTTGGGTTTTAGTTGATGTTGTATGCCTGAAACATAACTATTACAATGTTGTTCTGAATCCCACATATGTTTGGACGTATAATAAGCTAATAGTGTAAGAAAAATAGTCTGGGAAAAATAATATCCTAGTATTTTTTAAAAATAATTTTTTTATCTTCTGTGCCTTGTTTCTAGTGACAATTTTTCCCACTGCCTTTTTCTTATTGTTTTTTCTAAAGCAATTGAAAGTATAGGAGGATATTTCTTTTCTAGGTCATCAATTACATAAATATATTTTGTTGTACTACTCCTTTCTCTGCTTTTGAAATGCATTCAATTCATCATCAAACTCCCAGCCTAGAGATGGATAAATGTATACCATTTATCAAAATTGGCCAGAAAGAGGGAGAGAAAGAATGGCAAGAGAATGTTTTGGGAAGGAAGAAATGGTACAGTAAGGCCATACATAAAACAGTCAGAGACTTAAGGAGTAATACCATTTCAGAGGGAAAAACACAAAAACCAACAACCTACAGTTATGTTTTAGCCAAAAACAATTAGGGAATTCAGTATTTGGAAAAGCACTAAACCAAAACCTGCCATTTATTACACTGGAAGAGTCATCACCTTCTGTCCCCCCATCCCCAGGATGTTGTAAATTTGATTTCAAGTTTCTCCTAGTACTATTTTTGAGCTTGCTTTAACATTAAAAGTGGTAGCATTACTAATGATGTCTTGACTTTCTCCAATATATTTGTTCCTCACCCTCCAACTGCATTGATTGTCCTCTCTTCCTAATCTATTGCCCCCTTCAAGAAAGTTCCTCAAGATCCCCTTGAATAAGAGTGTGCAAAGTAATTCAGATCTAAACCACCATAAACGCAAAATATTTATTTCAAGCCTAAAGTAGTTTTTCTCAAGAGAAAACAGCTGTTTTGCATTTGAAATAGACTGTTTTGATCATTCTGAAGTGCTTTATGCTGCAAACGAACTGAAATAATTGAAGTGGATGGTATTGGGTCCAAAATGATTGTTTTACACTCAGTATAGCTGTCTTTTTAACAAACCATCTTGGATTCAGTACATTTTGTACACTGCTGTTACTGAACCACAGGGAGCCAGCAAGGCAGGAAAAGACTGGATTAAAAAACATTTATTTATATTCATATCTTGAGTACCTCATAATTAAATGAGTGCAAGAATATCACCATCATACATGAGAATATGTTCTCCATTTCTCTCTTGAAAGGAGTGAATGAAAGCAGGTTCTTGAATGAAAGCAGATTCTTTTTCATCAAATTGAATGAGAACTAATAGAAAAAAAAATACAAAGTAATTTTTCTCATGGCACTAAATGGGAATAATCAAACGAGTCAATACTTTTCATTCAATACAGTAGAATTAATCCATTGATACAATGCCAAAGTTTGTTTCAGTGTTTACCATTTCTGATTGTCTATGAAAATTCTCAGTCATCCAGGTCATGGTTGTCTCAAAGATGCTTTTTCAAGAGGAAACTGGACTTCCTTGTTTTTCTCTGAAGACATTTTGCTTCTCATCCAAGAAACTTGGGTGAGAACCAAAACGCCTTAAACACACACACACACACACACACACACACACACACAGAAGTCCAATTGCCTCTTGAAAAAGATGGGATTATCATTTCTAATATATTAAGAAGACATGGTAAGAAGAAATGGTGTGCGAGTGAATGAATATTCTTTCAATAAAGTCTTACATAAATCCTGTTTTCAGAAATCCTCAGTTCTGGGGCGTTGACATTGTGGAGAGTCACCATCCATCTGTCTGCTGCCCCTTCTAGGGCAAGGGTGACGACTCGCACTCAGGCCCCCTGGGTCGGGAAATTCCGCCTGTATTCTTGCATGTAGGTGAGGAGTTGCACCAGGAAAAAATCCCAGTTTCTGGGTGTCCCCATCAAATTTTACCCCCAACGGCAGGACCTTTCTCTGCAGTTGTATGTCTCTGGGTTGGCCAGGGTTAATCCCCTGCTCTGGGGTGGCAAGGGGTCAGGTACCTGTGGTATGGCTGCTGGTCCTCCGTCTTGTTCCAATGCCTGATCATACTCAGCTGAATCAGGGGTGATGGCTCAGGTTCTTTCAATTTCTGGTTCCCTCGCTCTCCTACGTTGGCAACCTGGTTCATCCCTCACATTGAGGTCCTCCAGGGCTTCCCTCACAAGGTGATTTATGTACCGTTTCAGTCAGTCACCTGCCAGTGGTTCCTTGACCCATTCTTCCTGATCAGAGAGGGCCTCCAGCTCCATTTTCCACCCAGGTTTATGGTTACCCTGGGTGAGGGTTACTCCCTTGGTTCTTCCATCCCAGCTGTCTCTCTTTCCTATGCCTATAGACCACCAGGGCTTTGTGGAATTTTCGCAGGAAGCTTCACTGTCTTCGATGGGGGCCAGTCTGTGTCTGGCTGGGTAGCTGTCGAAGTTTCTCCCCAGCATTCGGCTTCCCTTTGCTCCTTGCTATATTCAGACATTTTTGCAGGGTCCCCTTGGTAGAGTGAAGTTTTTTTAAAAAATTCCTTTCCGGGTTAACCTCTATTGCAGATTCTGCTTTATGTAAGCAATGGACTTTTCCCCTTCAACTGAAAAGAATGAACTTCTGAAAACTAGGTATTTCAAAAGGAATTCTTTATTGAAAGGAAGTGAATCCAGTACTGGTCAAAGCAGAATCTAAGATGCTTCCAGGCACACAGTAATAGATAAAGGGAGTTAGAATCCCTCCCCTTATTTAGATGTGGATTTAGTCAAACAAAGAACCAATATGTTAATTCCCCCCTCCCCTTCTCTGGGAATGTATCTTTTTTTATTTTAAATTCATATTTATACCCTGCCGTTCTCTGGAGACTCAGGGCGGCTTACAATTTTTGGGATACAACCCAATGTGCTCAGCAATAGCCTTCCTTCCATTGTATATGCCTGCTTATTACTAAGCGGCATTTTTACAAAGTCAGCTTATTGCCCCCAACAATCTTGGGTCCTCAGTTTACCTACCCCGAGAGGATGGAAGGCTGAGTCAACCTTGAGCCTGGTGGGATTTGAGCCTGCAATAATTACAGGCAGCTGGACCTAAGTGCTAGGCTATTAACAGCCTGCACCACCAAGGCCCTTAGAATCTTAGAAGAACATACTGCCCTCCTCAAAAATATGATAAATCCACCAGCGGGTCATCTTCTGGATTGCTTTCGGACTGGCTCAGGTCTCCTCGGGGCATTGGGGATTCTTCCTCTGCATTGTGGGCAGGGGGACCGGAACCTCACAGCTTCTCGGCTTCTCAGGCCAGTTTCTTTTCCTCGAGGGTTGGATTTTCCAGGTTTCCCCCCTGATGGATGGTATGGCTTTCTGGCAGGGGTTTTTGAATGGCATTCTGCTGTGTGGTGCCCCTCTTTTCCACACTTAAAGCAGCCAGATGGTCGTGGGGTCTTGGTGGTTTGGGGTTTGAAAAATTCCCGCTTTCCCTGGGGTGGGGATCTTCTCCAGACTTTGCCACTGCGGTATTGGTTACGGGTCATGTCTATCTCCGCCTCTTCTGCCATCAGGTACCATTCATGCAGGAGGTTTGGGGCCCCAGGGGCCAGATGTGCATATACTTGGATCTGTACAGGGAAGAGAAAGAGGAAGAGAAGCGGGGAGGAAAAATACTCTGTCATTCTTATTTATTTCCAAATAGATGGTGAATCTATGATGATACTGAATTGCAGTAAGGAATGGATATATATCATACCCCGCCCAGTGTTTGCTTGATTCTTTGTTTGTTTTTGCATCTCGTGATATGGCTGGTTTGCTTAAATCATTTGGAACTCAGTTGTAGTGCCAGGAACAGTCTGCTGTAAATATACTTTGGCTTTTATCGTTTCATACTGCAGGTTGAATTACTTATATAGCTTTATGTGTATCTGCTGCATAAAAGCTTTCATCATCAAGCCCCGCTTTCCCTATCTCTATATTATTATCAAGGTGAATGGTTAAAAGGTGATACTCCTCTAATAGATATGACCTGGAGTCTGTATATTTTGGCATCACCGCTACTTTGTCAGTTATGTGTTTTTCTGAATGCTTTAAAAGATTTATAATAAGAACGACAAAGCACAAAATGCTGCAATTTATCTTTGCCTTCTAACTAGCAATCCTGTCCAGACTCCATCTAGCCATCTTCCATAAGGCCCAGTTCCATTTTCTAGTATTTTCACTGCCCTTTGCTTATGGATACCTGTCCACCCATTCTTCTGGCTGTCAACCATCTTCACATTTCTCTAAATGTTTACTTTTAAACAAAATCTCCAAAAATGTACTACTTCAAATCTCATTTTTTTTCTCCCAGAATGCGGATAGCTTTTTTCTCTGTGATCTCCTTTTTTACTCACTATCTGATAGCGTGTAGTTCCTGCATTCTATATCAGAAGGAGTGATGAATGCTTGCTCTAAGGTGGGAACAAAAAACTCTTTTATTTGTTTGCTCTTCTGGTTCTTGTTCAGATTAATACCACTAATATCATAGAGAAGATATTCACTAGCATTTTTACGGTAAGATTAGGAGTGAAGTAGCATCTCTTATGCATTATTCAACGATTGTCTATCGGCAGTGGCAATTGTTGCAATTTGATGGCAGAATTGAGACACTGCCAGAAACTCACATCATTTGTTAATATATATCCATCGCTGTGAATGAGTGCTGTTGGAATTAGGAGAATCAGCACCTTATACACTACTGCAGTGGTGAAATTGGGTTTCCTTGGGAGTGCATTTTAGCCAATGACAGACATTTTATTATTGTAAGAGATTTTATTGAACTGTTGTGTGGTTAATTAACTGAAAGATTATCTCCTAAATTACATAGTTCCTGTACCCATTAATCCTTCTATTAATGTTAGAGAACTTGGTTGACAATAATTTCCAGCTAGGGGCCATAAACCTAAAAATTCATTGTGGGTTTTTTTTAAGTCAGATGCTTCTAAATACCGTTTTTTTCAAATGTCTCATTCTTTTCTTTTGCTTCCTTTATTTTATATAACTTGAAATAAAGAATAATGAAGGAAGTTCTGAGCTGACCGACATTGTCTGAGGCCATAAGCAAAACAGGTTGAACCTAATTTGACTTGGATCAGTGAATAGCAGGGCCAAGATTTAATGCAGGCTGCAAAGTTGGGGGAAAAAATCCTGGAATTAGTGTTAATATATAGTTTTCTTCAGAAATCTCTAAATGGTTCAAATGTAATTCAGTGATATTTGCTATAGGGAAATTCTAGGTTTAACTCTGAATATTTTATTGCATTTTCAAGGTGCATTAATTGTCTGTACATCCATCCATCCCAGAAGGATAGTGAACTATTTATATGATACCAAAAATCCTGCATGACTGTTTCTGTGTGGGTATCCATAATCAAGATTGATTTGAGAGCATTGTATTTTTCACTGAATAAAATGATTCAATTCCAAATATACTGTCAATCAATCTCAATCAATAAAAAAGGAGTAGAGACCATCACCTAATTAATTTTAGTGTAGTCAGAAACCTCTAAGCTATATATTTGTACAACACATTTTTGGACTGGATTTCAATTGAGAACATAAGCCTGCAGACTTCAGAGAAGATGCCTCTCTTCTTGATTATGTTCTAACTTTTCAATTTTTACTTGAAAAATATTCCACCAAACCCCAGTCAGCATTTTACTTTTTATTGACCTTAGATAGGCCTTCATCTTGTCTCTGTGCTCAAATTATGGGAGAAATTGAAGAACACTTAACAGGTATTTGTGCTCATCCATAAACATGGGAATTCTCAAATGAAGGTGCATGTAACATGCACGGACATTACTCTACAAAAATGTGTGACAAGGGTACATTCCCACCCTTCTTTTGAGGTTGCTTATCTATCTTTTTGTTGCGAAATGGAATAATCCAAAATTGGGAAATAATCTCTAATCTCCTTTATGCTGATGATGCTATACTATTTTCACAAAAATTGATCTGCTTCCTAAACTTACTGAGTTCTCTCAAAAAATGCTCATAATGGAAAGATTTTTTTTTTGGGGGTAAACCCTCCTCCAAAACCAAGATTATGGTGCTTGTTAATTGCCCTAAGTTTTATATAAACAATCACCTAATACAACAAGTTAAAGTATTTAGGTAGTGTTTTCCATGTAATTAATAAAATCCCATGCTGTCAGCCCTCCCAGGTAAACCAGACAGGAAACATGATTACAAGAGCTACTTTAAAATTTATAATTTAAAATTCTACTTTATGATAAGGCTGCATTAAAAGATCTTGTAGGTCTGAAGGTACAGATTTCTGTTTTTAATCACCCAATCAATAAAGGCAGTTCCTTCCTTTGTTTTTCTGACAGTTAAGCAATTGTGGACTCCTCTCTTCTAGAGAGGAAGTTACCAATGACATGTCTGATTGTTTTCTAAGCAGCATCTCTTTCCTTCATCCCCCAAGGTAATTCTCACTTTCCATTAGACATGCCAACTATATTATCATCCAGATGGGCTATAAATGCACATTAGCCAATACTAAGCTACATGTTATTGACTTGGAGATAGAAACAGACCCCAGAAAGGTATTTTGGAAGCACACTGCTCATTTCCCACTTGCTAGGTCCTTTACCTGGATAATAGTCCCCAAATCCAAAGTGGTTTTTCTCTTTCAATGAACCATTTCCCAACAGCTGTTACTGAAAGGAGATACTGGAATATTCCATTTAAGTGTGGAGTCCCCTTTGCAGTGGGGGGAACTATCACAATGATAGATAATGTTGCATTGTACTACTTGTTCTATGAGGATATTCACCAGGAGTTGTTACATGGTCCTTGACATAAAACCATTCATTTAATGACTGCTGGGAGGAAGGGAGAGAGAGAGAGAGAGAGAGAGAGAGAGAGAGAGAGAGAGAGAGAGGGAGAAAGAGAGGTGGGGAGAGAGAGAGAAACATGGACAAGCGAAGGACTGAGTTGGGACTTTTTATAAGTGAGGAAGGCTACGAGCATAGTGTAGCTGTCTACTAAGTAGAATGTTATAGATTATGTGAGTTTCCATTCAATCTTCTGTATCCTGATTTTGTGAATCTGAATAAATACACTTTGCTGGTTGTTAACTGCAGACTTAATGACAGTTATAATTTGTATGAGATACAATGTCTTTGGCAACTTCTTTCAGTCCCCACCCATTATGAAATATAGTGTGCCTTCATCTGTTTCTGTTTCCTGTCTCAATAATTTCATCTCCCATATGCCAATTTTCTCCATCACTCAACACTCAGTCTCACTTTGAACTCTCATAAATTGCCCAGAGGTCTGTAAAAATATATTGAGAAATGGAGTCAAACAAGTAAAAGATATGTTTAGCTTCATCATTTTTGCCCTGGTAGAAAGGATTGACCCCAAATACTTGGAGCTAGCTGGTTTTACAAATGGTTGCTTCCACATTTTGCAGAAGTAATATGAAGATTATGTGAGCAGGGATTCGGGCCAATTTTTAAACATTACTGGCCAAAAAATGAAATGCAGAGAGAGAGATACAGAAAGAGATTTGATGATCATTTTTAACCTTCCATTAGCATGGCTAATGAGGAGAGAGAATGAGCAGAAACTGAAGGATAAAAATTACTGTTGAAATGCAAAATTACCACAAAATTATATGTATTTTCAAGAGTAACAGGAAAAGAGAATTGTAATATATCCTAATATGTTTCCATGGATTTCATGAGCCTTAACAGATGCAGCTTAAAATTCTTGCACAAAATCAATGTTGGTTTAGAACTAACTTGAGTTTATAGATATTTAGAATGTCTATATTGTTATTTTCCTGGGCCCTTTGTAGGGTTCAGTTCACTGATGATGTTAGCTATTTTGGTTATGAAATGTCTGCAAGAAAACAACCAAATTCAGAGAGCACCAAAGACCCCACAGTTCAATCCTACACCATACATATTATCTTGTATTACTATTTTCATCTGTCCTAAGCCCTCAGGAGAACTATTTGAAGAAAACACTCCACAGAATTCTTAAATCCAACTTGTTGATCAGTGATGTGTTAGGCTGTGGTAGATTTTCTACAGGACTTTTACAATCAGTTGTTAAAAATTAATGGACACAGTGAAATATGGCAGTGTGGCTAAAGCTTTAATAGCTGTACAAGCCTGCAATCATAAAAAATAATGTTGAAATGATCCTAAATCTTTTTGCTTCGATTGCTTGTGGTTTGTTTGGCAAAAACTTTATCTCAATAGCTTCAATACTATCTTCTCATTGATCTATGGGTTTTTTTTTTTTAAATTAAGAAACATTGAAGCCAATTTCCAGTATTTTCTCATGTTTCAGTGTCACTAAAAAACAAAACCATGTCAGTATGATCACATTTAATGCTTAATTACTGGGAATGCCTTGAAGGGGAGAATAGTGAAATTGCAACTTTAATAATTTTCCATCTCTCCTCATAGTCAGGATCTTTCTATTCCACCTACAAGCAATATGAGGGAGAAGCTAACACTAACTAAATATTATTGATTAGATAAAAGTCAAGAATAATGTTCTCAGCTAAATGCCTAACCAAGCTTCAACTGATTGCTTTCCTTCTTTTGGATGAGCATTTTTAGAGCAGTCATATTGTCTGCAAACTTATGAGCAGTGGACAATGTTGGCAAACCTTTTTGGCACCACTGGTTGTCTGGCTTCTGGTGCGCATGCACCTGGTCTTCTGGTTTCTGGTGTGCATGCACATGCAAAGAACACATGCCAGTGCACATGTGGCGTCTCCCTCTACTGGAAAGCCCAAGACCCTTCCTGGCCTCAGACGGAAGGGGTGTTGGTGTTGCCAGGGATTGGGTTGGGGAGCCAGCAGGTGGGAGAGCTTCACCCCAACTCTGGCTGGGATGAGGCACCCCTCTCTAGCCCGCCACCAAGAACAAGTCAGCAGAATCCCCTCTTACTTCTGTTAATGGAGTGCAATTGCTTCCTGGCCAGCGTGTCTCTTACCCAGGTGCCAGACAGATGTTCTTCCTGCGTGGAGTCAGCTCCTGCACAGCCCCACCTTCCCAGAAGAGCAGCAGTGTCAGCCACAATGGGGTGAGGGACAGGAGCGAGAACTGCTGCTACCCTTTCGCCCCCGGTGGCAGCAGAACCAGCGGGTGGGGCAGTTGACCGCTCTGCCAGATGCTCCTGCTGCTTCTGGGGGTGAAAGGGTGGCAGCAGTTCTTGCTCCTGTCTCTTGCCCTGTCCCTTCCTCTGCTGCTCTTGTGGGGAGGCAGGGCTGCATGTGTGAACCACCGCCACCCTCTCACATTCAGTGGTGGCAGGAGCAGCAGGCAGGGCAGCATTTGCTGGCTGGGTGGTCAACTGCCTCATGTTCAAGCTGGCCAGCACACCAGAACCTGGAAGAGCAAGGAGAGCAGAGCTGCCAGCCAGAATGGGCGGGCCGGGGCTTTACTTCCTCCATGCCCGAATGGGCTTCTTGCATGGCCCCAACCCTCCAGCCCATGGCACCAATGCGCATCTGCAGTCCAGAACACTTGGCTGGCAGCTCTGCTGGGAAGATGATTTTCTGGCTTCTGGCATGCATGTGCCCCAGCCAGCAAGTCTTCGTGCACTTATGCACTCCAGAAACCAAAAGACCAGGTGGCTGGTGCACATGCGTGCTCTGGGAACCAGAAGATCATCTTCCCAGCACGCACATGTGCATTGGGTGGCTGCTCTTCTGGTTTTGGGTGTGCATGTGCACATGAAGTCCAGCTGGCCGGTGCACCAGAACCCAGAAGAGTAAAGAGTGATGGCTGGCATGCCTGGAGAGATGGCTCTGCGTGCCTCTTCTTGCACATGTGCCATAGGTTCACCATCACTGAGCTAGGATCTATTCTTTCCAGTTGATTGGTCTAGTGGTATTGATGAGTTACTAATATTTGAAATATCTTGTTATACAATACACATAACACAGCTCCTTTTCTCTGGAAGCTGGATCTTCCAAGTCAAATAGTATAGAAACATGTGTACCTTCAGTTGAATCCTCAGGATCCTTGGTTTTTTTGTGGAAGTGATCAGTAATGAATCCTTTTTGTAAAAATGGTCAAATGTTGAGGCTGGGGAAAATTCTTACTACCTATTTTCATGGGAGGTCTAACAGATGATACTCCATGAAACACAATCCAATTTGTACTGAATGGCATCTAATAATCCTTTAAAATAATGTTGTGGGGAGGGGGTAACAAGCCATCCTGGCTTCTTCCAAGTATGCAGTTTAGTGTGAGGGTACTTTTTCCCCCTGTGATGACAATTCAGTCTGAATTATGTTTTGATAGGAATGGAATGGAATCGAATAAATATTGGAATGAAGAATGGAATGGAATAGAACAGAACAGAACAGAACAGAACAGAATATAATAACAGGGTTGGAAGGGACCTTGGAGGTCTTCTAGTCCAATACCCTGCTTAGGCAGGAACCACTCCAGACAAATGGTTATCCAATCTCTTCTTAAAAACTTCCAGAGTTGTACCATTTACAGCTTCTGGAGGCAAGTTGTTCTACTGATTAATTGTTCTAACTGTCAGGAAATTTCTCATTAGTTCTAGGTTACTAGGAAGCAAGAAAAAAATCATTTCTGAAATTCTTCTAGCTTTTCCCAATCTGTTGCCATCTCAATGTTACTGGCCCAAAACTTTCCAGAAATTTTCTGGAAGTTCTGGATGGTTAGCAGTCCCAACAAAATTGAAAAGCATCTGGCTGGGAAAAACTGAAATACTAACTTTTTGTTAGCAACTTCTAATATTCTTGAGGAGTACTAGGGAATGGTGAATACAGTAGATAAATTATTGATTTGTCTATTTATCTATTTATTTTGCATGATTTGTATGCCACTCCAATCATAACATCCTGGGCAGTTTGCCTGGGCTGAAACAACCATAAAAGCTCAAAACCACTAAAAATAAAAGATAGATTAACTCAGCCAACAACACATTATGCCAGAATCCCTAATTCTGTAGGGAAAGAAGTCCATCCCCCCACATTTCCTTCCTGAATGTTAATAGGAGGAGTCATCTTTACATTAGGGAACCAGCAGTTCCATAGGTATAGGATAGACATCAGAAATGAAAGCTGCTCCTGTAGTTTTATGGCATTTTTTATACAACATGCCTCAAAAGTGTAGACTGGATAGACTGCATTTGAACGGATAGGACCGAAGCCATGAAGGATTTTATTGGCAATAACCAGCATTTTGAACTGAAACCTTCAAGCTGTGGTCTAATCTAGCAGAGGATATATTATGCCTGTAAAGCAATGGTGGGATTCAATTTCTTTTACTACCGGTTCTGTGGGCGTGGCTTGGTGGGCATGGCAAGGGAAGGATACTGTAAAATCTCCAGTCAGAAGTGGTATTTGCCAGAGCTTCCGGTTAGGCTCCCTCGGTGATGGACCGAAATCTGTGATTGTCTGCAGTTTCGGTTCGTGCTCACCACTAGAGGGCCCCAAACTACCTGATTTGGGGCTGAAGCCACCCTGTAGAGGTGGCAGAGAAAGGGGAGAATGCCAGCTGAGTTGAGGGGAGCCGCATTCCCCCACCTCGGCAAGGTATAAAACTCCTCCCCAACGGCAGATGCACTGGTAGCCAAAATGGCCACCAGAAAGAGGAAGAGAATTGTGTAGGAGCAGAGAAGGAGCTCAGCAGGCTCTGAAGGATCTGAATACAAGGTGCCCTAGAGCTAAAATACTTAAGAACTCTTTGGAAAAGACCTTGAAACTGCGTCAAAGAAGAGGGGGAGGGGAGATCTGACAACTGGAAGTGGCTTTGAATTTTGAGAGAAAAGTTAGAAGAGGAAAATAGTGCAAATGATCCTGACACCAAATAGGCAAACTTAAAGCTGAAATCGAAAGTGTCAAAAGGTAAACAAGGAGCTTGTTAAACTTAAAAGCCAGAAAAGAATAAAAAGCGGAAGAAGGGAAAAAGGGGGTGGAACCTGGACATACTAAAGAGTGCCACCTGATGCTAAAAGAAATCAATGTGAACTTTTAAAAGACTTTTAAAGTATAACGAAGTAAATGAAATTTTGCTACAATCAAATAGAGCCCCTGGAAAGTGAAAGTTGAGCTTGGAACTTGGTAACAAAGAAAGAAGCAAGAAAAAAACTCTTCTGGAATTGTTTGACGATTTTGGAAACTTTGAACAATAGATTATTACTAAATATAATTGAAATTTATTCTGGGAAGCAATCTCATAGAATTTGGTTGTCTAAAAGTACTGGGAAGTGTTGAAAGATGGCAGAACTGTATTTGGAACTGAAAATGGAATTTAAAAATATGAAGGAACAACTCCAACTAAAAGGAGAATCGTTTGGCTTTGTTCTGCAATTTCTAGAAATGGCCGTTTTGGACTATGAGGATCAGCAAAAAACTTCAGAGGAAGAAGAAGACTTGAATAAAGGAGAGGCCATCTTTAATAAAAAAAAATGGGACAATGAGGTTTGAAACTCAAAAAGGGGGGGGAAGGAACTTAAAAATTGGAGATTAGAGGAGATAATCAGAAAAAGGAACAGTGTGAGAAATAAACAAAATATAAGGAAAGAGCAGAAGGGAAGCATTAAAGAGGGAGAGGGACAAAAACTGGAGTGAGAAATAGGGAGAAAATAAAGGGGAAAAAAGTTATAAAAAACAGAATCAGGAAATAAAGAAATATGGGAAACAAACAAGGATTAAAGGGAATAATTTGATTGATAGACATAGAGATAATGGCTGAAAATACAACTAAAATAGAGGATTCTGCATGGTGATAAGGGATTGTATAAACATTTTAGAAATAAGAAAGGTAGAAACAGGAAAATATATGTAATTAAAATCGGGATTGTTACTTATTGGAATGCTTGATAACAGTTAGTTCAAATAAAAAACAAAAATATGTAAATTGAAATGCATTATAAGATGGATTGTAAGGGAAATAATATCAGTCTTTCCTTCTTTTTAGGATGAATTTGAACTGATTATCTTCTTCCTTTTTATTTTTATTTTATTTTTTATTTCTTTTAAACTTAAAATTGTTTAGAGGTAATTTAAAGGGGAAGTACCATGCGGAATCTGACTAAAAAGGGATTTATGCTATAATATAACTATTAGGTGACGGGAATTATAATCATTTAATGGGATAATTTAGAAGTAGAATTTGTAATGGGATGTGAAAGGGAATCAACTATATGAAGGTGACACACTTTAATTGGCAACTATAGGGGAAACCTTGTTTTGTAATGTTTGAAATGTGGATATGGATTGAAATTGTGCACAGGACAGATGAAAGTATAATTATTTGGAAAATACGAAAACCTTGAAAAGGATATGTAATAGATTTAGAAATGAATGAGAGAATTATAAAATAAGCCTGAGAGAAGTATTTGAGGGGAAAAATTAATAAAGAATATTTAAAGTAGTGATAAAACATGCAATTGAATGTGAAAGATAAAAGATGAATATGTAACTGAGATTATATTTGTATGGAGATTTGAAGACCTGGAACCAAGCTGTTCACTAAAAAAAAGATGTTTTATTTTCTTTTTTTTGTGAAAACTGAAATAAAATTCTAAAAAAAAAAAAGTGGTATTTGCCAGTTCTCTGGACTACTCAAAATTTTCGCTACTGGTTCTCCAGAACTGGTCAGAACCTGCTGAATACCACCTCTGCTGTAAAAGATGCCATCTTGTTCTGGTGCCTGCTGATCTATAAGGTCTTATCGTCGATAATTATTAATCCCCCTCATCATATAATAGAGAAAAATCTGAACAAAAAAACAAATAAGATTGTTAAATGAGTAAGTGACAGGGCTGTGGCTTTAGGGCAGATGTAATATTACCTGTAGGACATAATTAGGTGTTGTTTTCTTTACTACCTCAACGCTGTATGCAAAGCTTGGTACAGATTGCTAATTTGTTGCTCATGTTTTATACAAGGATCAATGGAAAATACTTCAAATTATGTAACAAAATATTTATATTCTTTCTAGAAAACTTATTTAGACCAATTATTATTGTATTATTACCATCCTCTGCAAGATGAAAGCCTCTTATAGATTAAAATTTATAAAATGTAATCTACCATACTGATCTTACAAAAGTGTATTTTTCATCTTCTCAATCTAGGACTAAGAGAGAGTGACTGGTTTAAAGGAATCCAGTTGTTTCCAGGCTTAAGAGAGGAGCAGAAGCTGCTCTCCTTATTCCTAATCCAGGATCTTCACCACCACATCACATTGCCTCTTGTTATTTGTGTGTGTGTGTGTGTGTGTGTGTGTGTGTAACAAATTACAAAATATAACTACAAAACTACGCGAAGGGAGAGGTTTCACGTGTGTCTGTATGCATACAGATATATTATAGGTTTGCCCTTGAAAGATTCCTAAGCAAGAAATCTCTTTAGCTGCAATACTTCACTTTTATTAAAATTAATAACTGTCTGTGAGAGGCAATACAATTTTAGTAGATCATTGAAGATACAATAAAATTGCAGAGTGCTTTTTGCTAGAGATATCAAATAGAAAATTGACAAAACTTCTGCTCCTATTGAATTTAATTCATTGCTTCTGCTGGTCCCCTTGGCACCAGGAGCTGGGGAAAAGATCAAAATTGCTGAGAAAATCTGCTATATAGTTGGAATTTAATGTTTAAGGAAGAAACTCCAGTCCTGTTTTGCTTTTAGAGGAATGAAGAAATTGCTTAATATGACCTTCCCTAGCCTGGTGCTTTCAAGAGATGATGAGGTGCTATTTCTGAGACTTGCAGTGCCAACAAATATGAAAGGCATCTGGCACAGTAAGTCTTTCTGATAACATTTCTAGAATTGAAAATTTTACCTTCCAGCTAGAAAACTATGTGAATGACTTGGGATGTGGGATAACAGAGTCAGATGCAAAACAGTGCTTCTTCTACCTTGTGGAGTGATTGCCCTTTAAAACAATAAATTCTACCTACCTTTTACAGATCTTTAGTTTAGACCTCAGGGTACTGTGTCCACATCAGAAAAACTTGTGTTATAACAGTAGTTTCCTTCAGGCATTTGGAAGAAACCAGTGTTGTATTTAGAAACGTATCTACTTGCCAAGAAAAAAAAAAGCCATAGGGCCTTGTGAAAAGCAAATTCATCAGTTTTCTTCTGGGAAATGGAGCATCTCCATCGGAGAAGCCATTTTGTGAGAGCCCATTACATGCTTTCAAAAATCCAGATGGGCTTTCTTGCACATTAACTAAACCTCCTGCAACTCATAAATTGATCTGAACCCAGACCAACATCATTAAAAATATACTGTAGGGAAAATAATGAGCACTTCAGCAGAAATAGTAAATTTCTAAACAGAGACTTGGCTTTAACCTCTGAAAAATAAAATCTTTCAATGCTAAGCTCCTGAAGGATTTGAAAAGTCCTCATACTACTATTCAGAGAAAATCACCAAAAGATCAGTGCATTCCAAAGTAAAATTCAATTCTGTGGCACGGGGAATATGATCCTAAATTGTCTTCAGCAGGAGACAGCAGATCACATGAGCCATTTGATGGGCTCCATCCCACTCTGGGTTCCCCAGGCCCGCTGGCACAACCAGGTCTTCAGTGGCTTCCGGAAGAGTGCTGGGGGGGGGCATTCTAATCTCTGGATGAAAGATGTTTCAGAGAGAGGGAGCCACCACAGAGAAGGCCCTCCTCTGGGTCCACCAGGTTATCTCCTTCAGGGATAGGATTCGCAACATTCCCTGTCTCCCTGCTCTAATGGATGGGCTAGATGTGACCAGCAAAAGACATTCCCTCAGATAACTTAAATTTATCTGATTATGGTATAGAGCAGAGGTCCGAACTTGGCAACTTTAAGACTTGTGGACTTCAATTCCCAGAATTCCTGAGCTTACATGACTGGAGGAGGAATTCCTCCTCCAGTCATGTAAGCTCAGGAATTCTGGGAATTATATATATAAGTTTTCGTAGATTTTCACGGGTAAGACCCGAATACACCAAGACCTACATATATATATATATATGTATATATGTATAATAATATGTATGTAGGTCTTGGTGTATTCAGGTCTTGTCCCGTGTAAGATTGAGAATACCTTGGCAATCTTCTCAATCTTACACGGGACAAGACCCGAACACACCAAGACCTGTATACTTGTACCCGTGAAAATCTACGAATATATATATATATATATATATATATATATATATATATATATATATATAATTCTTACTTTTTTCTGCTTTCCTTGCTAATCTTTCAGCCCTCCTTTAGATATTAAAACACTAGAAATCTCGACAAAAATAAAGTGCTTTTGAGAAGTAAAAGCAGTGATGGGATTCAGCTGGTTTGTACTGGTTCAAGCAAACAGGTTGTTAAATACTCCGCACTACACATACACACGCTATCAAAGTGGATCCTGGGTGCTATGCTGTACTGCAGTGGGGAAATGGGCAACTGAGTGGCCGGTATGAGGGAAGGTCACTTTCCCTCTTCCTTCTCCATTGCAGTGCAGTGCAAGGCCCAGGATTCACTTTGATAGTGGGTTTGTGGGGGGGTAATTTAACAAGTGGTGTGCCCAGGGTCAGGTTGACCATTGCAGGGGGCTTGTCCTGCATGTGCGGCGGAGCTGGAGGACGGGATGGGCCATGCCTTCCATGACAGCCAACCTGACCCTGGGCGAACCAGCTGTTAAATTGTTTGAATCCCACCACTGGGTAAAAGTAATTGTAAACAGAGCCATTAGAATGCTATTAAAAAGGAGAATGTACCAGCAATCCATCTTCAAAGAATCTTAACATGTTTGAGATGGGGAAAGAAAAAAAGAAAGTAAGTTCAATGGGATATCATTTATTCCAGATTATTTCAGATTGTTGTTTGCAATGATTTAACTCAAAATACATACACAAAATGAGAGAGAAAACAAGAAATCGAAACATAAATGAATCTGATTCATTAAAGTAAGCTATTGAGTGAGATTGGGAGGAAGTGAAGGATTTTGCTGCAATGACCTGCAGGCAGTAATACTCTATTTTGACATTACTGATTGTCTATTGCATGTTCTCCTAGTTAGAAATTAATTAACCATTCTGTCAGGCTCACTAGAAGGATCGGCTTGTCAACATTTTCTCAAATTGATGCTTTGGTTGCTTAGGAGAAAGAAGCAAAATGGAAACAGGTATGTGGATTATAGAGCCAATAAAAAAAAAGTTCACATGTATTATGATTCTGCAAGCAATTTGTAGAGCAGTGCTCTGAAGACTTAGCCCATCAGAAGAATAATTATTTAACAGGCTCCATTTTTAAATCAATTTAACAGAACTGATTGACATAGGCATGACAGTGGCTCCCAGTGTAGGGCGTTTTCAGATAAATCATTAAGCAAATTGGTTGAAAATGTCACTCAGTGCCACTTATCACTTACAACTAAAATGGCAGTTTAGCTTGTCCGAATCTGATGCCTTGCAGATGAGTTGGAACAGCTACTTCTTTGATTCCTAGCTTCTGGGCATGGTGTTTGGGGACAATGGGAAGTGTATTTTCAATGTACATGGTAGTGCCATGTTGGGGAAAGCTTCTCTAAGCTTTTCTCTCTATGTAATTTAATTAGTCAATTTCTCTCTTTTCTAAGTAACAACACATGGCTTGGATTTATTTAAGATGAGAAGTATTTAAATTCAAAGTTGCTCACCTACATACTTAAAAATTAGGTTTATTTATTGATATATTTACTTATCCTGTGATATTTGATATTCCAGATGCTCTAACATATGGACTATGGCTTAATATTTTGAAAGTATTCTTGCTTTGAAATTCTTCCTTTCCATTTATTCCTCTGATAAAACTGTGAGAAGCTGAACAATCAGCTTTGAATTCATTTTCAAGAAATTTTGTTGGCATGAAATGTGCTCCTATTCCATATCCACTAGAATCTTCATGAGGAGTAAATATTGCAGAGAATCCAAAATCTGTATTGAACACCAGAGTTGGAGACACCTGGTATCTCCCTACCCCAGTTGGCACCATACCAGATGCCCTTGAAAGAAGAAATTTCTATAGTTAAACCAAGAAACACTAGGGAAACATTTAAAAGCTGTCTGGTTGAAATTCAGTGCTGAGGTAGCATCCAATTTGTCCATGATGGACAATTTTCCTTCTCATCTGGTTTTCTTTCTCGTAAAACTATAGTAACAAATCTGTTACAATCCTTCCCCTGACATGCCCACCAAGCCACGCCCACAGAACCGGTAGCAAAAAAAAATTGAATCCCACCACTAGAACTACACCAGTTCTTTTCCAGTCCTCTTGCAGTTCCCCAGTACTTCTTTGAAAAATATAGTTCAGTGGTTCTGAGATCATGTCTGCCAATTCCTTCAGAACCTTGGGGTGTAATCCATCTGGTCTGGTGATTTGAACAGGTGATTTGAACTGGGTGGACAGGTGCTTACTTACCATTTTCTTCTGTATTTTAACTTCTGTTCTTAATCTGTTTTTTTATGGGGCTGTTCGAAGGTTGGACTGTTTTTTCCCCTTTGTGTAAAAACAGGTACAAAAACTGAGTGAAGTAGTTCTGCTTTCTCCCTGTTGCTTCTTACCTTCTTGCCACTTTCTCCCACCAATGGACCAATAGTTTTCTTGACTTTTTTCTTGAACTCAGATGAAGGAAGGAGGGAGAGGGGAAGCACATTCAGACTTGCAAAATTTGTTACCCTAACCTTAGAATAAAAGTGGTATTAGTTTGCTTCTCTTTGGTTTCTACATTTGTTTTAGCTTGGAGGACTGACACTTACATATATACATATACATTTATTTATTTATTTATTTAGAAAATTTATATTGCTACCTACTCACACATGGCAATTCAAGGTGGCTCACAGCACAAAAAAACAATATAAAAGAAATAAAAACAAGAAAAGATGAAAATAATAAAATAATAATCCCCCAACCCACATTCATACCAGCCATTTAATGGGCTCTGTCCACCTGTGACAGATATTACAGATCTTAGCCCATCAATGAAACAACTAACTTTATTGATCCCAGTCTGCTGTCCAAATGCACCAGAACCAGCCCTATTTGATGAGGGGGGGGGGTTTGCTCTTACTTGGCTTCTGGCCATCTTCAAAGGAGAAAAAACAAATCTTACAAGACAAAGACAAAATGGATGCTGCTCTCTCTTTCTAAATGTGAACCTGAAAGAAGAAACCCACCCTTCTGCATAGATTGCTGGTGTTTTATTTTCCTGAGGTTTTAACATATCTTCCTATTACCTGGGTAAAGAAATGGATTTTTACAACATTCAGTCAAAATCATAAGATTAGAAAGTTTTTCAGAAATACCTAGAAATGCACATACGTTCTGGGTTCCTTTTTATGAATTTCACAATGTTTTTTTCCAAAACATGATTCATCAGTTCAGAGATATGGAAAAGTTATCTGTTTATACTTAATATTTTAGTAATACATTTTGCTTTGCATAAGCAGGATTTTATCTAGCTATAATTAAACTGAATATTGCAGTATTGAATATTTCCAAGAGGCAAGTCCGAATTATTTGATTAATAACATTGTTATTAGTCAGATAGTTAAGAAAGAAGGCAGGTTGAACTTGATGGATTGCTTTTCATGCATAGAAAATCAAGGAAGAGAAGATTAAAGGTGTTTGCAGTATTCATTCATTCATTCAATTTCTAATATTGACCTAAAGTCTCTTGAGTCATGCTCTACTGTGGTTGTTTTGGGTTTTGATAGAACAAGGGTAAGTAAAGCAAAATTTAGGAGAGAAAAATGAAATCCAACATTTAATTAGAGAAAAGGATAAGGCTTGAGGTTGTTAGGATTGTTAGAGATCTCACATATCCACTTCACAGTCTGTTTCTGTTGCTCTCGCTTGGGTGGAGGCTTCAACATATTTCGAGCAGGACTATGAGATTCTGTAACAGCTTTGTTCCTGATGCCCGATGCCTGGTAAACTCACAAGATTCATTTTTCTTGCCATGTACACAGGGGTGGGATTCCACCGGTATAACAACTGGTTTGGTGATCACGCACTTTGCTCTGTGTACATGCTCCACATTTCAAAAAGATTTTATACTTACCTTCTTCTGCAGTCCCTGTGACTAAAACAGCAAATGGCTCTGCCATGCGAATCAACTGTGCTCTCACAAAAGGGAATAGATCACAGGAAAGAAGAGGCTGGCGGATGGGCCCATATGCTTGTCGCAACGAACCAGTTCACTGCCAGCTGAACTTTGGAAGCAAGGGGTTCGCCTGAACAGGTAGTATCCCACCCCTACATGTACATTTATACATCCAAACTAGAGTGTGTTGTTTCTCCGTGTCATATAATATATATGAGTATATGCATGATTTTGTATTTATTTATTTTGTCATATTTATGTAGCGTATATTGGAAGTGGAGACCCTTTGAGAGCTGTATGCAATGAAATTTCATTTTAATGTATGCCAATTAGTGTACATTCAAAGTGACAATAAAGTTAGTCTCAGTCTAAGTTTAGAAACAGTTCTGACATATAGCTCCTGGTTATCTTCTTATATATGTAAGTTTCCATATTTGTGTAATTTTGTGATTCTATAGAAAACAGTGGAAATTTGTGGTTTTCTTCAGGTAATTTCCTTTACAGAAAGTTGCCTTCAAGTAAGTGAGGATAGAATCAATAAAAAGGTCAGTTTTGCTGAGAAATAAGAACCTTAGGAGGGTGGTTCAGATGGCATATTTTTCTATGGTATGATAAAGTTAAGATTAATATAGATTTTAAGAGTCATTATATTAGAGGTGCCATATTGAGTTATAATCTTAGATTGTACTCATAAATGTCATTGTGAGATTCAGCACAAGAAGTATTTTACACAGAAGAACAGTAGGTAAAGAAAAATAACTTATTGAGAGTCGCTAGAACAGGAACATAAAGAATACAACATGAAAGAAAACCATTTAAGGTAGATAATAGGACAGTTGGAATTGAGCAGTAGAAGACAGAATTTGAAGTTGAACTATGTAAAAATGATAAACATGTAATTGCTAAAATGTATAAATTTTTATTGAAATTTGAAACAGAAGAACAACAAGTGAAAGATTATGATAGATTTGGCTAAAAACTTTGGATACAATATAATGATGGAACAGTGGAAAATAATGTGTTGAAAGGATTTGTTTTATAAAATAATGTACCATTGGTGTATATTTCCTGAAAAATTGTATAAAGGTGTACAATTTGTATAAAGGTGTATTTCAGATCCATGTTGGAAATATAGAGAGTGCAAAGGATTGTAGACTTGTTAAAAAATCCAGAAATTTCTGAAGTAACATATATAATAATACAAAGAATATAAAATTTAATATTCAGTTGAACGCAAGCATTTTCTTGCTGGGATTAATGAACAGCCAATTAGAAAAGAATTATGGAAGAATTATGGAAGATAATTAGTGCTGTAGGACTATTATATGCACAAAAAAGTAAAGTCTCTGAGATATCCACAACTCTCATGTGAAGATGACAGAACTTGCAGAGATGGCAAAATTAACCTGTTTGATTAGAGATCAATAAATCCATTCAGCTGGGAACCCCTTGTGGACGGTTTGCTGAAAATAGAGAAAAATTGACTTTTTCTTTTTTTCGCTCTTTTTTCTTTTCTTTTATGGTGTTTTGTTAAAAATTTCTTCGATAACAAAATGAGAGAGAGGGAGGGAGAAAGAGGGAGAAGGTTAAAAGGTCAACTTCAACCCCTGACATTGTGTTTCCCCCCCCCCTTTTGTATCATGTCTTTTTATACTCCATGCTTAAAGTCATGGACTTTTCTTTTTTGTTTATTGATGCAGAATCTGTTGTAGGAGTAATTGTGGTTGATTAAATGTTCTGAATTGATTAAATTATATTGAATAAAGAAGCATATGTAGAGAGAACTCATCTTAGTTTTATGCTCTCTTGTCTTGATACTCATTATTTATTTATTTATTTTGTATGCCATCCATCTCACCCTCCAAAGCAACTTTAGGCAGCTTACAATATAAAAAAATCATCAATATTAAAGTATTAAAAGTGGATGGAAAATTAAAAACCAAAGACAAGGATGGTACAGTGGTGGCACCTTCTTAATTAGTCCATATGCCACCTCCAGGAAAGAATGCCTCTATCAGGACCCCAAGCTCACTGGAAGAGCAAAGTCTTATCAACCTTCTGGAAGGCTAAAGAGGTGGTGGCAAATCTCATCTCATGCAGCAAGAGCGGAGGTCACAGCAGAAAAGGCTGTGCTTCGAATTCCCACCAGCCCAAACTCATTGATTGTTTTTTTTTAACTGAGGCGTATAAAAAATATTGGTCCTGTCCCTTACTTTAATAGCATGGTCCTAGGCTCTAGGGAGTTTATGCAAGAATTGTGTAATCCATCATTACAGAATATTTAATCTTTCAGCAAATCTAATTTGGAATATTTTTTTTTTCAAATATGCTCTTTGTATCAAAAATATATCACTGTTGTTCCAGTATATTATTTCCTTTATTTAAAATTTTGTGGCACAAATAACTGGAAGAATTAGTCTAATGATAATGACATAGAATAAATACCATTTATCTATGTATCTTTTCTTTTAGGTATACTGAGAGTATTTGCACCAAGACAAATTCCTTGTGTGTCCAACCACACTTGGCCAATAAAGAATTCTATTCTATTCTATTCTATTCTATTCTATTCTATTCTATTCTATTCTATTCTATTCTATTCTATTCTATTCTATTTAGCAAGGCCAATTGAGCTCTAAAATTACACCAGAATTTTGCCTTTGAAACTCTGGTGTATCATACCAGCATGATTCTAACTCAGCTGAGCTTCCTATAGCCCAAAGCATTCTTTTTGCTTTGTGACAGCCCAGATTTAAAGCAATATCTTCAACAAAATGGATAACCACAGCTTGGCAGCCAATCTTTCCCTTTAAATATTTTTAATTGTGGCTGTTTGTCTGAGCTTTCTTTGGTTTCTGTACAAAACTAATTTTCTTTGCTGATTAATTAGGCACTTGGAGATCTCAATTATTGTACCAATATAAAATAATGTGACTCTAAAAATCTCATTATAGTGGCTTGTAACATTAACAATTTAATTTTAAAGTAACGAGTGAGGAAAAAAATTGTTGGGAAAAAATGGATAATATGGAACATTTTGTGAGGATTTTTGCTGTGATTGGAAAGCTCCCTTGGTGGTAGCTAGGTAAGTAATTATTAGTGCTACTAGTATGTTATGTTATCTAATTCAGAAGTTACTGTTTGTTAAAAAGGGTTAAAGGGTAGTCTTAAGAATCTTTCATTATTTTTCAGTGAAAAAATTAAAATGGTCTCCTACATGGTGTGAGTCCATCCATAAATATAGGGAAGGGTGGTCAGTATGACACACATTGCACAAGGAAAGGAAAATAAGATAATTAAATGGAAAAAGATGCAAATTTCCTCATCTAGAAAATAAAATAGTATGATTCAGCAGATTGATGTAGCTTTAAAAATGTGAATACATTAGGTTCATCAGTAAAAGTGTACTTTCAAACCATGGAAAGTAATTTAATGAGACTGAGTTGGGGGGAACAGAACAATTATGTAGAAGACACATTTGCAGATTTCACCACATGGGGCAGGACACCCACTCCCTAGCTCTATTTCAGTGGCCCAATGGTGAAGCAAAATGGTTACTAAGTGAACACATGAGAAAGAGGGGAGGAAATGTTAGAAATGACATCAGATACCTGGATCATATTTATTTATTTATTTATTATTTTATTCATATTTATATCCCACCCTTCTCCGGAGACTCAGGGCAGCTTACAATTTTTGGGATACGACCCAATGCACTCAGCAATAGCTTTCCTTCCATTGTATATGCCTGCTTATTACTAAGCGGCATTTTTACAAAGTCGGCTTATTGCCCCCAACAATCTTGGGTCCTCAGTTTACCTACCCCGAGAGGATGGAAGGCTGAGTCAACCTTGAGCCTGGTGGGATTCGAGCCTGCAATAATTACAGGCAGCTGGAACTAAGTGCTAGGCTATAAACAGCCTGCACCACCAAGGCCCACTATTACCATATATGGTGGACATGTGTGGGAGCTAAAAGATATTGGACTGAAATACATGCATGGTTGGAAAAAATGATAAAACAGCACATTGATTTAAAACCAGAGATGTTTTTAAGGGGGATTTTACCTGAAGGCTACAATAAAGAAATAACATATCTGATTATTAATATTTTAACTGCAGCTAGAATTGTATTTGCTCAAAACTGGAAAAATGAGAAAATTCTGATAGAGGAGGAAATGATTAAGAAAATAATGAAATGTGAAGAAATGAGTAGATTAACGTTAGCAATTAGAGAGCAAGAAGAAAAGGAGTGTTATAAGATTTGGGATTTATTTTATCAATGGTTAGATAGAAAAGTAAGAAATTGAAGTATAACATAAACAGTAATGATATTGTCAGCCTTCAAGATTTCTTTCCTTTGCTTTGCATCTTTCGGCTGTTATAAGTAACGGGGCGGGGAGAAGGGGTGAAATAGTTGTGGGAAGTGAACTGGAGGTTTTGAGAATAAACTGTATAAGTTGGGGGGGGTAAGTTTCTTGTTTATGCTTCTTTCCTGCGCTATGCGCAAGCACACCTCTTTATCAAAATAGGCCAAGGTCAATGAACAGATGCCTGCATCACCACCTGAAGATGCCCCACATGACATTACATACAACTCTAATTGGATGGACAGTTTGAACTATTGTGTGTGGGAACGTTGCCATCACTTTGTATATGTGATTTTCGCGCTCAATTCCTCAGATTCAGAATTCCTTTGATGCTACCACTTGATTTCCAGTAAAAGATATATTTTCTCTAATTAATGGAGTCTAAGTGTTTCTTTCTTGGATTTTGAATGGAGCACCACCTGACAGATATATTATAATTGATTATTTTTGAATATGTTATAGTATGAATACAATCTAGTAAGAATTGAGATTTGCTCTAAGAGATAACTTGAAATTGAAATTGAAATTTTAATGATAGCATAATAATGATATAATATGATATGGAAAGTTGATTAATACAATATGAATTGGAAGTTAAGAGGAAAAGATTATAGATATTGTGCACAGGATGTATATGCCAAACCGACACACTGTACAATTGAAAGAAGGTTTTATTTGTTGTTTTGTATATTTGTTATAAAAAAAACTTTTATTACAAAAAAAAAGAAAGAAAGAGGGAGAGAGATGCTGCAAAGATCATTGGTTGCTACCATCTCATACAGATAAAGTTCTCTTCAACATCCACAATAGCATTACTTTCAATCTAGCATGCATGTAATACTGAAATAAATTCATATTCCTTTTAAACAAAGGTCAAGTTCAGGGTACTCCAAACTTTCTTCATTTCAGCTGTCTAATTTAAATGGAGAAAATCATGCACATATTTTGAAGTAATTCAATCAGAAATATTTGGTAATTTATTGCAAACCACTCATTCATCAACCAGTTAACTCTGCTTTGCCTTCTCCTTCAACTTTCAACTATTGCAGTCAACCAGCTACATGATCTTACATTTAAGATAACTTTTGATAATTAGCTTTTGCTTTTCTCATTATTAAAAAGTTGCTGAACTTTCCTTCAGGTTATTCTTTTATGCGCACATTCATCTACTCTTATCTCTTCCCTAGATCCGTTATTGAAAATACATTCTCAAATAATAAAAATTTCATTTGTTCATTTCATATATTCATTTTGAGGATGATGATCAAAATTAGTCATCCTCTCAAATGAATGCTTATGATTACCCACATTCTCAGCCAACTCAGGTTTTTTTCATAGCCCTACCATTCCATCACTCAGATATTGAACACTGGCCTCCAAAGATATGTTCCATGAGTAAGATGACGAGCTTATGTTAAAGACTACCTGGAAAGCTACCTTAACAGACTTTTCTTCTTCCCTCTTAGGGTCCTTACACTACATCTTTCTATTTATCTATGCTGTTAGCATAGATAAATAGCAGGAGAAGGTATGAATGAATACATGCTTTTGGCTTAATGCATGATAATTTTTTTAAGGCTCCACACAAATGATCAGGCAAAATAACTTTTGTGGTCCTTTCTTTTAAGCTGCAATAGCCCTAGAAGAGGGGTGGGAGACTATGGCCCTTTTATGACTTGTGGACTTCAAATCCCAGAATTCCTAAGCCAGCCTTGCTCTGGGATGTTAAAGTCCACAGGTCATAAAGGGCCATAGTTCCCCACCTTTGCCCTAGAATAAAGTAATCAAATTCAGTGACCTGTCCATGGTACTGAAATCTCTTCTGCTTTATCAGTATTAATAGAGATAGGGCTTAGATAGAAAATATATTAAGCTGCGAAAAGGTACCAGCAACCTAAATTGTACCTTTGAAACTGAAAATATTAGGCATTTGTTCTCTATAATCTGGATCACAGGTTGGAGTCTGCTTGACCTTCTGGTTTCTGCTTTACTTATCTGTTCCTTGTGCTTCCCATGGGGTCTGCTTTCTCAGGTAATGAAAACCAGTCAGAAGCTCCTTCATTCATTAATCTGCCACAGTAAGAAAGAGGAAAGACACTGTGTCCTTGATCTTATGACATGTTTAAGTGGGTTAGTAGGAGGGATAACATGGCCCAGGAACACCCAAAAATAGTTTATTGACATGATCAACTAACTATCAGCAGATTGTGTTTAACTCTCAAGAGATCCAGTCTTGTACAAGGTTAAACTAATAGCAAATCATCTGTTGATATAATTGGTGACTGGGATGTTAAGTAATCCCTATACCTTCTGAGACTGAAACGGAGCTCCTAATGTGGAGCTGTAAAATATCACCATTTTTTCTCTCTTAATTTTTCTGGCTTGGAAAAAAATGATGAAGTAATGAAGAAAATCGCTGAGCCTCCTTTGAGGCATCTGAGTCAACTGCTGCAATGTAACCCCAACTATCTATGAGTCTGTCAGTGCATGATGTAAGTGTGTTGACTGATGTAGAGAATCACAAACATGACCTTGGATAATATATGGGAAAATGCTACAAAAAGTAAAAAATATGCTTTAAGCCCAAGTAACAAAGAAAGCATGAGAAAGAAATTCACCATAGTCCATCGTAATTAATTTGAGTATAGTCAGGCTTCCAAGATACTTCTATGACAAACATCAGTGTTTCTCAACCATGGTGGCTTTAAGATATCTGGACTTCAACTCCCATAATTCCCATGCTGACTCGGGAATTCTAGGAGTTGGTCCAGACAACTTAAGGTGATCAAAGGTTGAGAAATGGTGACCAATACCAATAAAA
The DNA here is from genome assembly GCA_009733165.1 of Naja naja. Classification (NCBI taxonomy): domain Eukaryota; kingdom Metazoa; phylum Chordata; class Lepidosauria; order Squamata; family Elapidae; genus Naja; species Naja naja. Next base: position 5,501,493 of record CM019160.1, on the reverse strand, counting down.
TATACTTCCAGTTAAATTGATGGAGTCTGTTTCCTGACCTTTCATATTTCAAATGACTGATTACTTGAATTACTGGGTTGTGTTGTACATCCTAGTTCCTTGGTGCTTTAATGTTCTGGTGCTATATGTCGGCATTCATTTATTCAACTTATCTATTTATATAAAAGGTGAATCTAATAGTGTTGTAGTGAAACATAGAAGGCTTAGTAGTAAATATGTGTTGGAACAGCTGACCAATCCTCTTTGGATGCTTGAGGGTATTTAAAATTGTCTGAGATGGTTTCACTGCCATATCTCTAGCTATTTCCAGAAGAAAACTTTTAAGAGGCTTTCCTTTAGCTTCCTAGGAGTTTTTCTGTTAGAATGCATCTTATTGCCTATTTTATTTAATATCAATATTAAATTACTTGGAAGGTTTGTATATGGGTTTGAAATTAATTGTGGTCAATATGCTGTGTTTCTTCTTCCCTGGATGGTCTGGAAGTTCTGTATGTCTTCAAGCACTACAAGACTGGTTGTATTATACCAAGCTGAATTCAGATACTGTTTTGTTGCTTTTAAGATCTGGATGCTAAGAAGTAATCAAGCAATAATCTGGTTAGGTGATGCTTTACTTAAGGATCATCTTGGTGATAGATAGTTGTATAGGTAGTCCTCAACTTATGACCACAATTGAGCCAAAGCTTCCATTGCTAAGTGAAATATTTGTTAAGTGAGTTTTACTCCATTTTGCAATCTTTCTTGCCACAATTGTTAAGCAAATCACTGCAATTGTTAAGTTAATTACATGGTTGTTAATTGAATCTGGCTTCCCCATTGACTTTGCTGGTCAGAAAGACGCAAAACATGATCATATGACCCCAGAACACTGCAACCATCATAAATATGAGCCAGTTGCCAAGCATTTGAATTTTGATCATGTGATCATGGGAATGTTGCCACAATTGTAAGTGGGAAAAATGGTCATAAGTCATTTTTTTCAGTGCCACTGTAACTTTGAATGATCACTAAACAAACTGTTGTTAAGTCGAAGAACTACTTGTATTTCAGTCAGAGATCAGAAGAAGAAAACACTAGCAAAACATAACTATTAGTGAAAGTGGAATTTACATATGGTATAACAACTTTTCACAATACTTAAAGACACCACAAGTTTGTTACTTGTTCAACAAGTAATGGAAATAAAATAAATCAGAATGGCTTGGCAATTTAAAAAGGAGATGGAAAATCAATGCAAATTAGACTCTCTTTAGAATTGGCAGGATAAAAACATAAGGGAAGTAATTTCTGTCACACCTGTATTTCAGGACCACCATAATTTAACAAAGGGGAAATTCCTATATGTGATCTCCTGCCACCCTGACTCATTGAGATGGTGACTATATAAATTAGCTAAAATTAAAAAAAATACATGCAGGGATGCTTTTATCATATAGACAGTCCTGGAGGAAGCAAAATATATGTATCAAGCTTATCAAGAGTGAAAACATACTATGTTTTTCTTTTCTTCCATTCAATTCTCCAATTATTGGAGAGCACCTGGACAGATCTCTGCAGTTTTCTGGCAAGGCTTTTCAGAAATGGTTTGCCCTTGTCTGCTACCTAGGGCTAGGAGAGAGTGACTGGTCCAAGGTCAGCCAGCTGGCTTTGTGCCCAAGGCACTTGGTCTAGCCTGATGTCTTAACTGCTAAACCAAACTAGATCTCATAACCTAGATTTTATTTATTTACTGTATGGCATCTACAGAGATTATGCAATCACTGATATACAAATTTAGTTTAAATAAAGCATCAGGATATACATACATACATACATACATACATACATACATACATACATACATACATACCGAGAGAGAGGGGGGAGGGGGACAATACAGGAAATAAAATATTAAATTAAGATAAAACCATAATAAAATCACCATAATATGGTGCCATCAAATCTCAGTGAGATAGATATTATCATTCATTATTAATTGGAAGCTAACCAACTAATTGCTTCTGGTGTGGCTACAATGAGATCATCCCAGGTGCACTGAAATTTCTTGAGACATTTTTGAGCTATATGTGTAATAGTTTGTTCCTGAACACCACAGTCACATTGCAGGCTCTCAGTTATTCCCACTTAGTTCTGGCATGGCCTGTCCTGATTCTGTTCAGATGGCTCCATATTTTGGAAGCCAACTGCATTCCTGAAAGTTTATTTGTTGGATCTATGAGGTCTGGTTGTAGTTGTTAAAAGTCACCCATCTTAATCGCCATTCTTCATCTGGATTGTAAAACTGTGGTATGCTATCCCAAATTGGTACCCTAAGTTTAAACTTGGTGGGAGATAGAGGGTCTAATATTTTATGTGTTGGAAAATTTCTGGGAGTTGATGGCATGCTTATCTTATACCACTCTCAGACTGTCTGTTGCTGTCACTTGAAAGCAGGAAGGACAATGTTAGAAAGAGTATGGAGCCATGATAATAGTATGGAATTAAGAGTTCCAGATATTATTCCCATTGTGTCATTAAGGCAAACATCAATCTTGTTGGTATGACAAGTTCTCCCCCCATATATAGACATGCAGTATTCAGCAACAGAGTATCCTAACTATACAGTGTTTTTGCTTGTACTCCCAGCCTGTTCCTAACATTTTCCTAATCAAGTTGTTTTTAGTTTTCAATTTTTGTCTGATTACTCCAGGGATTGATCAAGGATTATTCTGAGATATTTTTGATGGCAGTTGTGTTTTATCCTCTTTCCACAAAAAAAAGATATATTTAACTCCTTCTTTGCTGTATGATAGTTTAGATGGAAGGTGCATACTTCAGTTTTATTTGGGTTAGGGCATAGCCTCCACTTCTTGTAAAATTGTCTTAGTGACTTCAGATCCTTAATAAAAATGTATTTCACTTCCTCAAATTCCTTGGTTTGGATAGTTATTGCCATATCATTGGCATAGCAATTTTTTTCAGACTGGTAAATCATTACTATACAGATTAAATAAGAGTGGGGCTAGAACTGTAGCAAGCCATTCTTAATGGAATATGATTTATTAGTGGTGTCTCCTACTGTGACCTTGAAATATCAGGGTTTGTTTTAAACATGTTCTTCAAAAGGTTTGTTACTTTAAGACATAGAATAGTTTTCTTCAGCTTGAGCATCAAACCATCAAGCTACACCATAAGCTTCAGTCAAATCAATAAAAGCCACAGAAGTTTTTAGACCTTTTTGGAAACTGGCTTTGATAAATTAAGTAAGAGCCAGAATTTGCTTGCAGCAGCAGTTTCTCTTAAAAACCCAGTCTGGAGAAAAGACCCTAACATGTTGGTATATTCTGTTATAAAGTAATTGTTCCAGAAATTTATAGCAGAGCTATAGGGAGGTAGCTTGCTGGATCATCATGTGGATTATCTTCACAATGGTACACCCCGGGCAACATTCTGTATTAGCAGAGCGGCTAAAAGTTTACACACACAGTAACCAAATTGGATATTTCATCTATCACAATAAAAAACCACAGAGGCAGCAATTAGACTATAACAGGCCTTTTAACAACCCATTGACAAAAGATATTGGACCCCAGATCCATATTTTTTTAACTAAACATATAAGGCTTAAATAGAAATAAATGTAAGCAGACTGGCCATAGATAATAGGATAGATGTTAAAGCATTACAAGGTATTAATTTGGCTGATGAGGAACGATTAAAGCTCAAGGGAAGATCCTGGGGTACAAAATTGTAGCTAAAATAACATCTAATGTTCATGGCTCCATAATTATTTCTGTTACGACATCAAAGAATACAAGATTATTAACTTTACCCAACAGTACAACATTGAAACTACCATTATTGAAATATCAGGAATAATGATAATGGTAATTTACAAAACCTCCCAATATTAAGTGGCCTAATCTGCCACTACCAACCTTGGACCATTAAGGACTATATGTAGGAGATTTTAATAGTCACTATACTGACTGTAATAGTCACCATATGACAGTAATAATGAGAATAAGAAAATATTAACAAAATGGATAGAACAGAATGAGTTTCATCTAGTTTATGATCCCAAAGATTTGAAAACATTTTAGTCTGAACTGACTGGGAGAGGCTACACATATATGCTTTCTCTAGAGTTTGGGACATTTAACATGCAACATATATGTGAGCCTTTCTGAAGGCCTATTTCTTGGCTCCTAGGAAGAAAATAAATAAATTTTAAAAAAAGAACCACAATTTTGAAGCTTATATTTTTGTCCTGCTTTACATAACAAGTAGTTTCCTCAAATCTACATATGACAATCATCCATTGTGAAATGGATATTTTATTTGGTCCTAGCAGAAAGTTAAGTAAATAATGCAATCTAAATTACTGCATTTACACAGTGTAAAAATGATGTTTGTTTGATAATATCTCCCAAGATTTCCTCTTAAAATCATTGAGGTATGGAACATCTGATCTCTTTGTTTAGGCAGGAGTCCATTGGCACGTTATTTACACATTTCCAATGGGATCTCAAAGGTATATATTACTTAATCGTTAAATTTTAATTTATTTTTTTCAAGGGCAAAAATAACAAACAGACTCCTTGGAGTTGTTATAAATTGGTGGGATCTTTCCTGTACTTAATAAGCTTTGATACTTTTCAAATCCCTATAGTTAATTGTCTTCAGCTGCTTAAATATACAGCTCATCTGATCCTGAATGGTGAAATAGATCAAAATACATTTTAAAACTAGTGAGATCATTTAGGTTGCTTCCCATTGTTAAGAAAACCAACAACATACTGCTTAGTAGTCATTCTGAATTTTCTAAAAATTAATATTTTCATCAGAATTCTAAGCTGAACCAACATTGAAATGAATTTAGAATTCTTTTGAGGAATCTTAAATGATACTATCTGATTCTTTGTAGCCTGTAATGGAACTTCTTCTTCCCAAAATGAAAAAGATGTATTAGAAATTATCTGTTGTTTTAACTATTTCCCTTGCACTTTGTATGAATCTGCATATAATGACCGTAAATATTATCTGGAAGGATAAAAAATATGGAAATCTATATTAGATACTGTTGGGGTAGACAAGATTTACCCCAACAGTATTTAATATAGACTTCCACATATTTTATCCATTTCCTTTGTGCTGACTCTATAAACAGCTTAGAGAGGGCTGTAAAGCAATGTAAAGTGGTATATAAGTCTAAGTGCTATTGTTAGTGCTAATAATGCCTTTGGCTTACTATTAAATAATTGTTTTCATTGTTTTGCAGTACAATCTCTTGTACAATTCACAACAAAATATCTGTGAAAAGCTCAATCCCACATCTTTAAATATGATGCCCTTCAAATATGTTAAAATTCCTGCTGAGTCTTCTGAGAGTTCAAATTCAGCACCTCTGAAGGGCATCAAATTTTAGAATGGTTGTCAGGTAGAAAGTACAGCACCTTAGTAAATAAAAATGATGACAGCTCTCCTTTTTCTCAGTGCCTTTCCAAAATCTACTGGTTGCCATCCAGTAAAATTCTGAAGGTTTGGAATTGAGGATGACAAATAATTAGCAACCAGGGTAGGACAGATTTCTGGTACTATTATTACTTTCTCTTTTTTTGAAAATATTTTTTACAAGGAGAACCACGTGTATGGTTCTTGGAAATGCACCTTCTATCAGTACAAATTCAAAATTCATCTGAATGATCTTGAATAAAAGTAGATAATTGCCTTTCCCAACTTGATGACTTCCAGGTGTGTTGGGGTCAATTCCCAAGATTCCTCTTGTCAACTCTTTTGAAAAGTGAGATATAACCTTGTTTCTAGGAGCCAGAAAACTTTTTTTTTAATTTTCCTTGATGGAATGCCACAGACTTATCAGCTGTCCTTGGTATTTTTATATGGTAGAATTTCACCTCTTAAACTGATGGTAGCAGAGAGAGAAAGAAAGCTTTTTTCCTTTAAAATAAAGCCTTCCTTTAAGCCTATTTTATAAATTGCCTTAGCTAAGTAGGAGGTGGTAGGATTAGTAGATAAAATTATAATTGTTAATCAGAAATGTATATTAGCCATTTCCCAGCTATGTCAATAGAACAGCTGGGAATTAATACCTAGGAAGTCATAATGCTGGTTCAGGAATTATTGCTGAACCAACCTGTATTAATAAAATTAACATCTAGTTGCAGAATATAATTCATTTATGGAAAGAATCTGGGAGGACTACAAAATGTTGACGTTATCTTTAATCCACATACTACACGGGTCTTCGTTCAGCAAACTATATAATTTGCTGTGCTGCCTAATAAGATATAATTCATGTCCCTTTTTCATCTGTCTTCAAACTGTTTTTTCCATTTATCTCAGTATGGTTTGCAACCTTAAGAATTGCAGTCAAAGCCTTTGGGGAGTTGCTCAAGGAGCCAGTTACCACATAGAGCTGCTTGAGGAAAATGTTTTTTTGTGAATCCCAACATGATTCACTTGATTTGCAGTTCCAGTCTACTAATATGTAGTTATAAAAAGTTGCCCAGCATTTAGAAATGTATTTTTGAGAGAATAAAACTTCCTTCAATTGACAATGTCGGCTGGCGGTACCTCAGGGGAGGGCCTACTCTGTTGCGGCCTCCACCTTGTGGAATCAACTTCCTTTGGAGCTCCATTTGGCCCCTGATCTCTGCTCCTTCCGCCGTGGTCTGAAGACTTGGCTGTTTGAGCAGGCTGGGCTGGACTGACCTCCTGGGTTTTTTTAAATGTATTTTAATGTATTTTTAACTATTTTATTGATTGGGCTTGTTAAATTTAATTGTTTTTTATATATTTATTGTTGTGGTGTTTTTATTGTGAGCCGCCCCGAGTCCTCACGGAGAGGGGGCGGCATACAAGTCCAATAAAATAAATAAATAAATAAATAAATAACCAAAGCCACAAGTGAATAGGACCACCTTCCCTCTTTTTATTTCTTCCCCCCCTTTGTTCCATTGTAGTCAGAACTGCTTCCTTCCTTCATTCTCCTCCCTCCGCTCCCTCCATCTACTTATCTTCCTATCTACCTTCTTCCACTCAGTTTCCTCCCTCTGTCCACTCTCCTTCCTTCCTTCCTTCCTTCCCTCCTTCCCTCAACATGGAATTAATCAGAGGCATGACTGATTGACTGTTTCAAAGAATAAGAAATGTTGTTTTGGGTAAGACATATCTCCCCAATGCATGTTTGAGTGTGTATCCTTCTCTGTCCTTGTGCAGATATTTTACACTGCACACAATGTTGAGCTGAAGCTGTAATACATTTGACAAGCTGTAGCAAATCATTAGAAGACAGCCAATTCTTATTACCCATTGGGTAATGGAGTATATGTTGACAGTAATGATGATGGTTTGTGGTAGAATAAAATATGGAGCAATTATAGTAAAAGAAGCTCATGACTGTTACAGCATCTCTGAATGGATGCTGACTTCCTCGCCCACAAGCTCTTTGTGGTGTGAACTATTTCTCAGATACGTTGCATTCCAAGGCACGTAAAATCATACTATTTTCCTTGGGCTGGAAAATTTGTAGTTCTAAACAAAGGATTAATTAATGATGTGTGAATGGTTGTGTTTGATAACCCTGCTGTTCAGACATAGCTCATGCAGAATTTCAGTTTGGAAACTGTTCCTTAGTTCATTCTTAGCTCTCCTTTGATTGATCTTTTGCTAAGACAATGTTACTATATTTCTTCTTATAAATGCTTTTTTGTGGGGGAGGAAGGGCAGAGGAAAGCATGTTAGCATTTTTTCTATCAGCTCAGGGCATTTAGCTAGTTGCAGAAGACCCCTGTCAGTTAGTTTAGAAGGGAAGACTTATTCAAAAGTCTTTTGTAAGCTTCGTTTTTATTATATGACATAACATTCATTTATTAGTTGTTATATGCCATGGAGTCTTACAGAACTCCCCGCCTTTTACTACAACAAAAATAACATACAACTGAATAGAAAATAAAACATTTATGATAAACTGTATGTTAAATTTTGCAAAACCAATAAGCAGAATCACTATCTTCCAATATAATTGTCAACCACTCTCAAGAAGAGCCTCATTTTCACCCAGTATGTTTACTTGGGATGGGATCTTGTCTACTTTTCAGGCTTTCACTTTACCTGGATGCAATGATGATGATGTTATCCATTTAGTCATGTCCAGTTCTTGGCAATTCTATAAGCCAGGCCTCTTCACATCTTCTGATCTTGCTGTTTCTTTGAGTTTTTCTAGACTCTGACTGGTGTCAGCTTTGATACTGTATAGCCATCATGTTCTTTGGCAACCTGGTTTCTTTTTACCGCTAATTCGTCCCAACATAATTGCTTTCTTCAAGTGAATTCCCTCACATGACATGGCCAAAATAAGTGAGATTACCTGCAGGATGAAACAATGATTCCACACATGGAGTGGCCTTTGAAGATCATTTCGCAAATGCAGGTGGTGCAAAACTCTAGTCAATGCATTGATTGGTCTTGTTGCCATAAGCTCATTGTACTTGTATAGCTTTCCAATAGGTTTCTGAATGCAGTTATTTTTTACACAAGCTACATTCACAAGCAAGTTTTGTTAAGTAACTGTGGTAGCTAAATTTACACATAATGCCTGCCACATTAAAGTTAAACAGGAACCTACAAACTGCCTTAGTCAAGCCCAGCCCACCCAGCCGAACCCAAGAATGACAGAACAATCCAGCCAAAGTTCAGTTCTTTATTGCTCACACCAAAAAGACAGAATCTTGCCAGATTAAAACCAGTGCTACACTTTCTGTAATAGATATACCCTAGGAGATTGTAGGTTGTGGCTCTCCTGATTCTCTTTCTCAGAGAACACCAAGGACCCCTTGGTGCTTGATATGAATGAGGTTAGGTTCATTGTTTTCTGTAGTTGAAGCTATTTCATGGATCAACAGGAAAGTGATAATCTGAATTGTGTTTCATTAGGAAATTCCTTTTGTGACTCTCTTTCTTGATTTCTTCCAGGCTCACAGGCTTCCAGCTGCCTCCTCCCATTGTGAGTACTGGATTGGTGCTGTCCTTGTGGCTTGTAAGTGACTATGCTGTCAGTGCTCAAGGATTTCAGGCAACCTATGAAGGTGGGTTTGCTTTTGGTGAACTTTTGATATCCATATGCTGTTCTTCTATAAAGGGAATTTTCTGATAAACTAAAAGTAAAGGCTGTTCCAAATAGAGTTGGGCATGGTGATTTCTTGGATACAATGGAAATAATTTTACATTTCTTTTCATCTGGGAAGTTTGTTCAAGCCTGGGAAATTCTTGTAGTTTTTCATCTAATACTAATCAGGCCTGACCTTGCTTAGTTTAGAAGATCAGCCAGTTGTGGTTTTCAAAGAATGTACATGCTGTAGAACAGATCATACATCTCAGGACAATTATCTTTTAAAATAACCCTTTATGTGATAAATGTTGAGTTAGCAACTTTTTGCTACATGTTTGCAATTAAGGTCTCAAATCAAGTGATTTTAAACTTGTATCTTGTAAAGTATAATTACTGAGTTAAACTATGCTAACTCTTTGGTTTGGAGCCAAAATATCAGAATGGCCTCTCCTCATATATTGATGAGTTTGGCATTGTGCATGAGTAGTAACTGCAAAAGAATGGGCTCCTTCAATTTCAATACTACAACTCTGGGGTATAAAATTGGATTTTATTGTGGTTTGCTTTTTATTGCTCATATAATTGTTCCTTTTTTAAGCAAACGAAAGAACCACTCCCCTCTTAATAGATTGGATAATCATCTTCTACACAGTTAAAATTACTAGGATTATATTGGGCTTGCTTTCATACAGATTCATCCTCATTGCTGGACCCTCACTTGGTAGTCCATCTTTTTTCAATCCTGGTTAGACATTTTGTTGATTCTGTCAGATATTTTTGGTGCTCCAGTCCCAGGACAATGATGGAAGCAAGTTTGGAGGAATCTACTCTTCCCACAGGTCTACCTGAAACAACTCAAGAAGGTTCTATTTAATTTCCCAGTAAGGCCCACCATGACCACACTCCAGGATAGGGTATTGTGGGGAATTAAAATCTCATCTTACTACTGTCCTCACCAGGTAAGGCTTTAAGGACATAAAAAAATACCCATACTACCCAGAAACTAATCATATCTTAGTCATGCCTCCATCCGAAAGATTTAGCAGTGAAAGATTGGGAACAGGAATGATACATGTACATATGTGTGTGTATACATGTGTGTGTGTGCATACAGTATACACACACATACACACACACACACTTTCTGCTGCAGTGCACAAACTGAAAGGGAATTACAGAGGATGCATAAATATGTGGGAGAAAATCAATTTATTGAAAAATTGCAATTATAAAAACAATGTAATAATTATGTTCAAGAAATTGCAATGTAAGAATTTGTAAGTATTGCATTATTTTTTTTAATTTTAAAAATTAAAATTAAAAATTGCGCTTGTACCTGTCTTCAAAGGATAAAACAATGTCGGATACTTATGAATCCCTAGCTTTTGTTCTTTTACTTTAAGAATTGCATGTTCTCAATTTTTTTAAGGCACAAAATGTCATTTTCATATCAATTCTTAAAGCATGGGTTTGCACACGGTTTTCTAAATTGTTATCTTCTATTGTTTTACTTTGGTTAATACTTGTATATTGTTACCAGTACAAATAGAGCCGTAAAGAGAATTGTAGTGAAGACAGAACCAAAGACATAACTGAAAATCTCTGAGACTTTGTTTGCATTGTTATACTTGGTATTCAGATAATTGCCAGGTTTCCAAATATAGAATCATCAGTTATTTCGCCTGCAACATGCCCAAAATCTAAATAAAAAATGAATAGAATAGAATAGAATAGAATAGAATAGAATAGAATAGAATTCTTTATTGTCCAAGTGTGATTGGACACACAAGGAATTTGTCTTGGTGCAAATGCTTTCAGTGTACATAAAAAAAGATACATTCATCAAGAGTCAAGAATCATCAGGTACCACACTTAATAATAGTCATAGGGTACAATAAGCGATCAAATCATACTAGGAAACAGTCAATATATATCATAAGGATACAAGCGACTAAGTTACAGTCATACAGTCACAAGTGAGAGAGGATGGGTGATAAGGAGTGATGAGAAAAGTAATAGTAATAGTAATGCAGACTTTGTAAATAGTTGGACAGTGTTGAGGGAATTATTTGTTTAGCAGAGTGATGGCATTTGGGGAAAAACTGTCCTTGTATCTAGTTGTTCTGGTGTGCAGTGCTCTATGGCGTTGTATTGAGGATAGGTGTTGAAACAGTTTATGTCCAGGATGTGAGGGGTCTGTAAATATTTTCACAGCCCTCTTTTTGACTCATGCAGTATATAGGTCCTCAATTGAAGGCAGGTTGGTAGTAATTGTTTTTTCTGTGGTCCTAATTACTCTCTGGAGTCTGTGTCTGTCTTGTTGGGTTGCAGAACCAAACCAGACAGTTATAGAGGTGCAGATGACAATAATTCCTCTGTAGAACTATATCAGTAGCTCCTTGGGTAGTTTGAGCTTTCTGAGTTGGCACAGAAAGAACATTCTTTGTTGTGCTTTTTTGATGACACTTTTGATGTTAGGTGTCCATTTTAGGTCATGCGATATAGTAGAACCTAGAAATTTGAAGGTCTCTGCTGTTGATACTGTGTTGTCTAGTATTGTAAGAGGTGGTAGTATGGGAGGGTTTCTCCTAAAGTCTACCACCATTTCTATGGTTTTGAGTGTGTTCAGTTGCAGATTGTTCCAGTCACACAACGAGGCAAGTTGTACAGCCTCCTGGCTGTATGCGGATTCGTCATTGTCTCGAATGAGACCAATCAGTGTTGTATCATCTGCAAACTTCGGTACTTTAACAGAGGGATCTTTTGAGATGCAGTCATTGGTATATCTGACCTAAACATTTCTAGGAGCTATGGGGACACTCTATTTAGTTTCTATCTTCAGGTGATAGGAAATATTGATGTACCTATTACAGCTTCCCTTAATTGTATTATTTATAATGGCTTTGTCCAATTAAGTAGTCTTCTGATATGTTGCAACTGCATTTCTCAGACAGCTGAAGTCATGTTGGCTGGGCATTCTAGACACTGATGGTCTAATTCATTGTACAATGCCAAGTTTGGATAGCTGGTGAAACTTGTGGACTAAAGATGCAACAAAATAATTCATTCCAATATGTGGCTCATCCAGACTTTGCTTTCAGAAAATGGAAGAGTTGTAAAAATTTCCAGTGTGTTCTGTCTCCCATATTCTATCAGCCTGATCAGCCTTCAAAATTTGCAAGTCTGTCTTTGTAACCTAGATTGCTGTCTGTGTCTTCTATCTGAGACAACATTTTAGTCATTAAACATGCATTCCTTTGCATCTTTCTCTTCTCTTGATATTTACTGTAGTTAACCATTTTGATTCTCTGCTTAGAATCAATATGCACTGAGATTCTGAGGTTGCTGTTAGTTCCAACTCCAAAAAAAAAGGTCATGCTTAGCCTTGGTTCCTGCAGGAATTCACTTCATCTGCTTCCTTCTGTAAAGACTTGTTCATTATGTACATTAATCAGGTAATTCCACTCCCTGAACATCTGTGTTCATGGTTACTCCAAATGCTAGATACAAATTGCTTCCTCATTAGTAATAATAAATCCAAATATAGCCTAGATTGGTCAGCGTAATAGACAAATTCACCTTTGTTGTAGTGCCTTCATTTTTTAGACAGACACTTACAAATAGATTTTGCAGTAGTTAAGTATAAGCACTGAGAACTGCTGTCATCCAAATTTTATACCTGGTAAAGTTGAATTTTTTAGCCTATATAGATTATTAAATGACAGCAACGAGTTTTGTACTTAGATATTAAAGGCATTAATATACTGTTGAATTGTACTTTTTAAATAAATATTTATTATTATTATTATTTATTAATGGGACTTATATGCCGCCCCATCTCCGAAGACTCGGGACGGCTTACAATAAAACAAACACAATAAATATTTAAAAAAGAATTAAATTAATGGTCCCAATTAATACAAACTTAAAAACCACAAAATCTAAGACACCCCACCCCTGAGTCACAGCCCGGCTTGGTCAAATAACCAGGTCTTCAAATCATGGCGGAAGGTGCGGAGGTCAGGGGCCAAGCGGAGCCCCAGGGGAAGTTGGTTCCAGAGTTCAGGGACCGCGACAGAGTAGGCACGTCGTCGGGGGACCGCCAGCCGACATTGCCCGGCTGATGGGACCCCAAGGAGTCCCTGTCTGTGACTTCGTACAGGGCGGTTAGTATTCGATGTCGGCAGCAGCCTCTCCCTTAAATAACTGAAATATGTCTGTTTTTAAGTGCTTTGGGACAACTATTGTGTGTTCCTGAAAGTCAGTTTCATGCTAGTTAATAATTAGTTCAACTAAACTAGCCTTTGAATTGTTTCTTTACTGAACAATGGAAAGCCTAAAAAAATATAATCCTTTGTTGTAAAGGATTATCATGATGATGATAAAAATGTTATCTTGGTTTTCCTCTGCTTATATTCCAATTAGATTGCTAGCTTTATTAGGCTTTTGATACTTTGTTTCCTGGAATTTCTATTCACTTTTGTGTAGGCATAAGACAAATAATAAAAATACTTAATAATAAATGGGGGAGAGGAACAGGGATGGGATTCAAAATTTTTAACAACCGGTTCTGTGGGCATGGCTTAATGTGTGGATGTGGCTTGGTGGTCATGTGACTGGGTGGCGTGGCTTGCTGACTGGGCATGGTTTGGTGATCACGTGACTGGGTGGACGTGGTGTAGTGGTCACATGACCAACTGGGCATGGCTTGGTGGTCATGTGACTGGGTGGGCATGGCCATGTGACTGGCAAACCAAATACAAATGATACTCGCTTAATGGCCAATTGTTTAGCAAGTGTTCTAATTGTCCGTTCACACCTGGTCCTGCGTTGCCTGGAAAAACTGTCAGGCAAGGCTTCCAGGTCCAACAAAAGGGCCACTGGCAGGACTCCCTCCCCTCCCTCTTTTGGGGAGAGGAAAGGACTGGGAACTTCAAGCGAGGCGTGTGCTGCAGCCTTGCCCACCCTGCCAGTAGTTCTGGGCTAGACAGCAGTTTGGGCTTTCCTGACTGCCGGCAAAACTTACCTTCTTCCCGTGGCTGGTGACAGAGGGAAAGATGAGCCAGCCAGGGCAATTGCCACTCAGCTCCCTGCCAACCTGCATCACATCCCTGCTTGGATTCCCCACAGCTGCTGGGGCTCATGGCTGCTGGGGTGTGTGGGAGGCGACAAGGAAGTATGAGGCTACGCCACCTGCATCGCCCCTCTGCCAGATGCCCCTCCCTTCCCGGGCCAAGCATTTTAGCCGAGTGTGGGAGGCAACCAAGAAACACGAGACTACGCCGCCCACATCACCCCTGGCAGAGGGAAGGGGTGGCAGGCAAAGGGGCAATGAGGGCATACCGTCATGCTCCCTGGTCACCTCCCCACCCCTGCCCCTAGCAGGCAAGGCCCAGCAGCTGTGAAGAATCCAGGTGGAAGGCAAGATGCAGGTTGGTGGGGACCCGAGCAGAGACAGGCCAGTCCTGGCTCACCTTCCTCTCTGCCACCAGCAAGCCAGGTAACCTGGAGGCTGGGGACAGTGGGGGCGGGAAGCTTGCTAGGCCGCAAGTGCCACATGGGATGGAGCCGTGGTGCTGGCGGCTAAGCAATCCAGACAGGGACAGTTGAGGAAGCTAGCTAGGCCACAAGTGCTGAGGACAGTGGCGGCATGATGGTGGCAGTCTAGGCCAGCCCGGGAGTCGGGACTCACCTAGGGCTTGTGGTGGCAGTGGCGACAAGGGTGAGGGCGGCAGCAGTAGTGTGGTGGTGGCAGCCTAGGCTGGCCCAGGAGTTGGGAGTCAACTGGGGCTGGTGGCAGCAGTGGTATGTAGATGACCGGGTGTCAGCCTTCAAGATTTCCTTCTTTTGCTTTGCATCTTTTGGCTGTCATAAGTAACAGGGGGAGGAGGCGGGACATGATTATGGGAAGTAAACTGGAGGTTTTGTTAAGAAGAAGTATATCAGTTGGGGGGGGGCTTTCTTGCTTTGATTTCTGTCTTATGCTATGCACAGCTGCAGCTCTTTATCAAAATATGCCAAGGTCAATGGACAGAGGCCTCATCACCACCTGGAGATGCCCACATGACATTATCCACAACTTTTAATTGGGTAGCCTGCTTGAACTATTGTGGGTGGGAACGTTACCATCACTTTGTATATGTGATTTTCACGTTCATTCTCTCAGATTCAGAATTCTTTTGTTGCTACCACTTGATTTCTAGTAAAAGATATCTTTTCTCTAATTCATGGAGTCTAAGTATTTCTTTCTTGGATTTTGAATGGAGCACTACCTGACACCGGGGCTTGCAGAGCCTCACTCAGCTAGGGAGATCATGGCAGAAGGCTGACAGTGATGGCTGGTGGGCATACAGGTGGGTGAAGACAGACTGCAGGCAGCGATGGGGTGGGACAGGGTGGGTGGGGAAGAATGCAGTCAGTGATTGTCACACATGCACGCATTGTCACACTTGTGCGATAAGGATTGACTGGGCAAGGAGCAGAGAAGCAGGCTGAGAGGGGTGGGGCCAGCCAGGGGCCTGATTTACTGGTTCTCCGAACTAACGAGAATCAGAACAATCGGTTCTACTGAACCAGTCCGAACTGGTAGAATCACACCCCTGGGAGGAAACCTCCCACAAAACAGTATTAGTGTTTTTATATCATTTGTTGCCACCTATTGCTTGTCTAGATTTTTGCTATCTGGAAACGGTAGCCTAGTTTTCTGAAGGTAGAGAAATTGACAAAACACTCTTGAATCTTCTCTAACCTGGTGGGTGGATATTGGATGGACAGCTGTCCCTGTAGGTTTTCAAACCTTTTGGGGTTAATAATGTCTCAGCTCATAGTGAAGTTCTAAACTATTCATGGAAACCATCCCCTGAAGATTTCATATGCTAGTTGCATAAGTATAATATAAAATTAATTACAATCACCATGATGGTAGACCTGATGAAAATATAGTAAAGTGACATTTAAAATAAATTGAGAGAGTGTTTTGTAGCAAATGGGAAATCAGTGTGAATTCCATACCACATTCTGGTTAATACCAACAACAGTTCATCACGGAGAGGAGGTCTTGTTTTTTTTTTAAAGAAGATATTAATATTGTGTGCATGACAGAATTGCATTATAATTTATAATTTGCTGCCTCTTGGCTGTCTTGTGCTTGGAATGAAAAAGAAATCAGTAAGTTTAACATAATGCTGGGAAGGCTTTTATCATAAGGCAAAGAAAGAAAGAACAGATCCATAAAACAACAAGCTGGGTTTAATAAAACTTTAATGATGTTCCAGAGTTTTACCTCCTCATTTCTAGTTCAGCACTCCAAACCACTTAGTGACAAGAATAGCTGTGTGTTTTTGTTGTTCTGGCATCGGGACCTGTGAAAGCTGTTAGTAGGAAAATGACCCATCGCTGGCAGATTAAGAAATTAAGAAACATGCTGCACCTTCCCTCTCACTGATAAATAAACTGTTAGCATTTGTAGAACCTCATTAGAATGAGAAACCACTGCCCTTCAAAAGCTCTCAGACATTGAAGTTATTTTCAGGTAAGACAGATGAGATCCTGGAGTATTTTTCACGGGTGGCTTTACTGCTATTTTCTCAAGGATCTCTTGATGCTTGATCAAGAGGCACCTTCATTGACCCTTAAAATAAACCCAGCATCAATGTTAATAGGTTGAGATTTCCACCCATCTACCATTAGTATCCTGTTTGGTTTTTGTGCCTGAGTGGTTTCCCCAATTACCTGTGCTATACTGGACTTATGTTTAAGTACAAACTGCCAGAAATCCAGCATGACAATCATACTGTAAATCCCTATCAAAATAATTGCCATTTCTTTGCACTGAAAGAGTAACTGGTATGGCTGTTTCCTTTTAAAACTCAGTGAGTAGAAGCATAGTCTAACTTCAATATATGGCTGTTTTTGTTTTGTGGCTTCCTGCTTAAGGTCTCTGTCCTTATGGTGTTGGTCAAGTGGATGACATTATTCATCTTCTTGCGGACATGGTTCCAATTGTTAGTTTCAACCTCCTTACATCTTTTATTACTTCATTTTCTCATTATTCTATTTATGATCTGTGATTACAATAGCAAACTTATTTACTTTGGATGGAAGAGAAATTATGGATAAATGCATGGATAGATTAGGATTGTACTTCAAAGTGGCATTCTCCAATATCCACACAGTCTCTGGTCCCTGGCAGATAGCAAGGCTTGAACTAGCCAAGGATCCCAGGAAACTGTACATAGAGTAGATTAGTACTTGCAGGCTGGGTTCATATGTAACACTTTCCCTGGTTACTAAATTAACTATGGAGGGAGGGTACTACTCTTCATCTCAACTATTAACTGTTGACTTTTAACCAAATAATCTAGGTTCATCTTAGTCTGGGGATGGTGAACCTGTGACATGTCTGTCACATGTGATACGACATGTCATTCTTGATGATAGACTAGGCCACTGGACTCTCTCAAAGTCATATAAAAAATGCCCTGCTCTCACACAGCTTCTGGAGCCTCGGAAAAGCATATGAAAATGGGACATGCTTTCCCATTCTTTATAGAGGCTGCAAGGCCATGCAAGACGCATTTTGAAAAATATTTACAATTGTACATTTTTTAAATGACAATTTAGTTTATTTCCCTTTATTATGAATTATTATTCTTATTATTCTTGTGTGTGTGCATATAAATATGTATGTGTGTGTGAGAGAGAGAGAGACATGCCAACAGAGCCAAGGTAGTCATATTCTGAATTTTCAACACAGCCCAAAAGGTTCACCACCACTGAAAAGGTCTAATAAAGATTAATATCAACCAAGTTTACTGTTAGTAAAAGCTACTGAGGTATATAAATGGTCTGGATGCTAACAGGGCCATAAAGAATATTACAGGAAAAAGCAGGCTAGGTTAAGTATTCACAAGACAGCTGATGTTCAGGTTGACAAGATCTCTGCTCCCAACCTTCACCCCTGCTTGCCACTGACTATAGATTTATATAAGTTCCGTTATCTAAATTATCAGTTTCCTGTTTGGTTGAGAAGTGTAAAACATAGCAAGGACTCTCTTCAGAATGGGGGAAAACTATATCCTCAGGTTCGGATAATAAAATCAGGAATGTTGATGTTTGGTGTAACTTGTGGTTCATTATGCTTAAAATCATCTTCATGTCTTTCCCTCCTAATACCAGACATTCCAATATATTGATCTGATGTACATTTAGAAGCATGCAGGTATTTATACTCAACATATGGAATTTTTACAAGGCAACCATAGTCAAAATATGGTTTACATTTCTCTCTAAGTTTTTCTTTTCATTTTAAATTTTAACTTGAATGCCTGCCCAAGTCTATATTACTTGTCAGTCTGATACTGATTCAAAATTCAGTCTTCCTTTCCTAGTTGCCATTTCTTCTGATTGGATGTTCACTTTTTTAAAAAAAATCACTTATACAAACACTTGTAACTTAACTTTCAGTTTAATACTGGTTTCTCAAACTATACTTGGGGATATTTATGATAACTATGACATTTAATCAATTTAATTGGGTAGATTAATAGATTTTTTTTCCTATTAAAAAGCTTAATAGGTATTCTAATTATACAGGCAGAACATTTGAAAACATACATAGCCAGAGAAAAATATACCTGCATATCATTTTATATAGCTGCTAATTAAAAAAATGACAAGGCATCCTGTACCAGTATTAAAGAGTGCTTATTCTCTTCCCAGTCTCTCTCAGAGAGAAATGATTTTCTCAAATAAGGCTTTCATCTTGTGCAATACAAATATGCTACTGACTTCAGAAATAGGTTTTTTCTTCACATTTGTGCTAATTTAATTAATAGATGAACCTGCTAATTGATTATAACATAGCCAATCAATTATTATCTTCTATTAATCAGGTTTCAGTCCTCATATTAGAATAGCAGCATAAACATTTGTAAGAAAAAATGAAGAATCACTGCATTTGAAAAAGTTGAAAAACTGCCTGGAGAAGATGGAGTACATCACAACTAAACAGCACTGTATATACCGTGTTTCCCCGAAAATAAGACCTACCCCGAAAGTAAGACCTAGCACTATTTTCTAAACCTGCCCTAATATAAGACCTACCCCGAAAATAAGACCTAGTGTAAATCTCCAGTTCCAGGAAGACTTTTCAGGGAGCAACCGTGCACCCGCGAAACACCCTCCCCTACACACTCACACCCACTATTTGGCACCATAAATATATAAGACCTATCCCGAAAATAAGACCTAGTGTGTTTTTGGGAGCCCAAAAAAATATAAGACAGTGTCTTATTTTCGGGGAAACACGGTAGTAGTGTGATGCAGGGAAAAACCTGCTGCATTTTTCCTGTCACTTGTAATTCATTTGGATGAAAAGGTGTCTCCTTGATCTTTCAAAGGAGAAGATCACTTTAGTCAAAGGTACATAAGGAGAATATGGAAGAATGGTCAAGGACAGTATAAGTGTCCCCCCTCTCTTATACAATTGGTACTCCAGCTTTTCATTAGTCTCTAGCTGGCCTTCCATTAAATCGCAAGGGAAGACATTAAAGGGAACACCTTCCTTTTGAATCCTTTCGTTGGATAAGACCTTTTGGGTCTCATCCAACAAAATGTGGTTCCGTTGTGTGAAAAGTTGGGTCTTACACTTAGGCAAGGAAAAGTGCACAGTTATAGAACAGATGATACCTGGCTTGATATCTGTAACTGAGGCGGAAATAGGAGTAGGAGTTCTAGTGAACAATCATCAGTGCTGCTGCAACTACCAAAAAGCCAACACAGCTGTAGATTGCATAAAGGATAGTATCAGCTCCACCTGAAATGATGGTACTACTTTACATTACACTGGTAAGATGGTCATCCCAATGCAAAAAAAGATGTTGAGGCTCTAGAAAGAGTTTAGAGAAGAGCAAAAAAAAGATAAGGTGTCTGGAGATGAAACTATACAATGAACTGTTGTGGGAACTAGGTATATCTAGTCTTGGGGTGGCATAATAGCAGTTTTCCAATACTTGAAGGGCTTTCACAGAGAAGATGGGGTTCTCCAAAGAACGTGTAGGCAGGAGAAGAAGTTACAGATGGAAATGATTAAAGAGAGATCCAATCTAGAATTAAGGAGAAATTTCCTGACAGAACAATTAATCAGAAGAATGGCTTACCTCCAGAAGTTGGGGGTCCTTCATCACTGGAGGTTTTCAAGATTAGTTTGGACAACCTTTTGGCTTAGATTGTATAGGATGTCCTGCTTGTGCATGAGGTTAAACTAAAGACCTCCCAGGTTGTTGAATATTTTTTATTAATCTATGATCAATTAATGTTTAGAGGATCTTGTTAACTTGTCTATATATTTAAATTGTACAAAGATGCTTAGCCCAGTCTGTTTTCAAACCAACCTTTATTGTACAAGCAGCTTAAGTCAAATAAACATACAGAAAGACTATTGCCAGTATCTTTTGCCTTCTTTAGTTTCTTCTCTTCCGGTCTCTCTTGGTTTCTATAACTACCTATGTAGTTAGGTTTTCTCAGTCCTTTAGATTTGGTTGTCAGAATTTCTGAGGTAGGTATTTGAGAGAATTGATCGCCTATGCTGATCAATCTCTCTTAAGGACTATTGAGAATAACTCTCTAAGAAACACAGACCTCTTGAGAAACTTAGACCTCTCTTTTAGGCTGTTTCCTCTCTCTCCCCCTTCTCCTTTGTCATGAGGTTCCTCCACCTCATGCTCCTGAGGTACCCAGCACTTTCTCCCCCTGTTAGACCTCTCAGGGGAATGTGAGCCTCCTCCTCCTGATGGCTCCTGAGTCCTAAGGTAAATACCAGTTGGGCTGCCCCTTATATACCAAGGGGTGTGGCTTGTGATGCCAGGACAGGGTATGTGGTGTCACCCTGTCATTGGTGGATTTGGTCCGCCTCCAAATCCATACAAGTTGTAAACTGCATAGCAACACCAGAAAGTTCCATTTTCTGACACAGGTCCCTTCTAACTCTGTTATTCTTTGGCTTCTATGACTTCCTTCTGGCATTTTCCAATTAGAAAAAGACTGATGGAAAGATATTAATAAGAAAAGCAGCATCTGGAGTTACCTACTTTAACTGTAATTAAGGTGTATATAATTGCCTACTCTTCCAAGGACTATTATTTGCCAAAAATGTTTTGGTTTGACGCTGAGTGAATAGTGAAGCTTCATGGATTAAATGGAATAAGATAGCATACAAAGTTGTCAGTGACTTGCTCAGCATGACTGACCTCTTCTCAGCTTGTGAACCAAGTTAGAACTCAGTGAAATTATCCAGAGGAGAGAGGTATGCCTAATTAGGGGCAACAAAAAGTCCAGCCAGATGTCCCCTTACAGATGGTTTGACCAGGGCCAAGTGGCAGCTAAAAATCATTTGCTACAGCCATCAGGGTCAATTCCTTGTCAATCTCTCCTCCACATAAAAATTCCTAAAATGAAAAGAGACTATCTCAAAAGTATATCTTTTGAAGCAAAAAGGAGATCCATAAATGGCTAGCTGGCAGAAATTAATATTATTTGCTGGGATTAGGGATTGAGATCTATTCTGGCATTATTCCTAGACCTTTATCACAAGGTAGAAATTCTGTATCCATTCACTTTATAGCATCCTGGATCCACCATACTCACCAATTTATTTGAGTGGCTGGCTGTTTTAGCTGCTGAGATAAGATATTTGATACTTTACTTGAAAATGGGGAAAGCTCTGAAAATGCCCACATCCCAGCCGCATTCACAAAGGCAAATATTGAATAGTAGTATAGAATAGAATAGAATAACAGAGTTGGAAGGGGCCTTGAAGGTCTTCTAGTCAACCTTGGCTTCACTTTTCATCTAGCTCAATAAATCAGCCTTCATTCCCAGCTACTGGGGATCTGTAATAGTTCTCTTTATATTTTAAAAGAGGAGTAGAATTAGTTCTGCTAATGAAGATCATGACCCTCCTCAACATAAGAAGTAAACTATATACTAGGAACCTTTGTTGGAAACCTGAACATTGGCAGGAGCAGGCTGGAACACTCATGTTAGAAAGAGAAAAAAAGCAGGCTTTAGAACAGAACGTTCAACTGTTGGTTTTACAGCACAGAAGGATAAAATATTCTAGCAAACCCAAAGTGCATTTCTTGATTTGAGCTGTGCTTTTGATTCCGTCTCTGGAGGACAACTGTAAGATATGAGTAAGGCTTCCACCACAGAAAAAATGCTTGCTCCTACTTTTTCACCAGTGATATATCAGTACTATGATTAAAACAAAACTCTTTGGGATATCTTACAAATTGAATTGCAACTCAGAAGCAAGGCTGTTATTAGCATCTGAATTCCCAAACTTCTATGTTCACTCCATAGTCAGATTCCAGCATGATATAAAGACTCAAACTCCTAGCTAGCTTATAAAAGTTTACCAACACTGCTCGATGCGGTCAGTGCTGTGATCCTGTCATAAATACTACTGGATTAGGAGAGCATTGCAGATCCTCACTGACTGCACTAAGAATAATCTTCTGACTGATTGATTATTATAAGCAAAGACTATAAGGTTTGCTTGAAGCCTCAAGAAGAACAATTGGAATATCCATGGAAATGTCACTGAATAGCTTAAGTCAGGGCTGTCCAGCCTTGGCAACTATAAGACTTGTGGACTTCAACCCCCAGAATTCCCAGCTAACCATGCTAGCTGGAGAATTTTGGGTGTTAAAGTCCACAACTCTTAAAGTTGCCAAGGTTGGACACCCCAAGCTAAATATTTTAAATATTAAATATCTCTGTATCTCAGGCAAGTCTAGGACCCAAGCTGAAATTATAAAGCAGGCAATAAAGAAGTACTGCAAATATCTTGATTGTTTTATGCAAAAGGGAAGTTTTGAACTTGCATCTTTCACCAGGTCAACTCTGTGATTACACCCAATCGATATTCCTATTATCATCCCTTAGAAATTATCCAGACCACATTTCTGAGGACAAGTCTGTAAATATTTGCTGAATAAAGGCTTCTCTTCTGGCTAAAAACCTGTGCTTGGCAGGAGAAGTTTCAACCTTTGGTCAAAGCTTTTGTCTGTAGGCCTGGCTCCTTCAATAATTGTCAGCAAATCCATTTCAGGCTGGAAGCCATTGTCTTGCATAAAGAATGAGAGTTTTTGCTGTCTTTGGCTTATGATCAAGCCAGAGTGCTTCTTGAACAACTGGAAAGGGAATGACAAAGTGAGCTGAAATTAGTTGCTAACAGGGTTAGGCTCTGGAGCCCCAGAAATCTGAAACTGAGTCTGCAGCCACTTTGGGACTGCCTGGCCATTACACAGCTTTTTCTCAGGTTCAGTTTAAAATCCTTCCATCTGCTCTTTTAACAGAATCTTGTATGAGAAATTCACCTGTTCTACTTGATCAGTGGTGATATATTTAACTGAAATATATCTTTTCCTGAAATCCTGCAGCAACTGCAAAAGCCATGGTCTATTAAACTGCATAGTTCTAGAGATTTATTATAAAATTTGCAAGCTACCCCAATGAATTCTTATTACAAGCTTCCTTATACAACCTGTAATTTAGTTTACTTTATTGTCATTGCACCTCGTACAACGAAATCAAACACCATCTTCAGTGCACATAATTCTGTGCATTGGTGGTTAGGGCATAGCAGCAGATAAATGAATCACTGATAAAACTAACGCTCCACTTCTCTCAATATTTATAGTAAATAATCTACTGTTTTTATGCTATTTAGTACAGATGATTATGATCTGGACAATAGCTTGTACAGTAGCCTATTTTAAATTGCTGGCTTTATGAAGAACTATTTACTTATTAACTGAGTATTGCTATTTCTTGTATTGGATCCCAGAGAAGCTTTAAAATATCTGAGTTGCAACGTAGTGTTCATAGAAGTTTTTATGTAAATGATGCTTCCTAAATGTAAAAATGTTCCAGGTTATATTGGGATCTTCAAAGAGTAACCAGTTCCATTGAAGAGTAATTGGTTCCATTGGCTTCATTTGTGGAAGCTACCTGAGAAGGCAGCATATGGCATTCACATGACTCTAGGATGCTGCAATCATCGTAAATACACACTGGTTGCCAAATGCCCAGATTTTGATCATGCAACCATGAGAATGCTGCCATGGTTCTAAGTATGAGGACCAATTGTAAGTCATTTTTTTCAGTGCTGTTGTAACTTGTAAACAATCCCTAAGTGAATGGTTGTAAGTTAAAGATTACCTGCATACAGACTTGAAGGAAAATATACTATATATTAGGGACAGTTTTATTTTTATTTTTAAAAAGGATCTACTAGAGGTTGTTTCATTCAAGATACTGTAATTTATTAATAAAATCTGCATTTAAATGTGAACAAGAGCAAGAGTAAACAATGCAGAAAGGATAGAATACAAAAAATACATCAGCACTCCAAGTAGTAGCATAGAATAATAGATAGAATAATTAGTTACAAGATAGATATGGATCAGTACTGCCCTATATATTCTGTTGAATAGGTGGGTCACTCAGTCTACATTCAGAAAGATGTGGCATCTTGGTGATTACAAGTGGTGTTAATTAAGGTTACCCCAAGATCCTTTGAACTAGTCTCAACTAATTATTAGGGCTGTGGAAAGCTTTCAGAAAATGAAGCATTAAAGTAGCCATGACCTCTGAAAGCCTTTATGTGTCTGCCTAAAAGTAGTTGCATGATTAGCTAACATTCTCTGGGACAATTAAAGAAGCTAAGTAGCTATACAATTTTACATGCCAAACTTGTGTGAACCAACTGGGAAGGCCCTTAAACCAGCCATGTTGAAACTTTTTTAGGAAATGGCTCTAAAGCTCTAAGGAAGCAAACTATACCCCCTCTTAAAGAATTCTGCAAAACAATCCTTTCAACTACATTCTATAACTCTACTAGTTATCCAGCTCTCTGTCATCTGTGAAATTAATATAGTTCAATTGTAGCTGTTGGAACCTTGATTATTGTAAGCATAGCTGAACAGATTTGACAATACTAGCTTTCACTATTTAAACCAACAATACCCACACTGTATTTAGGAGTTTGTAAAGCCCTAAAGGGCATACAGATAGATATCAGATTTCCTTTGTTTAATCTTGTGTTGATGTGCAGGGAGTATATTTTGCTATCCTATCTGGTCTGCTGGCACTTCCTGGGGATTCTCAATTTAAATGTTAATATGTTTGCTACCAGGAAAGGTGAGAGGACATAATTGAGTTGCATGTTTTTATCTATGGCTTGCATATGTTATTTATTTATTTATTTAGAAAATTTATTTGCTGCCCACTTCAATGGCTCTGGGCCCTTGCAACTGGGTCAAAGTACAGTAAGCCACCACTAACATTCATTAAAAATAAAATGTAAGTTGTCCTTATAGATACTTAGGAATTTCTTTGTTTTTAAGCTGATACGACTATCTTAGCTTTTTCTTCTTCTGTTTCTTTCTACTGCTCTTTAGAGGGGGAATTTCCCTAAAAATGAGTTAGCCTATTGGGCCGTGTGCCTCACAGGTTGAGTACATTTGTTCCAATGCAGAGATGACCAAGGAAAAATTATATGACTGCAGTCTTGAGAAATTTGGTAAGAGACGAGTAAAGGAAGAGTCTTCTAAAAATTAAAAAAATGAAATGTATCCTATTCCTCAAATTAAATGAAGAAAAAAACTAAAGCCCTTTTAGTTTCATTTTATGCTGCATGCAAACTAATCTCTTAATAAATCTCATTGTCAGCTTTGGAAGCCATATTAACCCCAGATGCTTCCACACTGCCACATTCTTGAGCCTGGGAAACTGGGAGGGGGGAATTTCTTGGAGTGTATGTGGTTAGACATAATAGCATTTTTCTTCTAAGTCAAGGTCATGTTATTTCTGCACCTGGTTGAGAGAAAATCTCAAGTTTCGAACTTCTAGAGCAGGGCTGTCAAACCAGTGGTGGGATTCAGCCAGTTCGCACCACTTCGGGAGAACCAGTTGTTAACTTTCTGAGCAGTTTGGTGATCTGGTTGTTGGAAGAAATCATTAGGGCAGAATTTGAATCCCACCACTGTGTCAAACTCATTGCCCAGGGGCTGAATCCGGCTTGCGGTGTGCTTAGATCCAGCCCATGGGGCTGCCCTGGAAACAGCAAAGGACTGGCCCACAGTGCCTCTGCCAGAAAAAATGGAGCTCCGGGAGGCTGTGTGTGGCCCTCCTGAGCTCCATTTTTGCCAGCAGAGGGTTGCAGGAGGCTATCACAGCTGAAAACGGAGCATTCGATCGCCATGGGCAACCCTCCCGAGCTCTGTTTTTGCTGGCAGAGGGTTACAGGAGGCTGTCACAGCCAAAACAGAGATTAGGAGCCCATTTTCACTGGCAGAGTGCTCAGGCCACCACAGGCACCCCAATACAAGTGATGTTGAGCTGGCCATACCTATCCTGGCCATGCCCCCCAAGGTCAAATACAACCCCGATGCAGCCCTCAATGAAATTGAATTTGACATCCCTGTTCTAGAGTTTCCTTAATATGAGGGGTAAATCAAAATATGTCACTAACTCCTTTCAATAACAATGGTCTTCTTGTGTAGCCACTACAATCAGATTTTCCCCTAAATTTGAACTCTGTGTGATAACGTACCTTATTAAAGACTTTACTGTGTGGTAACATGCTGATGCATCACGTGTTTGGCAAGAAGACAATCCACACTCCTGAGGACTAAAAGTCAATTCTGAAGGTCTAATTTTATTGGGTTTTTTTGTGTAATTTTGAGAAAATTATTTTGAGCATGCAACCTATTGTATTTATGATAGTTCAGCCTACAGACATACAACTGTTTTGGAGTGCAAGTGGATAATGGCAGGAGAAACATAATGGAATAAGGTATCAGGAACTTTGTCACTCATGCTCAGTATGGCAGTTGTCTGTGGCCTGTACAGATACAAATACCCAAGAAAAGAAAAGAAAAAAAAAAGGAGGGGAGGAAGATTCCTTTCTGTGATTTCCTCCCCTTTTCTTCCTTTGATAGACAGAACATCCCTGACTTATATTCAGAAAGCATTATACCATCCTTCCCATGTGGTGGACATTCTAGTTTGCCGAAGAGAAGCAAACCCATATCAAACCATGTTTTGATACGACTATGTTTTAATAGCCACCCCCAAAACTGTCAAAGTGGGCCTGTAGAGATTCTCAGTCATCCAGGTCATGGTTATCCCACAGGTGCTTTTTCAGCAGGCAACAGGACTTACTTGTTTTTTCTTTGAAGATTGTTTTGCTCCTCATCCAAGAAGCTTCTTCAGCTCTGACAGGATAGTGGGGAATGGAATGATTTACATTCCTTGCAGACAGTTGGTCATTGCATCATCAAGGGTTATCTGTGTTGTCAGGGTCACCTGAGTAATGCTCCTGTTTTCTGTAGCCTGTATTTTTTTTTCTTTTCAAATTTTTCAAATTTCCAGTTTTCTTCTGAGGACACAGATAAACCTCCAAGCTGAAGAATGGATGAGAAGTGAAACATCTTCCAGAAAGTCCAGTTGCCTCCTGAAAAAGCACAATTGGAAGAACTATGACCTGGATGACTGAGAATCTCTACCGACTTTTAGCTATGCAATTTGGGATGAACATCCTTTGAATGGTGTGGGAGTAGGAATGGATTTCCAGAGGGGAAAAAAATGCAGACTACAGGAACCAGGATTACCACTCGGGTGACCCCAAGAACTCAGATGCTTAAACAACCCTCTAAAGCAGGGGTCTCAAACTGGTGGGCCGGATGCGTCATTCACAAGCCATGCCCACCCCAGTTCCACGAATGGGAAAAACATCACATGATAGCAATGTGACATGGTGAGTTTGATACCCGTGCTCTAAAAGGATGCAAATGACCAGCTGTTTGAAAGGAATATAAATCCTTCCATTCCCCACTATCCTGTCAGAGCTGAGGAATGAGGTTGAAAAGTGTAACATTGAAGAATTAGGATGAAAAGTGAAACATCTTCAAAGAAAAAACAAGGAAGTCCAGTTGCCTCCTGAAAAAGCACCTTTGGGATGTCAAAGTGGGCTAGAATATGGTGACTTCTAATTAAGTATAGCCCAAGACATATTTTTACATGATACTGACATAGGATGAAGTTGGGGTCAATATGAACAAGTGAAGAATCCTTCAAGGGCCTTGGTGGCTCAGGCTGTTAATTGCCTGCACTTAAGTTCCAGCTGCCTACAACTGCTGTAGGCTTGAATCCCACCAGGCTCAAGGTTGACTCAGCCTTCCATCCTCTCGGGGTAGGTAAATTGAGGACCCAAGATTGTTGGGGGCAATTAGCTGACTTTGTAAAAATGCCGCTTAGTAATAAGCAGGCATATACAATGGAATGAAGGCTATTGCTGAGCACACTGGGTTGTATCCCAAAAATTGTAAGCTGCCCTGAGTCTCCGGAGAAGGGCGGCATATAAATGTAATTTAAAAAAAAGTTGCTAATCAGAATCATCATTGCAGACAAGAATAAATCCTTCCAGTTGCTCTTCTGAATTAACTGATACTCAGCTAGTTACCCAAGGCTTTGGAGATAGCTGCTGAAATATTTTCATAATGCTCCTCTCTAGCCTAAAAAACCATCTTAACAGTCTCAGTTCTTATGCCCTGGTGCAGAAACTTCTTTTCATGATGCACTGAGAGCAGCAAAAAAAAGAAAAGAAAAAAGAAAAGGCAATTGATTTCTCAAACCTTTGCAGTTTCCTCAAAATAAATATATGATCCCCCTCTCTGTAAAATAGCCAGGTTAATTACCAAGTTCATTTGAAATCTGATTTTAGGAACAATTGTTTGTACATTCTAAAAGCAACTGCTGTACAATGTCTTATCCCTTTTCATCTTTCTTATGACTTCTAATCTATATGTGTTTGTGTGTATATAAATCTATTGTACATATATATTATTTGCCTAAAAATCATCCTTTAAAAGTAAACACTTCTTTATTAACATCTTCCTTTTAAGATTTCTGGAAGTACTTTTTTCATTTATCTAGTTGTCCTTAACTTATCCAACTTTAAAGTGGTCAGGACTCACCGCCTATTGGCTGAAACAGAATAGAGATCAACAGAGAAAATCCTGTTGATGTATTGTTACACTGTTTTATAGACTGGAAGGAAGGAAACTAAACCAATTCTCTGGATGTGTCCCGATAATAGTTGTTTGCTACATTTAAATGGTCTTTTTTAGAAATAAATGTAAATACATTAAGTTGCATTTAAATATATTCATGTACTATTTCTACAACCCTAGAATTTATTGGTGATTTCTTTAAGATCTCACAAAATCAGCCAAGGATGGCTAGATGCTGCTACCTGGTATAGATCTCTTTGTAATTGCTTTGTCTTTTAAATCCTTTAAATTCTCTAAAGTTATTTTCTTAAAACTGGGTGAAAACAGTTTTGGAAGTAAAATTGAACGTATTCACCAAACTAAATAGGGAAGTGGTCCTTATTTTAGATTTACAGAATCCCTTCTATCTTCTGTCAAACTATTCCCTGTGTTAATCAAACACAGTAAAATGCTTATAAAGCATTTTCTATAACCATTTTTATAGAACATTTTCTATAAGCATTTTTGTCTGTTCATTTTCAGTGGTCCAATTTGATCTCAGTTAAGATCAAATAAAGGGGGGGGGGCTGTTCAGTTTCTTGCAACTTTTGAATATATTGAAACATCAATCCATTGTGCTTGATTTTCTTTTAGAAATACTTTGGAGAGAAAAATACATGCTGAAATATGCATGGATTTTTAATAAATAAAGACCAGAATGCAGAAGTCTGCATTGTCGAAGGAATGGAAATACTCATGTGCAAAACCTGAAGGAAACTTGTTTCCAGGTTTGCATATTACCTTGAGAGGTGCAAATTAGGTTAAGTGACTTTAAAATGCAAACTAAACCGATTTCTCGCCCATGTCTGGTTAAATATAAATTCTTGGGTAGATGGTGATGAGCATGTGAAGAGATAGACAGGACCCTTCCCAATGCTGCAAATGTGATAGTCGGCTTTTCTGATCTATTGAAGTGTTTCATTTGACACTTGAAGTATTTTATTTGAAGATTCATTTTCTACACTGTTCTGTTGTGATTCCAGCTGTGACAAATTTGATAGCCGTGAAAACCAACAGCCTGTGTGAAAGGCAACAATTATGTCTTGAAGCACACTGCTTATTTTAAGAAATTAGAGGCATTTAAATACACTGAGAAACAGTCTTTGAGTAAATGGCAATGTTTCCTCATCAATTAAAATACCTCCTTTTTTCCTTTTTAAAAGGAACAAAACAGTGATTGTGAGTGTTTGCATTTTTGCTCACTTGTTTTAGGAAAACTGCTGCTGTAGCTAATCAAAATGGCCCCATTTCCAAAATGAATCCTAAAGCAGAAGTTATTTTTTGCCTTGACCAGGAAGAATTGGCAAGATTCCCATCTAAATTTCAGGACATGCCTTTTGATTATAGATTTTTAAGATAGCTTGGGTACTATTAATTTATTTATAATATTCAAATATAGAATGAAGATGATTATCAGTAGGTTCAAGTGACAAACTATGTCTGCATACAAGAGCAATTCAATTTGTAGAAGACAGACTTATTGAAAATAAAGTGTGTTGCAATTTCCTCTCCCAAGTATCTGGGTCTATCAATCTTTACCAAACAAGTTCCTTTTAGTTGACATAATTCTAACATTTTTTTAAATTTTCTGTTTGTTTATGTCTCCGTTCAATTTTTGAGCTATCCCAAAAGATGAGTGATCTCTCAAAACATTAAAACAAATAATAAATCAATAGTGAGAAATTCTATCAAGGAGAAGGAAACACCACAAATATCAACATATAATATTCCAATATCAATGCAGGATTGCAAATTGCCCTCTTTTAGAGCTGGTGATTACCCCCCCTCCAATAATTTTAGGGTTTTCCAAAATGTAAGCAATGTTGGTCATAGTTACTGGGAAATATGAGAATTAGACAACAAGGAAGATAAACCCTGATGGAAATATTTCCATCAAAGACTTAGGCAAACATTTTTTTATGCCCTGGGAAAAAGGAAAATACTTGGAAGCAGCTCAGGGCAGATGCCCTTCTGGTTCACTCAGATAAAAGTATTGGGGAAAGATACAGTACATTCTGATGTGCAAAATTCTGTTGTTAGACAGATGGTGGCTATAGTCTTCCTGTGGAGTTGATTTCTGGTTTGGTCCACCAAATGAGCTGATACTATCCAAAGAGTATAAGTTAAAGAGTGGGATGAATTTACAAGGAATCCAGAACATAGAGTGCTTTCCAACTGAGTCTATGGTTAATTTCTTCTAAACAAGAAATCAAAGTTTGTCATTCTGCATTTGTAGAGGGGCTACCCTGTACCTACAAACATATACACACATGCATGCATGCATGCATCCATACATAAAGATTCCAGGTTCAGATAAGCTTTTGGTTCCTAGCTATGCTGTCTTGCCTCATCAGTGGGATGTCCAAGTAGTTTCATTCATTGTGAGCTAGGATTTTACTTTGTATATGGTATAATTTAGCTATAGAATGGATTAATACATCAGGCAATGATAGCCATTGCTAAATATTAACTTTAATCAGTACATGGGACTTCCAAGGTCAGTAAAATTATGCTTTTAAGTATCAGATACTGTGGAAAGACTTCAGTAAAGATATGTTTGCATCGGTTTTGTGAATTTTATAGAATCTTGTGAGCAGTAATACCGGAGATTTTCATTAGGATCATTGTTTGATGAGACAGAATTTATTCATAAACAGGAGGGAAAGGGTTTGAATTTTTAAAACAAAAATAAATATGAGGCAAAGTACAAATTACAGATTGCCATCCCCTCTGAATTGCTCCTTTTGGAAGCAAACTACGGGGCTAGAGAGGCAGTTAGCCTAGAAATGTCATTGAAGAGATCTATTGCAGTCTTATGTACAGAAGGTCAATTTTGATCATGATCAGCTTGGAAGAACTTCTGCATCTTTCACATGTTGTATTGCACTGGAATCCAGACAGATTTAACACCAGGCAGTGATTACATAAACTCAAAGATAGTTGATAAAGAATTATGGAACTATATTAAAGCAGTGACATCTGAAACAGCTACCTTAATTACTCTTGGTAAAGATGCATTATGCAGCAAGTAATTATGAGACTGGAATTTCAACACATATGAATGAAGGATACCAACTGGGGAAGCCTTATCCTGAAGCACCTAAATTATTTTAAAAACATACACAAAAATCTCCTTCTTATTGGTGTGTTGTATCTGTAAAATGTGAGCACCAAGCAGCTGTCTTTGACCAAGCCCCTTGAATCATGGAATTATATAACATCAGGGATTATCTGGTTCAATTCTCCATAGTATGCTGGACAGTTATTTAAACCATCCATGAGAAGTGGCTGCCCACAGAAAACATCTTGAAATTCAGAATTGCTACCTCAATAAATAGACTGAAATAGAATAATAGAAATAAATAGAAATAGCTCTCATTTTAAATATAATATAATATCTTTCTGGCCATGGTAAGATATTTTGCAAGCACCTTTATATAGCTTTCCTTTTTGCACTATAACATGTCTATCATATGTATATGTGTTGATACATTTTTTTCCATTTTTTTGGTGGTGGTGCAATTTAATAGGTATCATCTACTATAAAATTTTGCATTGCAACCACTGCCCATGATGTCTTAGTTTTTTTGCTACACTTCATCTCACTTTAGGATTTTGGTTCCAACTCCCAAAGTAGCATTTTAGAACTGGTTCCAGTTGGGGCCCCAAGTATGTTAAGGGTCTCAGCTCCTGGGTGTATTGATGATGAATGCTTATTTATTTCGCTCAAGGGCCATGTGTTTAATTTTTGTAATTGTTTTATTTTTAATATTGTTCACCACCTAGAGTCACTTGTTGAGATGGATACCCATACATGCACACATACATACACAAATCAAATAAATATAAAAGTGAGTCCTGAAGCCTGATGTTTGCCTACTTTTTCTAGAATGGAGCTATTAATGAAATTTTCCACAGGCTAGCTAAAGACAGATTCTCAGCCACTGTTGGACAGATGTCCTCCCACCATTAAAAGACCACTTGGACTGCTGATAGATTAGCTGAAGAAAGAACCATTATGCCTCAGATTGTCAAGAATCTGCTTAATGTTTTTAAATGTAAAAAACAAATGAGCTGCAACCATCTGAAACCCTTTTAATGCCTTAAATTATTCAACCTCTAAAGAGCAGGTTGAAAAAAAAAATTACTTGTCTTTTAATGACTTGAGTCTTTTAGGATTTCAAGAGTATTTTCTTCATTCTCCCTGAGCTTAGGTTTACATTCTTGATCACAAGATATCTTTATGATAACTGTATCAAGGGCACCATCTGCTTTTCTCACTGGTCCACTGTATGCATGCACTTTTCAACTATATTGTAATGTTATTCCCATAAATTCCTACCACTGTGACCAGGGATAAAGGAATTGCTGTTCAAAAATCTTAAGAGTGTCATAAAACAATGTTGAAGAAATTGAGCTACAAAACTATAAACTCTTCAGTTTAATATTTCTTCAGATATAAACTCATCAATAAACTCATAAATTGAAGTATTTCAATTTAATCCTCCTTCTGAACTTATTTAAATAAATTGAAATTTCAGCCTTTCCATCTATAGAGTAGGATGAGATTCAGAAGAACAGTTATGACACAGTAAACACATAGAAAAATGCAGCATTTGAGAAATGCTTTTTTTAATGACACTGTTGCATCAGATTATTGACAATGAAGTTAATGGCTCTAGCATAATTCACTCATAGGGTTTTTACAAAATTTACAGCAAAATGTTAGTTAAAATGCTGTTAGTTGCCATACTGTGTGTAGAGCTTGGAACATAACCAAATCTCCTGCCAAGAAGAGATCCATACAGGAGATCCATAGGGATCCATTACAGGAGATCCATAGGGTCAATTTTGATCAAGCTTTCTTTCTTTACTTTTCCTTTCAAAGGATCAAACTTTTCTGCATAAAAACTTGGAATAGCATCTACAGGTCCTGTAAAAAAATACAGTCTGAAACACAATTGTAGTAAATGGTCAGAAGTTGTGAAATTCTAGGGAGGGGTATATAATCTCATATTGTTGCCTTCTGACAATTTTTAAAATAACTCTTTAAAATAGTTATGGTGGTTATCTCTGGCTATACTGAAATGTATCCATTTTTTAAAAGTGTATATGAAGTTTTTCCTTGTTTTCCATATCTGTTTCCAACTTAAGTGTCTTTACATATGTTTTGATACTACTTCTTGTCTCTTGCAACCATTCTTTGTTAAGTTCCTTTCTGAGATTTTTATCAGTACTTGGAGCATACATTTGGATGATCATCATTTTCTTTTTAATTACATTTATATGCCGCCCTTCTCCGGAGACTCAGGACACATTTAGCACAACCCAATGCGCTCAGCAATAGCAATATTGAAGAGTCATGCATTATAGCCAAGTACAGTTCTTGCTACACTCTTCCTAACTATAGAAACAATGTTCTACCTTCTTTGCTTTTCAAGTCTTGAGTAATAAATAAGATGATCTACTGACTGAAAGTGTCCAATCAAGGTCCATCTCAATTCACTGATGCCTAAGATGTTAATGGTAGTTGTTTCATTTTATCTTTCCCATATTTGTATTCCTACTCTAATTTTGTCTTTGCAGCTTCAAATTTTCTTTTCCTGTATGACAACATTAGCAACTAGATATCCCAAACATTTAATCTGGCCATTTTATAAATACCATTAGTATTCTGAAAGTTCTTCAGCTCTTCCTGAGTAACATGCTGAACACCTTTTGTCAGCATTCCCTGATAGACCAGACAGAACATGTGACCAGATGACCAAATTCTACTTTATTGTAAGACTGCATTAGCAGAATTTTGCAAGTCTAAAACTTCTATTTTTCTCCATCTCCTCAACCCCTCCAAAGTATAGAGCGTCTTCTTCTGAGTTTCTTGTCCTGCTCACTATACAGCTACATACTATACTGTCTCTTATCTGACCATTCCCTAGGCAGAATCTTTTGAAACAGTTTCTCAGGGTTATTCCCTCATATCATGACACTATGTGATACAAGGGACCATCATTCAGGACTAAATAGTCAGTCTTTTTATATTTTCTTTCCATGTTGTTTTCTTGGTAAGTACATAGAAGTGATTTACCATTTGGGAACAAAGGGTTCATCTTCCATACAAATTATAATTTCATATCTAAGAGAAAAAGGTTCATAACATAATGGTCAAGAATTCTTAGATTCTGGAGAACTTACCTAAATGGTTTCAGTCCACTCTGTCCAATGAAGAACAGGAAGAAATCTTATTTCATCTCAAATTAATGGATGTAGCAACATGATTAGTAGGGAATGAGGTGACTGAAAGCAGGAATGGGTCCACAACATTTCCTTCTACTATTCTCTAGGCTTTCTTCCTTAAATGGCTTTGGTTCTCTTGATTAAAACAAGCTGGATATGGTCATGCTGCAAAAAAAAAAAAGGCTTCTAGACTGCAAAAACCCCCTAAGTATTCTTAGAAAATAAACACAGTGGCTGTATATAGCAAGTGCTTTGCTTGGAAGTGTGTTTGCTCATTCTGAGGAGTATGGGGAATGATGTGTTGGCTGATGAAGGGGTAAAGAAAGAATGAAGAGAATAAGACCTTGTTTTGGTAAGTAACTTTTGTGATTTATCACACTTCATAACTATTTTGTCAATGAGCAAACTGTTTATGTGCCCAGGAGATTCCATAAAGATTCTAAATGTGCCCACTTGCTCTAGACCAGGGGTCCCCAACCTGGGCCACTTTAAGCCTGGTGGACTTCAACTCCCTTGCTGGCTGGGGAATTCTGGGATTTGAAGTCCTCCAGGCTTAAAGTGACCCAGGTTGGAGACCCTGTTCTAGACTGGCTGCAAACTTTTACACACCTTTTCTAAAGTAAGTTCAGTTGAGAAGAACAAAGATTTGCCAGCACCAAATGCAGCTCAAAATAATATTTAAAACAAGCATTGGGTTCCTACCAGGAAAAGCACAGAAAGAGTAATGTATCAGTAGACACAGAGAATATATAGTGTATCTAAACCAAATAAATGTACTGCAGAAATGCCCCCAAAGTTCTTTTCATTTGAAATGTAGGGTTCCAGCCTCTTCAGTAATGTTTCCAAAGTGATACTGGCAGGTTAATGTTTTCCTGTTCATGTTTTATTAAGGGAATACAGATTCTTGTACAATGGTAAAATACTGCAACTGCTATGTATCAGTATTGTATGCAATTCTAGCAATAGGCAGGGGCACTTGTACATATCAGCAAAACACAGCCTTGAAAAGAATCTTGATGCTGAGATAAATACAGAGAATTTCCCTTCCTGTCCCCACAATAAAAATGTCTGACATGGTAAAAAATAAAGAAAAGGTAACTGTATATTGAAAAAGGTTGTAGCAAGTTTCCTGCCATTGCTTCTGCAATTCATTGTGGATGGATTCCAGTATTAGAATGTGGCATCCAACCTATTGCTCAAAGTCCCCTTTCCTGGCTTGGTGCCCTGCAGATGTTTTAAATTTCAATTTCCAGAATCCGTAGTTAGCACAATTTTACAAGTCAGGACATTTGGAGGACTGCAGGTCACAGATAGCCATTTTGAAAAATTTCCATGAATGATAACATTGAAGTGGCTACTATAAACTTGCTTACAGAACATTGGATGTTGGGAGGTTTAGTTTTAGTGGGAGGGGGGAACTTAGGGAGAATCCTAAAACAGAAGTGAATGATAGATGCAAACTAGTATTTTTCCATCTTCATTGATGGACTTAAGTTGAGGGAGTCAAATTTGTTGAGGATCTGTTTTCTGTGGTGACAATGTAAACAGGTGTGTTCCAGAGGTGGTATTCAGCAGGTTCTGACCAGTTCTGGAGAACTGGTAATGGAAATGTTAAGTAGATTGGAAAACCAGCAGTAACCTTCCCTCAGGAGTGGGGTGGGAATGGAGATTTTACAGTATCCTTCCCCTGCCACACCCACCAAACCATGCCCACCAAGCCACACCACGCCCACCAAGCCATGCCCACAGAACCAATAGTAAAAAAATTTGAATCCCACCACTGGTATGTTCTATTAAATTTCCAATACAAGTAATCCTCAACTTAAGATCACTCATTTAGCGCCAATTCAAAGTTACTCACACTTAGGACTAGTCCATCCCAGCTGTGATTGCAATTTGGGCACTTGGTTATCAGCTCACATTATGACTTTGAAGCATCCTGTGGTTACATAACTATGATTTATAACCTTTTTTTGCTGATTTCTGGGGGAAAAGTAAAAAATGTCAAATGAGGAAGCTGGGTACTTTTATAACCACATGATTTGCTTAATGACAACATAATTCACTTAACAACTGACCTAAAAATTGTTGTAAAATTAGTTCTGATCTGACTTACAACTTACAATGAAAATTCCAGTCCCAATTGTGCTAATAAGTCAAGGACTACCTGTATTCCATTACCATAAGACTGATGTGTATTGTTTGATATCTATTAAGCAAATAAAGTATTCAGTACTGATCTAAATAATAAAAGAGAAATTGCTCTATACATTGCAAATTCCCCAATGCCAATTTTTCAATTGGCACATAACATGAGAGTGATTGATTTCCCCAAATCCCTATAAATATAAAAGACATTCCCCAGCATAGAAATTGGAATTGTGGTATTGTCATTATAATTGTTATTGCTGTTTTTGATGATAATTGTAGAGAAAATACTTTATAATAGTTAACTAAAGGCTGGGGATTATAACTTACACTTCTAGATGCTTGGCTGCATGTGCTGTCACTGTACTCAGATTATCAGTGTGGGATATTTAAGAAAGACTTTCTTTCATTACCCTCAGTGATAGGTCTGGTGATAATATGAAAAAAGATTTTATAGATAATGTCCCAATTAGTACTTGAATAGGACCCTGGGAAGTTGAGGGCTGCAGACCAGAAATCAATCAAGTGACTTATAACTGATTCTCCCACTTACAATTGTTGCAGCATCCCCATGGTCATGTGATCAAAATTTGGAAAGTGCCACATATTTACAACAATTGCAGCATCTGGATTCAGGTGATCATCATTTGTGACATCCCCAGCTGGCTTCTGACAAACAAAGTCAGTGGGAGAAGCTAGATTTTGACTGTGATTAGTCTAACAACAGTGACAAAAATGTTGTAAAATTGGAAGCAACTCGCTTAACAATGTCCTTACTTAATAATGGAAATTCTGGCCACAGTTGTGGTTATAAGTTGACAACTACTTATATGCCTACATAAGTCTCCAGGAGTCCTGCTCAGCTTGAAGACAATTTTACCTTTTCAGTTGTATAAATGGGAATTTGCCTAATGAAAGCCACTCATATAGCAATGTGTGAAGTAACACTGTTTCTTTCGGTTGGTTTCAGCAGTCTTTTTCTAAAGTCCCTTAATGGTATCTTTAATCATGTTTTCATTATATTGTTAGCTGCTTTGAGTAATGGAAAGACAGGACATAAAAAGCCCAAAATAAATCAAGCCACCAACAAGATGGTCTCAGGTAATTGCTTCCTGCCCCCCTTAGAAAGAACAGTTATCTTATTGAGCAATATATATCATTTTTCCCTTTGGTCTGGAAACCAATATTTGACTCGTTTTTATCTTTATCCTCTAAGTCCTGTGGCAGAAAAGTTACCAACAGGGATGTCACTGGAGACGGCAGGAAGGAATTCTAAAAATGCTTCATTTTTAGGTTTTGAAATTTTAAAATAGAAAATGTCTGTGTTGGATCTTTCAGAATCTTAGTGTTTTATTGCTCAAAGGGGGAAAAGAGTTAATTGCTTCTGAATTTTGGACATGGTTCTGGAAGATGCTGAAGGTTGCTGAACTTGGGCCAGATCTATTTCGCAGGCATAAATGCATATGCCTCTGAGAAACAGGTTTTGCTTGGAACATTAAGGGACTGGATAAGCAAACAGACAGGCAGACAAACTGCTTGTTTGTCAGAAATGGTGTAGGGTTTCCTGCTTGGGTGGAGGGGAGGGCTGGACTAGATGACCTACAAGGTCCCTTCCAACTTTGTTAATCTGTATCTGCCCTGCTACAGAGAAAGTTACCTTGGTCCAATGGCTCGTCAAGCGCTTTTCCTTCTAGCATTATCTTGCATGGGGTCTTTCCCAGCTAAACTTCATTTCCTTCCCATTTGATTATGATTCATGGCTGACAGGGCTCAGCTCACCCTTTCTATATTGAGATTGTGTCTCCTAGACAGCCCTAGGATGAATGAACTCCCTTGGTGTTTAATCATCTTAATTACTGGATGGAACATCATCATGCTGGGGCTAATGAGATGCTACTGGAATGTTCACTCTTCACTGTGGCAGTGTTCACTTTAAGACTGGACAGCATCTTGGTTGTGATGATGCATAGATGCAAAATCTTAGAGCGGTTCTCTATTCAAAGCCCTTTCCTCTCTTCACTCAGAAGTGCTGTATCTTTAGTTCTATGATTTGAAAGGAGGAACAGAATGACAAATTACCTTTGGCACATAGCTGTTGACAATAGCAGCATATCTGAACCTCTGTAAGACACTGTAATAGAGAAGTGGAGGTAGGGCAGGGAAAAACGCAGTGTGACTGTATCAGATTTGTTAGTTGCAATCAGAGTATAAATCAGTTGCATAAATAACATGCACATTATTAATATGATCAGCAAGGGAGAGAACTCGAGATTATATTTTTGTAGCAACCTCAGGACTGATAAATAATATTTAGGAGATGAGAGGAAACAGCATTTTAACATGCAGGTTCCACTGAAATTTGGGTGGCAGATATTGATGTTGTTTTTATGGCTTTTGCAAAGATTCCGCATTTGCTTTTTAGCTTAACTATATAAAGTCAGAAGACAAGCTACAGCTATTTACTTTAGCATGATGAAACTTTCTCCCTTCTTCCAGTTATCCTTTCCTTAGATTGAATTGGCTGCTGGCTATTGCTACCATCAGACAACTATTGCTCGGGATTTTGAAAGAATGCAAATGTAAAGGTTAAACTCTTATCTATGCGTGATAGCCTGGATGTGACAAATCCACCCACATCTGTTCTAGTTCTTGTTATGAATAAAATGAAAAAGGATGGTACTTTTCACTAAAGCCTCCTTCAGTCAAGCAGCAGTCCATATATCCATGCTCCTTCCAGACATGGTCAATGTTACCTTATTATATACTTCAAGCATTATAAGAGTCTATGTCTGCTAGCTTTGTTCTTTCCAAGTGGTAGTAGCAGTAGATGGTAGGAATTTTGAGGTAGTCCTGAGAAAAAGTACCAACCATGAGTAGTAAAATTTATTAGTAGCAAAATCTTGCAAATCTAAATGTACCTCTCCCCTTCCTTATTTTACTCTCCCAAAAACTAAGAAAAGTCCCTTTTCAGACATTTTACCCATCTCCATTCCTTCTTTGGTCTCAGTTTTTGTTTATCTGACCATTGTCTGGGCCGGGGTCCCCAAGCTTGGCAACTTTAAGACTTGCCACGTTTGGAGACCTCTGGTCTAGGCTGTGGTTCTTCTTCCTGTTTCCCAAGGTCATTCCTACCTACCATTGTTGAACTATGGCAAGAATTGCTGGAAATTGTTGCCCCTCTTGGTGTAGGTACCATGGAGTCATTCGCTATATTCTTGCTGCCATATTGTTGACATCTTTTTTATTATTTTTTTATTTTTAATTACATTTATATGCCGCCTTCTCCGGAGACTCAGGGCGGCTTACAATTTCTGGGATACAACCCAGCGTGCTCAGCAATAGCCTTCATTCCATTGTATATGCCTGCTTATTACTAAGCAGCATTTTTACAAGGTCAGCTAATTGCCCCCAACAATCTTGGGTCCTCAGTTTACCTACCCCGAGAGGATGGAAGGCTGAGTCAACCTGTGGCATCTGTTCTTAACTATGGGCCTCTTTTATGGATCATTTCCTTTTTTTAAAAAACAAAAGCTGCAATAAGGATGGATGGATATTTATTTGAACATGTAAACAATTCAGTAGGGCAGGAGTTATCAACATGGTGTCCAGGGACTCCAGTTCATTCATTGGAAATCAAACAGCAAGCAGAATTTTCATGAACATTTGAATACAGAAATCACAGCAATATTGTTAGAATGCCAAATTCTAATGAGATTTGGGTGTACTTTGTTCAGTTACTGGATTTATACTGTGCTTAAATAAATACTGGCTTTGATTGGTTTTTGCAACCTATTTTCATAAATAAGGTTATATGCTAATACATAGCAATGACAAAAGGTATATATATAATTCACACCCAAGATCTAGGCTGTGTTGCCTCTTGCCAGGATTCCCTTTCTGGAATATGTTCCATTCTTCCTGAGAAACTTCCAGGTCACTATAGCCCATTACAGTACCTTCTCTACAATTCTTTCCCAAAAGGAGGCTTTGGAAACAGGTTGATCTTTATCCAGTATGGCTGGGTTAACTAATGGTGTCATGGTTCCAACCCAAGCCAGCAACAGCAGAAGAAGAGGTACGTTATTTTTTCCTCCAAGGTAGATGGCACTATTCTCTCAGCCAGAATGTATTCAATTTATTTTAACTTTTACAGATTAACAGAGTTGGAAGGGACCTTGTAGTTAGTCCAACACAAACACACACACCCCTGCCCAAGCAGGAGACCCTACACCATTTCTGACAAATGGCAGTCCAATCTCTTTGTGAAAGTCTCAAGTGATGAAGCTCCCACAACTTCCAGAGGCAAGCTGTTCCATTGGTTGATTGTTCTCACTGTCAGAAAGTTTATCTCTAAAGAAAGCCTTCTTTCTTTCTAGAAAGCCTTCTCTAGAGGCTTTCACCAATCTGGAAGGACTGGGACCTAGGTTGCAGATGGCTGTAGAGAATCAGTGACATGACCCTGAGGGAAATATGCCAATTAGGCTTGCAACTTTCAGTTATTATAGCCAATGTCAATAGGGTTCTCATCTTTCTGTGGATTCTATTTCTTAATCTGGTAAAACCTGAAAGACTGACAATGGCTGAGTAGATATCACAGAAAATTCAATTTATTTTCCTCAGGA
Organism: Naja naja; assembly: GCA_009733165.1. Taxonomy (NCBI): domain Eukaryota; kingdom Metazoa; phylum Chordata; class Lepidosauria; order Squamata; family Elapidae; genus Naja; species Naja naja. Next base: position 5,459,260 of record CM019160.1, on the reverse strand, counting down.
GTAACCAGCTCAGACTCATTTGATTTAGGTTTAATTACAAGCTGATGACTCAATCATCTCTACAAATTGTCCAGTTAATATGCAAGTGGATCCAAGCATTTTTATCCTCCTAGTACCAAGGCTGTTCCTAACAGTGCTCCAGGCCTCTTGAAGCATGTTCATTCATCTATAGATGTAATACTAGTGGAAAATGTTGACATTTCACTATTTTCACCATAGTATATGTTCAAACAGTCAGATTTCTACCTCCTTTGCTGCCAACAGTACTCTATTTTGTGGCGTCTATTTTTTGATTACATTTATATGCCTCCCTTCTCCGAAGACTCAGGGCAGCTTACAATTTTTTGGGATACAACCCAGTGTGCTCAGCAATAGCCTTCATTCCATTGTATATGCCTGCTTATTACTAAGCGGCATTTTTACAAGGTCAGCTAATTGCCCCTCAACAATCTTGGGTCCTCAATTTACCTACCCCAAGAGGATGGAAGGCTGAGTCAACCTTGAGCCTGGTGGGATTCGAGCTTACAGTAATTGTAGACAGCTGGATCTTCAGAGCAGGCATTTAACAGCCTGAGCCACCAAGGCCCTTTTTGCCTCTTTTTTCCTGGAAGTCCTTTGGATTGGCAAATGGGGAAACACCATATTGGAATAATTTTGTCCAAAATCACACTAGGAGAAAACTGAAGCCTTGAAATATCTGTTCAGCAGAATATTGGAATTTTTTTGCCCTCTAAAAATGCATGGTTCTATTAGTTACATGAGATAGTAAAATGTGGTGGCATCAGTTGCCTCAAGAGCAATGAGAGAGAGATTTGACCATACAAAGATAAAGATGGGTGATCTGTAGAATGCTACCTCTCTGCATGTGGATATGTTTGTGTGATTTTGTTTAATTTGTCCTTTTAGTCCTTTACAGTAAGGACTAAAGTTGATGTTTGGATCAACCTGGACATTTCAAACTGAAATTGGATGCAGTCTGGGAAACCCTCCAGTCTGGAATTCATCAGCACAATCAGATTGTATAGTTTTCTGTATCATCACACATTGTTCTTGGCTTATGTGCAAAGAACAACAGCATACATGGTGGGGGATGTGGTAAGGTATTATTGCTGTTCTCCTACATTCCCTGAAATTGGTTGGCAAGTCAACTTTGTTTTCTGGTCATTAATCCTTGTATTAATTAGAGTTGCTTCTTGTGTTGCTTGAGTGAGCAGGCCTTACTCATTCTCTCATTACCCTTCCTGCAGTTTCTGAAAATATGACAGGGTCTTTTGAATGACTAAACTAAAGGACAAATGGCTCTTCAGGGTTTCCTTCTTGGAAACGAAGATGTGTTGGCTGAGAATGTGGGCACTTTTACTTCACTTAGCCATTGTCAGTGTAGCATCTAACTTCAATAAACATTCAAGCAGATACCCTAATTGCCCCCTTCCCCTTCTGTTCCCCCATTTTCATTACAATTTGAGATTAAAATGACTCCCAGGGGACGCTTGGAATCTAGCCCTTGCCACATGTATTTCTTCAAGTACTGCTACTACTTTGTTAAGCTACACACACAAAAAAAGATTTTTATTGCTTAAATGAGCTCCCAGCTAGTGTGGCTTAATATACTAACTAATTGATTTTTAAGGCTGGAAAAACAGTGAAGTTTAATAGCATTTGCCAGTTCAGCTAGAAAATAGAGTGAGAGTTGCTTGCAGACATGGATGAAAGAGAATCATTTGCTTCAAGTGCAGATTGAGTAGACTCCAGACCCTGGATTAATTTTCTTTTATTTAAAATATTCATACCTGGTTTCTTTCATAATCTTGGTGTGACTTAACAATACTAAAGCCACCTGAAGATGGACTGCACAGTTGGCAGAGGTAGCATAACTATTGCTTTACTCATCACTAGACAGTAGGGAGTAAAGAAGCTGTGGCCAACTTCTGTGTGGCCAACCTCTTATCTGAGAAATGGGCATGAAGACCATCAAAAGCAGAAACAGGACAGAAGTAAAATATTTTGATATTTCCAGCCATTCAGAATTCTTACACAGTAAAGACAATTTTCTTGTTATTGCTTGCTTGCTTGTTGTAAATGTAGCATTTGATTACCATTCTTTCTTCCTTACATACCGATTTGGAATTATGCCTTTTGAAGTAACAGGTAAGATAGTTGAAATTTGAAGTGGGATACTTATATATCTGGGTAATTAAGTTATTTTCAAATAGTGTCAAATTGAGAACTCCATTGTATATTGTATCTGAAATGTTTGCATGTTCCCACTTTATAGATCCAACAAGACTATTGGGTGGTGATGGGGTAGCAGGAATCTGGATAAATAGTCAGATATACTTTTATTCAGTGTTTGTATTATACTTATGTAGCACTTAAAATTGCAATTACTCAACAGGTTAAGGGAGGTAGGGCCTGAAAGCTGATTCTGTCCCTATGGAATTAGCCCTTTCTGAGATGCAATCACCCCACCTAAAACTTCTGTCTTCAGAGATGAAGAATCATGCCTGAGTTTCCTTTTAATTCTTAATTTTAACATAAGGCATCATAGACCAGTACAATTAAACAACACAGAAGCAAATATGAAAAGACAGACCAAAATTAATATAAGAGAATTTAGTTTTCAGGATAAATCATCTGCCACATTCAGAACTTGGCAACATTGTAAATGGCCTGAAAATACATGTTGGCTAAAAAAAGGCTACTGTAGAAGAACAGCCAGAGATGGGTGGGTGAGTCATCAGCCTAGAATTATGTACCCATAAATGGTCTACGTCCAACCCTTCTTGAATTCAGTTGATCCTTATATGGCACCAACTGAGTATTGTATGTTAGTTGATTAGATTCTTATGTATAAGCTTTAGCAGCAAATCTTCTGAACTGGAATTTATGTGTGATCCTGATCTTTCACCCTTACAACTACATAATAATTGCCCTATTATTAAAAAGGAGAGATTAAATTTTGATACAAAAATGTCAACACACACGTGCAATGGTTTTGATTTCTTCTTAACCACAAAAGCACAAGCAATACCTATGGGAGCTTTGTGGTGTCAGCCCTGCATTGCAGTGCTAAAGACATCTCAGCATGCCTTTCGGAAGACCCATCTTGTTTAGAAAACACCAGCATGTGAAAATAAGGCACCATCTTTATCACTTAAATGTGTTTGGGTCTTCTAGAAACTGATAGGTAATCTGAATTGAAGTTAAATATAAAGTTGTATATTCAATCATTTGGGTTGGTCTCCATAATTAGGTGGAACTAGGGCATAAGATATATTTTTCTTGATAAGATCCTTCATCCTACCCCTTTGGAAATAGTCACTGAAAATCAGGTGGCACAGCCCAGTTAGAATCCAATGAAGTTCGTTCCAGTAGTTAATTGTTGTTATCCATGCTCCAGTGTATATTGTGATAAGGTTGGATGGTCTTTTTGGTGATTCGTCACCAGTTGTTCATCTTGGCAAGATTGAACCAAGATATAGACCACAGCCTCCCTCTTCCTTTGATCTGGGGAGAGTAGAAACCATGGTGATAGCAGCACCTGCAACAACAACAAAAAAACCCAGCTTTATCTACCTCAACAGTTCTGTTTTGTACTAATTGATCTACAGTCATTAAATGTTGGGAATCAAATACTTCACGTGGACTCAATGCCCATATGATAACCTTGGAAAATTTCCTTTTCTCTCTGCAGCTGCTGGTTTGTTTTTTTTTTGCAGTCTTGATGTTTGCTGGAACACAAAAGAAGGGTTGAATAGGCTGGAAAAAGAAGGGTTGAATAGGCTTCAAGTTCCCCTTTGCTGCTAGTATCATTTCCCATGAAAGGATCAGTTAGGCCTATATTTGAAGGCAAGCCTTGAAGATTGGTCCCAGTGGAAAACAAGGTCTTTAGTCACCAAGAGTCATCAGGAGTCAGGTAGCATACAAATTTAATAAACAGACAAACAAATTTATTAATTATTTACTCAAGAGCCAGTTTGGTGTGGTGGTGAAGGTTGGAAACCAGGAGAATAAGAATTCTAATTTTGCCTTAGGCACAAAGCCATCTGGGTGACCTTGAGCCAGTCACTCTCTCAGCCCTAGGAAAGAGACAATGGAAAACCACTTGCCAACATAACTGCAGGGAATAATCCAGGCAGTCACCAGGAATCAACACTGACTCTGTGTTGTATGTGTATATACAACACATACACACAAATATACACACAAACATACATACAAACACAATATTTGAATACTGCTTCTCATCTAAAAAAATCTTGACAACTGAATAAAGTTGAAATAGTTAAAACAGTGAGTTAAGACAATTGATAAAATATACATTTAAATAGTCCATCAAATGTAAAATAAAATCATTAAATCGCATCACAACAACATTGCCCTGTTATTAAATGGCTTGGAAGAATAAAACTAAAGATAGTGATCAGTAGAGCCAATCGACTGAATATACACATGTCCTATGCCTGAATTATGGCTTATAAATCATGACACACTGATCAAACAAAATCACATAATGGCTGAATGTGAGATGTGAATCAGGTCTGTTAGTCTTTGGATGCTCCATAGTTGACAGTTTTGCAAAACCTGTTTTATTCTTGGGGCACCCTGTTAAGAATGCACTCTACAATCAGCTTCAGGAAAAATTTTGCAGCTTTTCTGGATTTCTGAAGACATAGTTGTGATTTTATATTTCCAATACAAATTCATACTTAGAAAAAAAGGTTAAGTATTTTTTAGAAGGAATTCTTCAAGAGGCCCTAGTGAAATCTGAATAGTGCCCCCTGCAGCATTTTTCATCCTGGCTTTCAGCATAAAAACAACCAATAATGGTCCTTGGACCACTTCTTAAGAATTCACGGTGATTGTTGGGATAATCCATCTTGAAGTGTGGGTTAGCTGAACTTTAATTGACTAATGCTAATTGGAGAACAAAATGCTAGGCTTTAGTTAGTTAATCTTTCCCTCATCTTTTACACAGTTCTGCCCACATGAATCTATTTCCAGATCACACAATCATTAAATCTGTTTGGTTTTGTTAGAACACACCACGCTTCCCACCCAAATATTGGGCATTAATGATCTGTGAGAAAGTTGTAGTTTCAGTGCCAAACCAATTTGATTAAAAGGTTCTTTCCTCCTTGGATAAGATTTGATTCTTCCCTATGCTTGGAGGATGAACAAATAGGTGTAAATTAGAAAGCCACAGAAAGGGAAGGAAGTATTTTACAAGGACACTTGGAAGTCCTTAAAAAGACCTCACCTTTCCATTTGATGCTGTACAGCTTCTCTCCCACATCAATGTTTATTAGGTTGTAGGTTTTATTTTTATCCTCCATGTGTTGCTTAGCTGATTATATTTCATCAGTGGAGCTGAGCCATCAAAAGAAGAAAAGATATTCTCACAGCTCTTGGAGTTATATTCATATGGTGAACTGGGTCTAGCTTCCCCCTTCTACCTTACATCTTATCATTTTTTTAAAAAGGCTGGGTAGCCAATTCTCATGGACAGTTTGGCTAGTTTTGTGGCAGCATTATTCTTATAATTTAGATTGATATAACTGCTCAGTTTGCAAAGGGCCTTGGTGGCTCAGGCTGTTAAATGCCTGCACGTAATCAACCCCAAGCCATGAATTTAGGGCTTCTCAAGAAAAATGGGAATAAAATAAATAAATAAGAGCCTTGGTGGTGCAGGCTGTTAAATGCCTAGCACTTAGTTCCAGCTGCCACAATTACTGTAGGCTTGAATCCCACCAGGCTCAAGGTGGACTCAGCCTTCCATCCTCTCGGGTAGGCAAATTGAGGACCCAAGATTGTTGGGGGCAATAAGCTGACTTTGTAAAAATGCCACTTAGTAATAAGCAGTCATATACAATGGAATGAAGGCTATTGCTGAGCACACTGGGTTGTATCCCAAAAATTGTAAGCCGCCCTGAGTCTTCAGAGAAGGGCGGCATATAAATGTAATTTTCAAAAAAAAGTGAGTCTAGATGACTTAGAAACATAACAAATAGAATAGAATGGAATAGAAAAGAAAAGAAAAAAATAAGATAACAGAAATAAGAATAAGAGAAGCAACCAGGGTGAACTAATACATATGCCATTCAGTAGTCTTATACCCTTCATGGATTCATTCCACAATCTGGTTTAATGCCCAAAATTACATCAAACTATACTAGCTGAAATCTGCCTGCCTGCCTCTCTGTCTGTTTATCTAGTTCCATTTCCCAAATTCCAAAAATTGAAAGTAGTGTGTTGGCATGGGAAGAGGACAGCACAGAATGATCTGCTTTTTAAAAAGATATTTTCTAGCATATCATTATTACCTGTTTTGATATGTCAAGGGATGTTTCCCTTAATTATAACTATTGCCATTAAAATCATCTTTTAATTATGGTAAATCCTATGCTCCCTTGACTTTTGTCCTGCACTCTGTATTTAAATGTGTACAATAATTATTATTATTATTAGTAGTATTATTGGTAACTTGAGTTTTTTATTGCATCAGCCTAAGGAATTTACTTAAAGACTCAATGCTTAAGACTGATGGTTTGGAGGCTGTTGAATGTTTCCTATGATTCCTTGGGGATGAAGGGGATGAGAGAATACAGTAACTAGAAGAAGCAAATGTTGTTTGAGACTATTCTTCCATGCTCCAACTTGTAGCGATCCAAGGAGAACTAACATTATTAGAAAATCCATTGTAATGAACTGACTGGGATCTAGGTTTTTATAAGGCATCTCAATTTGCCTTTATCTGCACAGCTCATAGTACTGTTCTCTTCATGCTGTGGTATTTCTGTCCTTTTTTCATAATTAAAATATCAATGTTCCCCAGACATGCACTGTAAAAAATGGAAACATAGACTCCCCCCCACACTGAAATTTGTTTTTCTAGCCAAAGAATTAGACTGTTTTAACATATGATATTATCAACATTGGGACTATTTCTGTTGTCTGAACAGGTATAGCTGAAAGCCAAACTTAGTGGTTCATGGACAGTGACATTGATGTGATGTTTGGGGTTGAAAAGCTACCAAGAATGTCTTTTGCTCTTTTGAATAAAGTTGAAAAATGACAATATGACTGCAGAAAAAAAGACTGCAGAACAACTCCATCTTAATTCAGATTAAATTATTGTAATTAATATTTCATTTCCAGAAGTGAGTTTTTGTATGTGTGTCTGATTGTACAGTATCCTCATTTTGAATGTACTTGCATTTTGTGTCCTGTTAGTTATTTTGTTCATGCTCAGTATCTTTGTGCTTACATTGCTAATAACTGGTTGTGTTTTCTGATGCCAGAATAAAGACCCTTGCCTTTTATTTTCCCTTTTAAGACTCGAAGATGAAATTGAAGGAGTGTGAATAAGTTTTCAAATGTAATTTCTCATGCAAGAAGAAATTTTCTGAGCCTTCATTTCTAGTCAAAGTCCACTTGCAGCAGCAAACCATTTCCAACATTCTTTAAGATGCTTCTGTTATCATATCTTTTCCTGGTTTCTGAAACTTCTTAAGAAGTTAGTCAAAGCTGAGTCATTTCTAACCTGTTTAAGAGATTATGGTTTTGTTGATATTTATTTATTGCTATTAGTCTTTTAAGAATTGTCTTCTCTAGGCTATGCTTCCATTGGATGGCTTTTCCCTAAGGTATTAGGTTTGAAACTACCAGCCGTTATTAAACAGAGAACAATAAATGTGATTTGTCACTTGTTCCAACTGATTTTAAGCTGAATAAGATAACTGTTCCTAAAGCCAGATTGTTATATTTTCAATATAATTGGGATGGTTATATTTTCAATGTAACAATCCCAATTATAGAAAAGGCTTCATAATAGTGAGATATACCATGCTGCCTTTCTTGTGGCAATATTGTCTCTAGGAAGTTTTCTATTATGGTTCTGGAGATGTTGAATCAGCAGAACATGGCCTCCTCGCATTCTTTGAAGATTTTTGGCACTTCCTCAATGCCCAAATTTTACTGTCCTTCCAGGATAACCATGGTATTTCCCACAACACATTCTGAACCGCCATCTTCATCTTTCATTTGGAGACTACACAGTGTCTTATTTTGCAGACTATAGTTCTGTTTCCCAGTTTCAGCATACAGTAGCTGACTCTTGCAGAACTGTCTGCACAGTTAGGATCATCTTGACTGAGCTTTCCCTTTCCTGTCTTGGTTTTCATTTTTTAATGTGGAACAGAGACTCTGAAAGCCACCAAGGCCTCCCAGATGACAGGTGCTACCCCACTTCACCTCACCTCCCTTCATCTTTCTCTGTGCTTTCTTTTTTACATTTTTATTTTATTTTATAACATATAAAGTTTCCATTTTTGATGCTTTCAAGTCAGTGCCAAACATGACATCCAGATGGTCATATGTCTAAGAGGGAATCTCCATCCAGGTCTCAACTAAACATACTAGATTGCCTGCCTTATCTATAATTAAACCATGTTTGAGAGTAGATTTATTACACATTGGCCTGTTGTTCAGAAGTAGCATCCGAGCCCAGAATGACTGAAGATCTAGTGACCTGGCTTGGGAGCAGATGCAGAAGATTGGATTCAGTAAATCTAGTGTATCATTTCTGCTTGAAAGAAAAAGGTGGGGGTGTGGGAGAAGGAGCAGTGCCCTATAGGAAGAAAAACATGTTGTCTCTTGATCTCTCATTTAATTTAATTTAATTGTTTGTCTGGGATAAATTTGTTCTTTGATTTTTATACTTTAGGTTATTTTATGCTAATTTATATTATCTCATTTGTGTAAATGCACGGTTTAGTCATTGACTAAAATTAAATGATTGTATTTAACGTATTGTTACTCAACAATCATATGAAATGATAGTCAGGCTGACAAGTTAGTGATGAGCTAGGCATCATTCATCTTTACAATTGAATAGAGCTTTGCACCTGGATCCACTCAACTGTATAATACTTTCTTAACTAGTATCATTCTGGCACCATCATTTTCTTTTCCCTTGGAAAATTATGATTTTTGTCATATAAAGGTTAGAGCATTAATGTTAATCAATGTACCCACTTGCCTGGACACTTAGACTTCCTTAAATGCAGTATGATTCTAGATCAGCCATGGGAAACTACGGCCAGGGGCTGTATCCGCCCATTTGGCTGTTCTATCCGCCCGCGAGCTGAAAGAGCGGAGGGTTCTCTTGCTCTCCCAGAAGGCTACGTGAAGTAATCTAACTTTGAATTTATATTAGCTCACACAAACACTCCATCCATGCTTTTGTTCGGCCCCGGTCCAGTTTAAGAAACCATTGTGGGCCCGAGTCAAAAAGTTTGCCCACCCTGTTCTTTGATGAAAGTAATGCAGAGTTTTGAGATGGTTTTAAATATGCACAATTGTCTCAGTTATCTTCCTCATCTTTCACAGGTCTAATCTAATCCCAATTATCACTTTGCCTAAAATCTCTTGGGCTCTCTCTATTCTTCATGCATGCTTTCTGTGTGGATTTCTTTCTTTCTTTCTTTTTACATTTTGTTCTTTCCAACCAAATGGAAGGCTAAAGAAGGCCAGACCAACACTGTTCACCAAAGGAAAGCTTTCGAAAATAGAGCAGAATAGGATCAACTTGGGTATGACAGGAGAAGCTGGCAAAAAGCTGGTAAGGATCAGATATGGGCTAAATCCAACAGGAATCTGAAGAGAAAAACATTCCAGAAAAAAATATTTCAGTGTACCTCTTTGGCAAAAAAGTTAAACAGCAAGTTGGAATGGTTCTGTTTCAAGTGTTTAATGGAGATGCTCAGTCATCCAAGTCATGGTTGTCCCAAAGGTGCTTTTTCAAAAGGCAACTGGACTTTGTTTTTCTTTGAAGATATTTCACTTCTCATCCAAGAAACTTTATTTCTGATTGAATGGTGGACAGTGGAAGGATTTATATTCCTTGCAATCATCTGGTCATTAGCATCCTTCTGAGAGTCGTTGAGACCTCTAGGAGGTTTATCTGTTCTGTTTCAACATTGTCGGATTCCAGATCAGAGTCAGACCCTATATTATGACTCGTTATTGGAACCCCATCCTGAGTCTCCTACCTTCAAGTCATATGACCCAGAACAAAGTGCATGTAGTTTACCCTGTGTTACTGCTAGTTCGGTGACTACATTTTGTGCTGCGTGTAAAACTCCTGCTGTGCTGCCCAGACAGCTGAAAAGCACTGCGCAAGTGCACAGTGTTTGAAAAGTCACTTTTTCCCTGCTTTTCTGTTATGTATGCAGGTTTAAAGTCATTGGTTTAGTTTGAACTGTTCTGTAAAATGTAAGAAATGATTGGTTTAAAAGTGCGGAAAACCCTGCACTCTGATTGGCTGGCAACTGCGGCTGCTGGCTATAGTAGCAGCAGCAGCCCAGCCAAAGTGGTTAGTTCTGAGCTGTAGTCACTAATAAACAAAGAGCTTGAAGCACTCGCGGTCTGTCTCTTCATGCAAACTTAACATTTTCAACCTCAGCTGTGCCACGAAGCAGCTGAGGTTGAAAAGCAGGAAATAAAGGACAGGTAAGAGCCTGGGTGGGGGGCAGGGCGGCCAAACATCATCATTAGGGGAACATTCATTTTCAATTTTTTCCTTCAGTTTTGTTATTCTTGTTTTAGTATTAATAGATTGTGTGCCTATAGTGGAAATTTAAAAGCTTATTTTACAATTATCAGCCCCAAATGAGGACATTATTATTCTGTTGTTTCATGTAGAATTTTAGTGATGCTGCTTGGGTTGAGTCTTTATATACACAAAAATATGTCAGTCAAGGGGTGTAGAAGAACCACGGTGGCACAGTGGTTAGAATGCAGTATTGCTGTATTGCAAGCTAATTCTGCTGACTGCCAACTGCCAACAGTTTGACAGTTCAAGTCTCACTGGCTCAAGTTTGACTCAACCTTCTATTCTACTGAGGTTGGTAAAATGAGGAGACAGGTTGTTGGGGCAATAGGCTGACTCTGTAAACTGCTTAGAGAGGGCTGTAAAACACTGTGAAGTGGTATATAAATCTAGTGCTATTGCTATGTTACCCATCCTGATCTAAAAGAGAAGTAAATGGCTATTATGAAAAGAAGATCTGGAATCAGAGGGTCCATAGAGGAGGGTAAGAGGTTCAAAACGTCCAGTCAGCCACAACCTTTCAAGCTGTGATTGAAGCCCTAAACATTTTACTGTGTAGCACATATGTAACATATAAAAAGCGGAAGGGCTTCAATCATGTGGTTATGGCCACCATCTTTTTTTACCAGTAGTACTTCTGCTTCAGCCTACTTGCAAAGGAAGATGATTGATTTGAAAGTCCAGGCTAAATCTTGAATTCATGATGGTTACAGTATGCAATACCAAGAAATTTGTCTTTGGCTGTTTACCAGGCACAAGCCTTAATTCTTTTAATTTGCAAACTTCAGTTCTTCCTTTGCTCTAGGTTTTTCAAGTATGGATTTGATATTCGACAGTGTCTCTTGCACAGTTGATTCTTTGTGAGGTCTTGTTCTAGAGAAAATATTATATTTATAGAGGCATCTTTGTGGCCATTGTTAAAATGCTGAATTTAAAATGTCTCTTGGTGGGCTTGTTGTATGAAAGGACAGTGCGGTATGGTGGGTAAATATGATTCCAGATGTGCAATTAGCTGCTTATCCCAAGAGGACTTTTACCTTGAGATCTTTGAATGGATGCCTGTCTACCATATGTATATGTTTGTAGTGATGTGGGTCCTGGCAATAGAAAACAATAGGAATATTAAAGAATGCACACTGACATCTAAACACATGCATATTTGAGTACCTACAAACATGCAAAGTTTGTCCTTGGATATTCCCCCTTAGATTTCTAATGGTGGCTTGTTTAATTTGGAGATGAGCAAAATGGTCACATCTTATTTCAGTAATCCACCCCCCTCCTCAGTCCTTCTGCAAAGTATTCTACAAGCAATAGAGAAGCATTTTGTCTGTTTTGTGTGGCCATCATGTTTTGTGCGGTTTTAGGAATGGAGGATATTGATTCCTACAGCAAAATTCTTGCTGACAGCAGCATAATCTGTCTTCAGAGTTCTGCTCACATTCTGGCACTCAGTCTCTCCATCCCTAACAGTGTGAAAAATTATGCCTGCATATGTCATCCAACATGCTGAGTCCTTCACTAAATTGGTCAAACATGTCAGTGGTAGGGAAG
>CM019160.1:5427478-5446094 GCA_009733165.1 Naja naja | reverse complement strand
TGAGTAGACTCCAGACCCTGGATTAATTTTCTTTTATTTAAAATATTCATACCTGGTTTCTTTCATAATCTTGGTGTGACTTAACAATACTAAAGCCACCTGAAGATGGACTGCACAGTTGGCAGAGGTAGCATAACTATTGCTTTACTCATCACTAGACAGTAGGGAGTAAAGAAGCTGTGGCCAACTTCTGTGTGGCCAACCTCTTATCTGAGAAATGGGCATGAAGACCATCAAAAGCAGAAACAGGACAGAAGTAAAAGATTTTGATATTTCCAGCCATTCAGAATTCTTACACAGTAAAGACAATTTTCTTGTTATTGCTTGCTTGCTTGTTGTAAATGTAGCACTTGATTGCCATTCTTTCTTTCTTACTTACCGATTTGGAATTATGCCTTTTGAAGTAACAGGTAAGATAGTTGAAATTTGAAATGGGATACTTATATATCTGGGTAATGAAGTTATTTTCAAATAGTGTCAAATTGAGAACTCCATTGTATATTGTATCTGAAATGTTTGCATGTTCCTACTTTATAGATCCAACAAGACTATTGGGTGGTGATGGGGTAGCAGGAATCTGGATAAATAGTCAGATATACTTTTATTCAGTGTTTGTATTATACTTATGTAGCACTTAAAATTGCAATTACTCAACAGGTTAAGGGGAGGTAGGGCCTGAAAGCTGATTCTGTCCCTATGGAATTAGCCCTTTCTGAGATGCAATCACCCCACCTAAAACTTCTGTCTTCAGAGATGAAGAATCATGCCTGAGTTTCCTTTTAATTCTTAATTTTAACATAAGGCATCATAGACCAGTACAATTAAACAATACAGAAGCAAATATGAAAAGACAGACCAAAATTAATATAAGAGGAATTTAGTTTTCAGGATAAATCATCTGCCACATTCAGAACTTGGCAACATTGTAAATGGCCTGAAAATTCATGTTGGTTAAAAAAAGGCTACTGTAGAAGAACAGCCAGAGATGGGTGGGTGAGTCATCAGCCTAGAATTATGTACCCATAAATGGTCTACGTCCAACCCTTCTTGAATTCAGTTGATCCTTATATGGCACCAACTGAGTATTGTATGTTAGTTGATTAGATTCTTATGTATAAGCTTTAGCAGCAAATCTTCTGAACTGGAATTTATGTGTGATCCTGATCTTTCACCCTTACAACTACATAATAATTGCCCTATTATTAAAAAGAAGGAGAGATTAAATTTTGATACAAAAATGTCAACACACACGTGCAATGGTTTTGATTTCTTCTTAACCACAAAAGCACAAGCAATACCTATGGGAGCTTTGTGGTGTCAGCACTGCATTGCAGTGCTAAAGACATCACAGCATGCCTTTCGGAAGACCCATCTTGTTTAGAGAACACCAGCATGTGAAAATAAGGCACCATCTTTATCACTTAAATGTGTTTGGGTCTTCTAGAAACTGATAGGTAATCTGAATTGAAGTTAAATATAAAGTTGTATATTCAATCATTTGGGTTGGTCTCCATAATTAGGTGGAACTAGGGCATAAGATATATTTTTCTTGATAAGATCCTTCATCCTACCCCTTTGGAAATAGTCACTGAAAATCAGGTGGCACAGCCCAGTTAGAATCCAATGAAGTTCGTTCCAGTAGTTAATTGTTGTTATCCATGCTCCAGTGTATATTGTGATAAGGTTGGATGGTCTTTTTGGTGATTCGTCACCAGTTGTTCATCTTGGCAAGATTGAACCAAGATATAGACCACAGCCTCCCTCTTCCTTTGATCTGGGGAGAGAAAAACCATGGTGATAGCAGCACCTGCAACAACAACAAAAAAACCCAGCTTTATCTACCTCAACAGTTCTGTTTTGTACTAATTGATCTACAGTCATTAAATGTTGGGAATCAAATACTTCGCGTGGACTCAATGCCCATATGATAACCTTGGAAAATTTCCTTTTCTCTCTGCAGCTGCTGGTTTGTTTTTTTCTTTGCAGTCTTGATGTTTGCTGGAACACAAAAGAAGGGTTGAATAGGCTGGAAAAAGAAGGGTTGAATAGGCTTCAAGTTCCCCTTTGCTGCTAGTATCATTTCCCATGAAAGGATCAGTTAGGCCTATATTTGAAGGCAAGCCTTGAAGATTGGTCCCAGTGGAAAACAAGGTCTTTAGTCACCAAGAGTCATCAGGAGTCAGGTAGCATACAAATTTAATAAACAGACAAACAAATTTATTAATTATTTACTCAAGAGCCAGTTTGGTGTGGTGGTGAAGGTTGGAAACCAGGAGAATAAGAATTCTAATTTTGCCTTAGGCACAAAGCCATCTGGGTGACCTTGAGCCAGTCACTCTCAGCCCTAGGAAAGAGACAATGGAAAACCACTTGCCAACATAACTGCAGGGAATAATCCAGGCAGTCACCAGGAATCAACACTGACTCTGTGTTGTATGTGTATATACAACACATACACACAAATATACACACAAACATACATACAAACACAATATTTGAATACTGCTTCTCATCTAAAAAAATCTTGACAACTGAATAAAGTTGAAATAGTTAAAACAGTGAGACAATGGATAAAATATACATTTAAATAGTCCATCAAATGTAAAATAAAATCATAAAATCGCATCACAACAACATTGCCCTGTTATTAAATGGCTTGGAAGAATAAAACTAAAGATAGTGATCAGTAGAGCCAATCGACTGAATATACACATGTCCTATGCCTGAATTATGGCTTATAAATCATGACACACTGATCAAACAAAATCACATAATGGCTGAATGTGAGATGTGAATCAGGTCTGTTAGTCTTTGGATGCTCCATAGTTGACAGTTTTGCAAAACCTGTTTTATTCTTGGGGCACCCTGTTAAGAATGCACTCTACAATCAGCTTCAGGAAAAATTTTGCAGCTTTTCTGGATTTCTGAAGACATAGTTGTGATTTTATATTTCCAATACAAATTCATACTTAGAAAAAAGGTTAAGTATTTTTAGAAGGAATTCTTCAAGAGGCCCTAGTGAAATCTGAATAGTGCCCCTGCAGCATTTTTTCATCCTGGCTTTCAGCATAAAACAACCAATAATGGTCCTTGGACCACTTCTTAAGAATTCACGGTGATTGTTGGGATAATCCATCTTGAAGTGTGGGTTAGCTGAACTTTAATTGACTAATGCTAATTGGAGAACAAAATGCTAGGCTTTAGTTAGTTAATCTTTCCCTCATCTTTTACACAGTTCTGCCCACATGAATCTATTTCCAGATCACACAATCATTAAATCTGTTTGGTTTTGTTAGAACACACCACGCTTCCCACCCAAATATTGGGCATTAATGATCTGTGAGAAAGTTGTAGTTTCAGTGCCAAACCAATTTGATTAAAAGGTTCTTTCCTCCTTGGATAAGATTTGATTCTTCCCTATGCTTGGAGGATGAACAAATAGGTGTAAATTAGAAAGCCACAGAAAGGGAAGGAAGTATTTTACAAGGACACTTGGAAGTCCTTAAAAAAAGACCTCACCTTTCCATTTGATGCTGTACAGCTTCTCTCCCACATCAATGTTTATTAGGTTGTAGGTTTTATTTTTATCCTCCATGTGTTGCTTAGCTGATTATATTTCATCAGTGGAGCTGAGCCATCAAAAGAAGAAAAGATATTCTCACAGCTCTTGGAGTTATATTCATATGGTGAACTGGGTCTAGCTTCCCCTTCTACCTTACATCTTATCATTTTTTAAAAGGCTGGGTAGCCAATTCTCATGGACAGTTTGGTTAGTTTTGTGGCAGCATTATTCTTATAATTTAGATTGATATAACTGCTCAGTTTGCAAAGGGCCTTGGTGGCTCAGGCTGTTAAATGCCTGCATGTAATCAACCCCAAGCCATGAATTTAGGGCTTCTCAAGAAAAATGGGAATAAAATAAATAAATAAGAGCCTTGGTGGTGCAGGCTGTTAAATGCCTAGCACTTAGTTCCAGCTGCCACAATTATTGTAGGCTTGAATCCCACCAGGCTCAAGGTGGACTCAGCCTTCCATCCTCTCGGGGTAGGTAAATTGAGGACCCAAGATTGTTGGGGGCAATAAGCTGACTTTGTAAAATGCCCCTTAGTTAATAAGCAGGCATATACAATGGAATGAAGGCTATTGCTGAGCACACTGGGTTGTATCCCAAAAATTGTAAGCCCTGAGTCTTCAGAGAAGGGCGGCATATAAATGTAATTTTTTAAAAAAGTGAGTCTAGATGACTTAGAAACATAACAAATAGAATAGAATAGAATAGAATGGAATAGAATAGAAAAGAAAAAAAATAAGATAACAGAAATAAGAATAAGAGAAGCAACCAGGGTGAACTAATACATATGCCATTCAGAAGTCTTATACCCTTCATGGATTCATTCCACAATCTGGTTTAATGCCCAAAATTACATCAAACTATACTAGCTGAAATCTGCCTGCCTGCCTCTCAGTTTGTTTATCTAGTTCCATTTCCCAAATTCCAAAAATTGAAAGTAGTGTGTTGGCATGGGAAGAGGGACAGCACAGAATGATCTGCTTTTTAAAAAAAGATATTTTCTAGCATATCATTATTACCTGTTTTGATATGTCAAGGGATGTTTCCCTTAATTATAACTATTGCCATTAAAATCATCTTTTAATTATGGTAAATCCTATGCTCCCTTGACTTTTGTCCTGCACTCTGTATTTAAATGTGTACAATAATTATTATTATTAGTAGTATTATTGGTAACTTGAGTTTTTTTTATTGCATCAGCCTAAGGAATTTACTTAAAGACTCAATGCTTAAGACTGATGGTTTGGAGGCTGTTGAATGTTTCCTATGATTCCTTGGGGATGAAGGGGATGAGAGAATACAGTAACTAGAAGAAGCAAATGTTGTTTGAGACTATTCTTCCATGCTCCAACTTGTAGCGATCCAAGGAGAACTAACATTATTAGAAAATCCATTGTAATGAACTGACTGGGATCTAGGTTTTTATAAGGCATCTCAATTTGCCTTTATCTGCACAGCTCATAGTTAGTACTGTTCATGCTGTGGTATTTCTGTCCTTTTTTCATAATTAAAATATCAATGTTCCCCAGACATGCACTGTAAGAAATGGAAACATAGAGTCCCCCCCCCACTGAAATTTGTTTTTCTAGCCAAAGAATTAGACTGTTTTAACATATGATATTATCAACATTGGGACTATTTCTGTTGTCTGAACAGGTATAGCTGAAAGCCAAACTTAGTGGTTCATGGACAGTGACATTGATGTGATGTTTGGGGTTGAAAAGCTACCAAGAATGTCTTTTGCTCTTTTGAATAAAGTTGAAAAATGACTATGACTGCAGAAAAAAAGACTGCAGAACAACTCCATCTTAATTCAGATTAAATTATTGTAATTAATATTTCATTTCCAGAAGTGAGTTTTTGTATGTGTGTCTGATTGTACAGTATCCTCATTTTGAATGTACTTGCATTTTGTGTCCTGTTAGTTATTTTTGTTCATGCTCAGTATCTTTGTGCTTACATTGCTAATAACTGGTTGTGTTTTCTGATGCCAGAATAAAGACCCTTGCCTTTTATTTTCCCTTTTAAGACTCGAAGATGAAATTGAAGGAGTGTGAATAAGTTTTCAAATGTAATTTCTCATGCAAGAAGAAATTTTCTGAGCCTTCATTTCTAGTCAAAGTCCACTTGCAGCAGCAAACCATTTCCAACATTCTTTAAGATGCTTCTGTTATCATATCTTTTCCTGGTTTCTGAAACTTCTTAAGAAGTTAGTCAAAGCTGAGTCATTTCCAACCTGTTTAAGAGATTATGGTTTTGTTGATATTTATTTATTGCTATTAGTCTTTTAAGAATTGTCTTCTCTAGGCTATGCTTCCATTGGATGGCTTTTCCCTAAGGTATTAGGTTTGAAACTACCAGCCGTTATTAAACAGAGAACAATAAATGTGATTTGTCACTTGTTCCAACTGATTTTAAGCTGGATAAGATAACTGTTCCCTAAAGCCAGATTGTTATATTTTCAATATAATTGGGATGGTTATATTTTCAATGTAACAATCCCAATTACAGAAAAGGCTTCATAATAGTGAGATATACCATGCTGCCTTTCTTGTGGCAATATTGTCTCTAGGAAGTTTTCTATTATGGTTCTGGAGATGTTGAATCAGCAGAACATGGCCTCCTCGCATTCTTTGAAGATTTTTGGCACTTCCTCAATGCCCAAATTTTACTGTCCTTCCAGGATAACCATGGTATTTCCCACAACACATTCTGAACCGGCCATCTTCATCTTTCATTTGGAGACTACACAGTGTCTTATTTTGGCAGACTGTAGTTCTGTTTCCCAGTTTCAGCATACAGTATAGCTGACTCTTGCAGAACTGTCTGCACAGTTAGGATCATCTTGACTGAGCTTTCCCTTTCCTGTCTTGGTTTTCATTTTTTTTAATGTGGAACAGAGACTCTGAAAGCCACCAAGGCCTCCCAGATGACAGGTGCTACCCCTTCACCTCACCTCCTTCATCTTTCTCTGTGCTTTCTTTTTTACATTTTTATTTTATTTTATAACATATAAAGTTTCCATTTTTGATGCTTTCAAGTCAGTGCCAAACATGACATCCAGATGGTCATATGTCTAAGAGGGAATCTCCATCCAGGTCTCAACTAAACATACTAGATTGCCTGCCTTATCTATAATTAAACCATGTTTGACAGTAGATTTATTACACATTGGCCTGCTGTTCAGAAGTAGCATCCGGAGCCCAGAATGACTGAAGATCTAGTGACCTGGCTTGGGAGCAGATGCAGAAGATTGGATTCAGTAAATCTAGTGTATCATTTCTGCTTGAAAGAAAAAAGGTGTGGGTGTGGGAGAAGGGAGCAGTGCCCTATAGGAAGAAAAACATGTTGTCTCTTGATCTCTCATTTAATTTAATTTAATTGTTTGTCTGGGATAAATTTGTTCTTTGATTTTTATACTTTAGGTTATTTTATGCTAATTTATATTATCTCATTTGTGTAAATGCGGTTTAGTCATTGACTAAAATTAAATGATTGTATTTAATGTATCGTTACTCAACAATCATATGAAATAATAGTCTGGCTGACAAGTTAGTGATGAGCTAGGCATCATTCATCTTTACAATTGAATAGAGCTTTGCACCTGGATCCACTCAACTGTATAATACTTTCTTAACTAGTATCATTCTGGCACCATCATTTTCTTTTCCCTTGGAAAATTATGATTTTTGTCATATAAAGGTTAGAGCATTAATGTTAATCAATGTACCCACTTGCCTGGACACTTAGACTTCCTTAAATGCAGTATGATTCTAGATCAGCCATGGGGAAACTACGGCCTGGGGGCTGTATCCGGCCCATTTGGCTGTTCTATCCGGCCCGCGGAGCTGAAAGAGCGGAGGGTTCTCTTGCTCTCCCAGAAGGCTACGTGAAGTAATCTAACTTTGAATTTATATTAGCTCACACAAACACTCCATCCATGCTTTTGTTCCGGCCCCCCGGTCCAGTTTAAGAACCCATTGTGGCCCTCGAGTCAAAAAGTTTGCCCACCCCTGTTCTTGATGAAAGTAATGCAGAGTTTTGAGAGATGGTTTTAAATATGCACAATTGTCTCAGTTATCTTCCTCATCTTTCACATGTCTAATCTAATCCCAATTATCACTTGCACCTAAAATCTCTTGGGCCCTCTCTCTATTCTTCATGCATGCTTTCTGTGTGGATTTCTTTCTTTCTTTTTTTTACATTTTGTTCTTTCCAACCAAATGGAAGGCTAAAAAGAAGGCCAGACCAACACTGTTCACCAAAGGAAAGCTTTCGAAAATAGAGCAGAATAGGATCAACTTGGGTATGACAGGAGAAGCTGGCAAAAAAGCTAAGGATCAGATATGGGCTAAATCAACAGGAATCTGAAGAAAAACATTCCAGAAAAAATATTTCAGTGTACCTCTTTGGCAAAAGAAGTTAAACAGCAAGTTGGAATGGTTCTGTTTCAAGTGTTTAATGGAGATGCTCAGTCATCCAAGTCATGGTTGTCCCAAAGGTGCTTTTCAAAAGGCAACTGGACTTTGTTTTTCTTTGAAGATATTTCACTTCTCATCCAAGAAACTTCTTTATTTCTGATTGAATGGTGGACAGTGGAAGGATTTATATTCCTTGCAATCATCTGGTCATTAGCATCCTTCTGAGAGTCGTTGAGACCACTAGTCGGTTTATCTGTTCTGTTTCAACATTGTCGGATTCCAGATCAGAGTCAGACCCTATATTATGACTCGTTATTGGAACCCCATCCTGAGTCTCCTACCTTCAAGTCATATGACCCAGAACAAAGTGCATGTAGTTTACCCTGTGTTACTGCTAGTTCGGTGACTACATTTTGTGCTGCGTGTGTAAAACTCCTTAAGCTGTGCTGCCCAGACAGCTGAAAAGCACTGCGTGCAAGTGCACAGTGTTTGAAAAGTCACTTTTTCCCTGCTTTTTCTGTTATGTATGCAGGTTTAAAGTCATTGGTTTAGTTTGAACTGTTCGTGTAAAATGTAAGAAATGATTGGTTTAAAAAGTGCGGGAAAACCCTGCACTCTGATTGGCTGGCAACTGCGGCTGCTGGCTATAAGTAGCAGCCGCAGCCCAGCCAAAGTGGGTTCGTTCTGAGCTGTAGTCACTAATAAACAAAGAGCTTGAAGCACTCCGTGTCTGTCTCTTCATGCAAACTTAACATTTTCAACCTCAGCTGTGCCACGCAAAGCAGCTGAGGTTGAAAAAGCAGGAAATAAAGGACAGGTAAGAGCCTGGGCGGGTGGGCGGGCAGGCCAAACATCATCATTAGGGGAACATTCATTTTCAATTTTCCTTCAGTTTTTGTTATTCTTGTTTTAGTATTAATAGATTGTGTGCCTATAGTGGAAATTTAAAAAGCTTATTTTACAATTATCAGCCCCAAATGAGGACATTATTATTCTGTTGTTTCATGTAGAATTTTAGTGATGCTGCTTGGGTTGAGTCTTTATATACCACAAAAATATGTCAGTCAAGGGGTGTAGAAGAACCACCATGGCACAGTGGTTAGAATGCAGTATTGCTGTATTGCAAGCTAATTCTGCTGACTGCCAACTGCCAACAGTTTGACAGTTCAAGTCTCACTGGCTCAAGTTTGACTCAACCTTCTATTCTACTGAGGTTGGTAAAATGAGGAGACAGGTTGTTGGGGGCAATAGGCTGACTCTGTAAACTGCTTAGAGAGGGCTGTAAAACACTGTGAAGTGGTATATAAATCTAAGTGCTATTGCTATGTTACCCATCCTGATCTAAAGAGAAGTAAATGGCTATTATGAAAAGAAGATCTCGGAATCAGAGGGTCCATAGAGGAGGGTAAGAGGTTCAAAAACGTCCAGTCAGCCACAACCTTTCAAGCTGTGATTGAAGCCTAAACATTTTACTGTGTAGCACATATGTAACATATAAAAAGCGGAAGGGCTTCAATCATGTGGTTACCACCATCTTTTTTTTTACCAGTAGTACTTCTGCTTCAGCCTACTTGCAAAGGAAGATGATTGGATTTGAAAGTCCAGGCTAAATCTTGAATTCATGATGGTTACAGTATGCAATACCAAGAAATTTGTCTTTGGCTGTTTACCAGGCACAAGCCTTAATTCTTTTAATTTGCAAACTTCAGTTCTTCCTTTGCTCCTAGGTCTTTTCAGAAAACACAGTATGGATTTGATATTCTGACAGTGTCTTGCACAGTTGATTCTTTGTGAGGTCTTGTTCTAGAGAGGAAAAATATTATATTTATAGAGGCATCTTTGTGGCCATTGTTAAAATGCTGAATTTAAAATGTCCTTTGCGGGGCTTGTTGTATGAAAGGACAGTATGCTATGGTTGTGTAGGTGGGCAAACTATGATTCAACCAGATGTGCAATTAGCTGCTTATCCCCAAGAGGACTTTGACCTTGAGATCTTTGAATGGATGCCTGCTCTAGTATACCATATGTTTTGTAGTGATGTTTTTTGGGTCCTGGCAATAGAAAACAATAGGAATATTAAAGAATGCACACTGACATCTAAACACATGCATATTTGAGTACCTACAAACATGCAAAGTTTGTCCTTGGATATTCCCACTTAGATTTCTAATGGTGGCTTGTTTAATTTGGAGATGAGCAAAATGGTCACATCTTATTTCAGTAATCCACCCCCTCCTCAGTCCTTCTGCAAAGTATTCTACAAGCAATAGAGAAGCATTTTGTCTGTTTTTGTGTGGCCATCATGTTTTTGTGCGGTTTTAGGAATGGAGGATATTGATTCCTACAGCAAAATTCTTGCTGACAGCAGCATAATCTGTCTTCAGAGTTCTGCTCACATTCTGGCACTCAGTCTCTCCATCCCTAACAGTGAAAAATTATGCCTGCATATGTCATCCAACATGCTGAGTCCTTCACTAAATTGGTCAAACATGTCAGTGGTAGGGAAGTATTTCTCCAGTAGGTGTTGATGAAGATATGGGAGAATGGCTTTTTGAAGAGAGCAAAAGTCTCCCTGTTCTTTTGTGATATCAGTCACAAAAAGGCTGCCCAAGGAGCAGATGAACACCCAGTGGCCAGAGGACCAAGTGGTCACTCACATTACTCTTCCAAAGTCTCCAAAATCCTTGGTGGCACAGGTTTACCTTTCTCTTTTACAGAAGTGGTGCTTTGCCAACCAAAGCATGGAGCTGTAGATGCCTGCCATGTTTATTTACTAAGCAATCTTTTAAAGGCTAAGTGGGCCCCATGCCAGTCCTGAGGGTTGGTACTTTGCTTGGCAGTTAAAAAGAGAAGACACATTATAAATAAAATCTGTGAAAGTGTTGTGGGCATCATGAACCTGAGAAGTATCAGATAACCCACCTATGTTCAAACATGTCTTGACAAAGGTTAGAAATTGCCTCATTTTTTTATTAAAGTCTACAGTGTAAGCTACATTGAAAAAATGGTATATTCATATCCCAGGTTTGGCTTTATTTTGTTTCATTGCCAGCAAAAAATTTAACAAGATGTGGAAAAGATTTTTTAAAACTCCAAACGCTCCACTGAGAATAATGTCCTGAGGTGTCAGGCAAGATAAGGAAAATATTTATTAAAAAGAGGTGAGGGGAGTGTTTTTGATAACAATTTCATTTTCCTGCCTTTGTTGGTTTAACAACCCTGGCCTTTCCTTAACACAAAGATTTTATTCTTTTGTTTTATTTGCTTTGCCTTGGGGTATGGCAAATGCGTTTTGCTAGTATTCTAATGTTGACAGAGATTAATTGGACAAAAATGGAAACATGCACATCTTCCCGCAGATGCACAGATGTAGATATTTGCAAGCTTCAAATATATAAATTTGCAGTTTGTCATGAATTCCCTCATTCAGTAGGCAGCTGCTATTGCATTTTAGCAAATGTTTCCACACTACAGTTAATAGAATATATGCAGAGATGATGTTGAATGAACAAAAGAAAACATAAACAGGAGTTTTGTAAGGTCATTTCTGGGGTCTAATTAAGTTTCACTTTTTTGTGGAATAGAACTAGTCACTCCCTCTGATTTGCATGAAAATTAGAAGAGAAAACCTATATAATAAAGCTGCAGAAGCAGCTTTCAGTCTTGAAAACACAAGAAATCTCATTGAAAAGCAAACATTTCAGCAGTCAGATTTTTATGAACGTTACACAGATTTCTCAGTCACCAGCTCAAGAGCTGTTCATTAACTGAACTAACCTATGTAGTAAAATTGTCTTGCATATGCACAGAACTTAAAAAAAATTGTTGACTCAAGAATTTAAACTGCTAATTTGCCTTCTTAGTGGTTGCCATTTTGTGGACACATGCATTTCTCAACTTCATATTCTTTATTGTTGCTGTTGATAATAATCTTACAAAGCAATTTATATAGCTGTCTGTTATGTATGCAGGTTTGAATGTCATTGGTTTAGTTTGAACTGTTCTTGTAAAATGTCAGAATGATTGGTTTAAAAAGTGCAGGAAAATCCTGCACTCTGATTGGCTGGCAACTGCGGCTGCTGGCTATAAGTAGCAGCCGCAGCCCAGCCAAATCGGGTCTGTAGTCACTAATAAACTCTTCACTGAAGCACTGCTCTGACTCTTCCTTAACACTGACGAGATCCTTCGAAGAAGGCGATGCGGAAAACTGCTGAACACCCCCAGCCCGTTCGATCCAAGGCGAAGACTGGGACTCGTGTACAGATCGTTTCCAAATGTATTTGGAGGGAAGCGATCTTGCCATTATTCGAGAAAGTGGAAGAGGGGGCAGTCTTTCTTACGCACTGCGGTCAGCAGTCTTCAAGATGGCGAAGGCATTGGCGGGAGCTGCAGGCGTGAAGGTAATGGAATGGCCTGATTTAGAAAAGCTTTTAAGAGCCCATTCGCCCCAAAAGTATCGTGCCTCATTAAGAGACATGAGTTTATCGTCAGGATCAAGGAAGCAGCACGTTAATGACTTCATAGCAAGTTTAGAGACATTGGGGGTGCATGCGAGTTTAACAACTTGGAAGAGGCCATGCGCGTCGATTTGTTCTAGGCCTCAAAAGACAAGGTGCTTCAGAGCAAATTATTATTAAAACCTAAGATCACGTTGAAGGAAGCCATAGAAGAGGCCTCTCAGCAGAAGCCACCAAGTCCTCAGCAGCAGCCATGAAGAAAATTAACAAGGCCTCAAGCCATCCTGTATGTGATCCACAACAACTCATTGTGAGCAAATAGATTCTGAGTCAGACTGTAGTGAGGTGGAGGAAGGAATTTATAGACTCAGAATGGAGAGGAAAAAAGAAGACCTGGGAAGAAGAGGCAAGATTTTACTGCAGAGGTTGTGGGGAAGCCACCCCGCACTGAATGCAAGTTTCTTGATACCATCTGCCTCTGTGAAAAAAGAGGTCATCTAGCAAGAGTCTGCAAATCATCCAGAACTCCACCACACAGAAGAAGTTTCCTGACAAAGAATTCAAGCCCAACAACTTCAGTGAGAAAATGGGGCAAACACAGAAGCAAATGGGAAGAATGAAACTCATCAAACAGTCACCATTGGTCATTCTTCACCCTTAAGAAGCAGAAAAGTACATGTGAAGGTACTAATTGAAGGAAGGCCTTGCCAAATGGAAGTGGACTCAGGCTCCTATTTATCTATGGTGTCATGGGACACTATTCACAGGCTACTTCCCAACATTCAGAAGAAACATTTCCAGAAGCAAGCACTGACTCTTAAAGACTACCAAGGGAACAAGATTCCAGTAGTTGGAACAAGAGAATTCATCGTGAAGTTCAAGGCCACACCAAGCGTTTGCCCTGACCATCGGTGGACAAGGACCGCCAAGCTTGCTGGGACTTGAGTGGTTCAATCCACTAGGCATCAAGATGACTGGAATCAATCATGTGAGCAACTCTGAATGGGAGGAGGCCTTGAAGTCTGAGTTTCCAGAGGTCTTCAGCGGATTGGGCAAGTATATGGGGACCCCTATCACTTTCAACCTAGATCCCAAGGTGCCCCCAATTCGTTTAAAGCCCAGAAGGGTCCCATTTGCCTTAAAGGAAAAAAATTGATGCACAATTAGATAAACTAATAGCTCAAGGAGTTTTAGAGCCCACTGACCACTCCAGGTGGGAGACACCCATAGTCACACCAGTCAAGACTGATGGGTCAGAGAATCTGGGGGACTATAGGGGACACTGAACCATGCGCTTCAACAGGCGCATATCCAGTTCCAGTGGTGCATCATTTATTACATTCACTTGGCAGGGGTACAGTCTTTGCCAAATTGGATCTGGCCCAGGCATATCAACAACTAACAGTTGATGATGCCACTGCAGAGGCCCAAACCATTGTGACTCATAGAGGTGCCTTCAAATGTAAAGGTTACAGTTTGGAGTAAGCGTGGCACCAGGCATCTTCCAAAGCCTTATGGAAAGGATGCTCCAAGGACTGCCAGGGGTAGTGCCTTACTTTGATGATGTGTTAATCTCTGCTGAAAATGACACTCAATTACAAGAGAGACTCAGAGAAGTCCTTACCAGATTCAAGAAAGTGGGCTTAAAAGTCAAGGAAGAAAAATGCACTCTTAGAACTGACAAGGTTGAGTTCTTGGGCTATATGATTGACAAGCATGGCATCCACCCTACAGATGCCAAGGTTCAAGCAATCAAAGAAGACCCTAGACCAAAATGCAAAACAGATTTGCAAGTCTTCCTTGGACTTATTAACTTTTATCACGTGTTCCTACCTCAGAAGGCAACCATTGCACATAGATTATTGGACAAAAAATCTGCTTGGGTCTGGGGCAGGAAGGAACAATCAGCATTCATCAATATTAAAAGACTAATCACGCCTGATGCTGTACTGATACAGTTCTCTGAGAATTTGCCTGTTGTACTTACTTGTGATGCATCCCCTTTGGAGTGGGGGGTTTGAGCCACAGGCTTCCCAGTGGGAGAAGCCCCTATTGCATTTTACTCTAGCACTTTGACCAAAGCAGAGAGGAATTACAACCAATTGGACAAGGAAGCATTGGCAATTGTTGCAGCTGTCAAGAAATTCCATGAGTATCTATATGGGAGAACATTTACCATTGTCACAGATCACAAACTTTGTTAGGCATTGTGGCAGGAGACAAACCTACACCCACTATCCTGTCACCAAGAATGCTGAGGTGGACTGAATTTCTTGCTGCTTATTCATACAAGCTCATCCACAAGCCTGGCAAAGACATTGGCCATGCTGATGCTTTGAGTCGCTGCCCACTTCCGTTTCACACTGAGGACTGTGAACCTGAGGCACACACCTTTTTCCTAGAAACTGTGCCAAGCTTCCAGTACATGCTGCTGAAATTGCCAGAGACTGCCAAAGACACTTTATTGGCTCCTGTTATAGGCTGGATTAAGAAAGGTTGGCCTTTTCAAGATCTACCTCCCAACCTTTAAATCCAGGCAAACTGAATTATCTGTATTAAGAGGATGTATTTTGTGGGGTAACAGGGTGGTTATTCCTGCAAAACTGCAAAGAGAGGTTTTGGAAATGTTACATGAGGGTCATCCAGGTATTGTAAGGATGAAGGATTGGCCAGGAGTTATGTATGGTGGCCAGGTATTGACAAAATGGTTGAAAACTGGGTTGCATCTTGTCCCAACTGTCAGGTAGTCAGGCCTGCCCCATGCTTCCCCACACAGGAATGGGAATGTCCTAGGGGCCCATGGTCTAGGATTCACATTGATTTTGCTGGCTCTACCAGAGGGCACACCTTCCTTATGATAGTAGATGCATATTCCAAATGGCTAGACGTCATCCTTATGGCATCCACCACAACTGATGCTGTTATCAAGCAGCTCAAAAAGCTTTTTGTAACCCACGGTTACCTGATGTTCTTGTCTCTGACAATGGCCCTCAATTTACATCCAACCTTTTTGAATCCTATCTAGCACAACAGGGTATCAGACATGCCCTGACAGCCCCTGGGCACCCTTCGGCTAATGGCTGGGCTGAATGAATGGTACGTTTTACCAAGGAAAAGCTTCAGCAATTGGGTCCTGGGACATCACTGAGAAAGTTGAAAACTTCTTAGTGTTCAGCACATCACTCCTAACTCATCAACTAAATTATCCCCAGCAGAGTTGTTGATGGGTAGGAAACTTAGGTCTCCCCTTGACCACCTTCATCCCACTTATGCACCCAAGCACCACTAGATTCCACTAGCAAAGTTCGCACGTTCAGTGTGGTGATTCTGTTTATGCTAAGAACCTTATGGGTGAACCTTCATGGATTCCTGCTGAAATAACTCAAATCACAGGCCCTCGTTCTTACAGGGTACAAACAGAGGATGGAGTCCTCTGGAGCAGGCACATTGATCAGCTTAGATCCAGGTTACCTCAGGAACATCACAATTGTTCCTCTCTAGTTCCCATACCTAATGCCTTTTCTAGGGGGGGGGAGGAGCATGAGGATAATCAGCAAGCAAGAATCAACCCCATGTGTAACGAGCCATTACGACAGGAACCATCCCAAAACCTGTCACAATGCCAAAATCCATCCTTACAAGTGGAAGATTGTACATCACTACCTGACTTGGGTGCTGACATTGGGCTGGAGATGGGTTGGGAGGAGAGACCAGATTCTAACAATCAAACAGGGTCTTTCACAGGAAGTCCAACTAGGGAAATGTCAGCAGACACATTTCCCTCTCACTGGGTGAGAACGTTAAAACTTCTGAACCACGAAGGTCTCAACGCACGTAAGAGCCCCACCTATTTAAAAGAATACATTAGATAGGTTGGGGTTTGAGTATGGACTGAACCTAGTGGGGAGGGTGTTATGTATGCAGGTTTGAATGTCATTGGTTTAGTTTGAACTGTTCTTGTAAAATGTCAGAAATGATTGGTTTAAAAGTGCGGGAAAATCCTGCACTCTGATTGGCTGGCAACTGCGGCTGCTGGCTATAAGTAGCAGCCGCAGCCCAGCCAAATTGGGTCTGTTATGAGCTGTAGTCACTAATAAACTCTTCACTGAAGCACTCCGCTGACTCTTCATGCAAACTTAACACTGTCCATCTCACAGATGTGAGTCTGGCTGGCAGACATAACAAATATTTTTGTATGTAAAAGATGTTACTAAGCTGGGGCTTTCTGCATGCAGAGGTTTTTGTTATATGGAAAGTTTTAGGCCACCCAGATTTAGCCAGGGGCAGATAATAATCCTTTATGCTTTTACTTTTTTACCTAATTTATATTGCACTGTGGCTCTCTGCAGCATAAGCTGAATATGCTCTTTCCGCTAGTTTTTCTGTTTGATTTCTTGTAAATAGTCCCCTAAAGAGCAAAACATTGCAAGTCATTTGTAGTATTGATGCTTGCATTATACCTGGTCCAAGGTCAAAGTTAGCCATTGAGAATGGCCACTGCAGTTGTATAGACTTAAATTTAATTTCAGAATGAGTGCATTGTAGCAAGAGGGACACCTAAATGAGTAATCAATAAGTTGGTCCAGAAGTTAAAAGCCAAATTAATTTAAGGCCTAGGTGATGTTCCAGATGAAACATTCAGAAGATGAAAGCATGAAGTTCATAGTCCAAGCAGCAATGAATCAGTACTCTCAAGAGATCTATCATTCAAGATTCGAAACATAACAAGGACCAATTGCAAGACTCATGAGTAACAGAGACTGTTTGTACCAGGAGTAAAGATATATAACATGCTTTAATTAAAAAGCAAAAACACTAAAATTGATGTTTTCAGTGTTTCAGAACATATGTTTGTTTTTGCTAAGTTTTTGTGTTGGTAGGATGGCTACAAAACAAAGCCTGTTGTTTGATTTTGATAATTGGGTGGATGAAGTAGTGATAGCATCTACATAAAGATTGGCCATAAATATTATTTTTATTTAAAGGATGACAAAATCCTTTTTTTAGGGAAAAAAAAGGTGTCTGTATTCTTGGCTTCCATACATGCAGGTTTTGTCTTATTTATTTTTAGACTAAGAGATACTAATTAAATTGAATGTTTTTTTTAAATAGTTCTTTGGTCCTATGTTGATTTAGTGCTTCAGTGTTTAAAAGAAAATATTTTTTTGTTGATGTAAAAAGTGAAGATGCAGATATTTAGTGAGATCAAAACTATATTCCTGATATTTCCTAGGAGAGTTTTTTGTTTATAATGTTGCTTATTCCTATGCTCAGTTTTTCAGCAAATATGACTGGCAGCAGCCAATATATACTGCCTCATCATCTATTCTTGTAGTTCTGAAATGAAAACACAATCTTGCTAGATTTCTTTACCATTTGTTTCTAAGGGTTTAAATTATTGTCAGAACATGCACATCAGACTAAGGCATAATGTGATTTATTTGCAATTTATATTATTTTGGTTTATAAACAATGAACTTGTTGTTGTGTGAATGCTGCTAATTATTGTTTATCTTGGAAACAATGATCAAGCAAACCACGTTAATTAGCTAAGTACATTTCTAAGCAAAATGGAATTTGGACTCTATGCTTGTTCTTATCTTTATAGAGCCCACAGGTTAACTTTATTTAGGGGAAAGCACTTAGTCACTTTCCGCTGTTCCTGTAATTGCCTCATAGGCTTTAGTTTAGGAAAGATACTTGAGAAATATCCTTCCAATGTCTCCTGTATTAGAGAGCTATTTTCCTTTTGTTAAAGTTGCCTGAATCCTGTGGTTATTTCCTTGAAAGCCCTTCAACTTTTTTCACTTGTCTGTGTGGACATTGTCTTTGTTATTTTTTGGTAATATGGACTCTATGAGCTTAGCTGTTCCTAGTACACTTCCTGTGGCCATGGCCTCTCATTGTTCTTTTCCTTTCCAGAGATCTGGTTGGGAATTTTTTCAAAGTCTTACTTCCAAAGGGCAGGGAGGGCAATATTCTTGCAGAAAACTCTCTGAAAAATGAGGGCATAGGTTCCACCTTTTATTTATTTATTTGTTATTTATTAAATTTATATGTGGCCTATCTCCCTCTACAAAGCAATCTTTTAGTATTATAGCCCTTTCAGTTCCATCTTTACAAGAAGGGCAGGGAAATCTGATCTCCAGAGTTCCAATAGGAAGAAT
>CM019160.1:5405947-5426478 GCA_009733165.1 Naja naja | reverse complement strand
CATTGTATATTGTATCTGAAATGTTTGCATGTTCCTACTTTATAGATCCAACAAGACTATTGGGTGGTGATGGGGTAGCAGGAATCTGGATAAATAGTCAGATATACTTTTATTCAGTGTTTGTATTATACTTATGTAGCACTTAAAATTGCAATTACTCAACAGGTTAGGGGAGGTAGGGCCTGAAAGCTGATTCTGTCCCTATGGAATTAGCCCTTTCTGAGATGCAATCACCCACCTAAAACTTCTGTCTTCAGAGATGAAGAATCATGCCTGAGTTTCCTTTTAATTCTTAATTTTAACATAAGGCATCATAGACCAGTACAATTAAACAACACAGAAGCAAATATGAAAAGACAGACCAAAATTAATATAAGAGAATTTAGTTTTCAGGATAAATCATCTGCCACATTCAGAACTTGGCAACATTGTAAATGGCCTGAAAATACATGTTGGCTAAAAAAAGGCTACTGTAGAAGAACAGCCAGAGATGGGTGGGTGAGTCATCAGCCTAGAATTATGTACCCATAAATGGTCTCGTCCAACCCTTCTTGAATTCAGTTGATCCTTATGGCACCAACTGAGTATTGTATGTTAGTTGATTAGATTCTTATGTATAAGCTTTAGCAGCAAATCTTCTGAACTGGAATTTATGTGTGATCCTGATCTTTCACCCTTACAACTACATAATAATTGCCCTATTATTAAAAAAGGAGAGATTAAATTTTGATACAAAAATGTCAACACACACGTGCAATGGTTTTGATTTCTTCTTAACCACAAAAGCACAAGCAATACCTATGGGAGCTTTGTGGTGTCAGCCCCATTGCAGTGCTAAAGACATCTCAGCATGCCTTTGGGAGAGACATCTTGTTTAGAAAACACCAGCATGTGAAAATAAGGCACCATCTTTATCACTTAAATGTGTTTGGGTCTTCTAGAAACTGATAGGTAATCTGAATTGAAGTTAAATATAAAGTTGTATATTCAATCATTTGGGTTGGTCTCCATAATTAGGTGGAACTAGGGCATAAGATATATTTTTCTTGATAAGATCCTTCATCCTACCCCTTTGGAAATAGTCACTGAAAATCAGGTGGCACAGCTAGTTAGAATCAATGAAGTTCGTTCCAGTAGTTAATTGCTGTTATCCATGCTCCAGTGTATATTGTGATAAGGTTGGATGGTCTTTTTGGTGATTCGTCACCAGTTGTTCATCTTGGCAAGATTGAACCAAGATATAGACCACAGCCTCCCTCTTCCTTTTATCTGGGGAGAGTAGAAACCATGGTGATAGCAGCACCTGCAACAACAACAAAAAACCCAGCTTTATCTACCTCAACAGTTCTGTTTTGTACTAATTGATCTACAGTCATTAAATGTTGGGAATCAAATACTTCATGGACTCAATGCCCATATGATAACCTTGGAAAATTTCCTTTTCTCTCTGCAGCTGCTGGTTTGTTTGTTTTTTTTTTGCAGTCTTGATGTTTGCTGGAACACAAAAGAAGGGTTGAATAGGCTGGAAAAGAAGGGTTGAATAGGCTTCAAGTTCACCTTTGCTGCTAGTATCATTTCCCATGAAAGGATCAGTTAGGCCTATATTTGAAGGCAAGCCTTGAAGATTGGTCCCAGTGGAAAACAAGGTCTTTAGTCACCAAGAGTCATCAGGAGTCAGGTAGCATACAAATTTAATAAACAGACAAACAAATTTATTAATTATTTACTCAAGAGCCAGTTTGGTGTGGTGGTGAAGGTTGGAAACCAGGAGAATAAGAATTCTAATTTTGCCTTAGGCACAAAGCCATCTGGGTGACCTTGAGCCAGTCACTCTCTCAGCCCTAGGAAAGAGACAATGGAAAACCACTTGCCAACATAACTGCAGGGAATAATCCAGGCAGTCACCAGGAATCAACACTGACTCTGTGTTGTATGTGTATATACAACACATACACACAAATATACACACAAACATACATACAAACACAATATTTGAATACTGCTTCTCATCTAAAAAAATCTTGACAACTGAATAAAGTTGAAATAGTTAAAACAGTGAGTTAAGACAATTGATAAAATATACATTTAAATAGTCCATCAAATGTAAAATAAAATCATTAAATCGCATCACAACAACATTGCCCTGTTATTAAATGGCTTGGAAGAATAAAACTAAAGATAGTGATCAGTAGAGCCAATCGACTGAATATACACATGTCCTATGCCTGAATTATGGCTTATAAATCATGACACACTGATCAAACAAAATCACATAATGGCTGAATGTGAGATGTGAATCAGGTCTGTTAGTCTTTGGATGCTCCATAGTTGACAGTTTTGCAAAACCTGTTTTATTCTTGGGGCACCCTGTTAAGAATGCACTCTACAATCAGCTTCAGGAAAAATTTTGCAGCTTTTCTGGATTTCTGAAGACATAGTTGTGATTTTATATTTCCAATACAAATTCATACTTAGAAAAAAAGGTTAAGTATTTTTTAGAAGGAATTCTTCAAGAGGCCCTAGTGAAATCTGAATAGTGCCCCCTGCAGCATTTTTTCATCCTGGCTTTCAGCATAAAAACAACCAATAATGGTCCTTGGACCACTTCTTAAGAATTCACGGTGATTGTTGGGATAATCCATCTTGAAGTGTGGGTTAGCTGAACTTTAATTGACTAATGCTAATTGGAGAACAAATGCTAGGCTTTAGTTAGTTAATCTTTCCCTCATCTTTTACACAGTTCTGCCCACATGAATCTATTTCCAGATCACACAATCATTAAATCTGTTTGGTTTTGTTAGAACACACCACGCTTCCCACCCAAATATTGGGCATTAATGATCTGTGAGAAAGTTGTAGTTTCAGTGCCAAACCAATTTGATTAAAAGGTTCTTTCCTCCTTGGATAAGATTTGATTCTTCCCTATGCTTGGAGGATGAACAAATAGGTGTAAATTAGAAAGCCACAGAAAGGGAAGGAAGTATTTTACAAGGACACTTGGAAGTCCTTAAAAAAAGACCTCACCTTTCCATTTGATGCTGTACAGCTTCTCTCCCCACATCAATGTTTATTAGGTTGTAGGTTTTATTTTTATCCTCCATGTGTTGCTTAGCTGATTATATTTCATCAGTGGAGCTGAGCCATCAAAAGAAGAAAAGATATTCTCACAGCTCTTGGAGTTATATTCATATGGTGAACTGGGTCTAGCTTCCCCCTTCTACCTTACATCTTATCATTTTTTTTTAAAAGGCTGGGTAGCCAATTCTCATGGACAGTTTGGCTAGTTTTGTGGCAGCATTATTCTTATAATTTAGATTGATATAACTGCTCAGTTTGCAAAAGGGCCTTGGTGGCTCAGGCTGTTAAATGCCTGCACGTAATCAACCCCAAGCCATGAATTTAGGGCTTCTCAAGAAAAATGGGAATAAAATAAATAAATAAGAGCCTTGGTGGTGCAGGCTGTTAAATGCCTAGCACTTAGTTCCAGCTGCCACAATTACTGTAGGCTCGAATCCCACCAGGCTCAAGGTGGACTCAGCCTTCCATCCTCTCGGGGTAGGCAAATTGAGGACCCAAGATTGTTGGGGGCAATAAGCTGACTTTGTAAAAATGCCACTTAGTAATAAGCAGTCATATACAATGGAATGAAGGCTATTGCTGAGCACACTGGGTTGTATCCCAAAAAATTGTAAGCCGCCCTGAGTCTTCAGAGAAGGGCATATAAATGTAATTTTCAAAAAGTGAGTCTAGATGACTTAGAAACATAACAAATAGAATAGAATGGAATAGAAAAGAAAAGAAAAAAATAAGATAACAGAAATAAGAATAAGAGAAGCAACCAGGGTGAACTAATACATATGCCATTCAGTAGTCTTATACCCTTCATGGATTCATTCCACAATCTGGTTTAATGCCCAAAATTACATCAAACTATACTAGCTGAAATCTGCCTGCCTGCCTCTCTGTCTGTTTATCTAGTTCCATTTCCCAAATTCCAAAAATTGAAAGTAGTGTGTTGGCATGGGAAGAGAGACAGCACAGAATGATCTGCTTTTTAAAAAAAGATATTTTCTAGCATATCATTATTACCTGTTTTGATATGTCAAGGGATGTTTCCCTTAATTATAACTATTGCCATTAAAATCATCTTTTAATTATGGTAAATCCTATGCTCCCTTGACTTTTGTCCTGCACTCTGTATTTAAATGTGTACAATAATTATTATTAGTAGTATTATTGGTAACTTGAGTTTTTTTTATTGCATCAGCCTAAGGAATTTACTTAAAGACTCAATGCTTAAGACTGATGGTTTGGAGGCTGTTGAATGTTTCCTATGATTCCTTGGGGATGAAGGGGATGAGAGAATACAGTAACTAGAAGAAGCAAATGTTGTTTGAGACTATTCTTCCATGCTCCAACTTGTAGCGATCCAAGGAGAACTAACATTATTAGAAAATCCATTGTAATGAACTGACTGGGATCTAGGTTTTTATAAGGCATCTCAATTTGCCTTTATCTGCACAGCTCATAGTTAGTACTGTTCATGCTGTGGTATTTCTGTCCTTTTTCATAATTAAAATATCAATGTTCCCCAGACATGCACTGTAAAAATGGAAACATAGAGTCCCCACTGAAATTTGTTTTTCTAGCCAAAGAATTAGACTGTTTTAACATATGATATTATCAACATTGGGACTATTTCTGTTGTCTGAACAGGTATAGCTGAAAGCCAAACTTAGTGGTTCATGGACAGTGACATTGATGTGATGTTTGGGGTTGAAAAGCTACCAAGAATGTCTTTTGCTCTTTTGAATAAAGTTGAAAATGACTATGACTGCAGAAAAAACTGCAGAACAACTCCATCTTAATTCAGATTAAATTATTGTAATTAATATTTCATTTCCAGAAGTGAGTTTTTGTATGTGTGTCTGATTGTACAGTATCCTCATTTTGAATGTACTTGCATTTTGTGTCCTGTTAGTTATTTTGTTCATGCTCAGTATCTTTGTGCTTACATTGCTAATAACTGGTTGTGTTTTCTGATGCCAGAATAAAGACCCTTGCCTTTTATTTTCCCTTTTAAGACTCGAAGATGAAATTGAAGGAGTGTGAATAAGTTTTCAAATGTAATTTCTCATGCAAGAAGAAATTTTCTGAGCCTTCATTTCTAGTCAAAGTCCACTTGCAGCAGCAAACCATTTCCAACATTCTTTAAGATGCTTCTGTTATCATATCTTTTCCTGGTTTCTGAAACTTCTTAAGAAGTTAGTCAAAGCTGAGTCATTTCTAACCGGTTTAAGAGATTATGGTTTTGCTGATATTTATTTATTGCTATTAGTCTTTTAAGAATTGTCTTCTCTAGGCTATGCTTCCATTGGATGGCTTTTCCCTAAGGTATTAGGTTTGAAACTACCAGCCGTTATTAAGCAGAGAACAATAAATGTGATTTGTCACTTGTTCCAACTGATTTTAAGCTGAATAAGATAACTGTTCCCTAAAGCCAGATTGTTATATTTTCAATATAATTGGGATGGTTATATTTTCAATGTAACAATCCCAATTATAGAAAAGGCTTCATAATAGTGAGATATACCATGCTGCCTTTCTTGTGGCAATATTGTCTCTAGGAAGTTTTCTATTATGGTTCTGGAGATGTTGAATCAGCAGAACATGGCCTCCTCGCATTCTTTGAAGATTTTTGGCACTTCCTCAATGCCCAAATTTTACTGTCCTTCCAGGATAACCATGGTATTTCCCACAACACATTCTGAACCGGCCATCTTCATCTTTCATTTGGAGACTACACAGTGTCTTATTTTGGCAGACTATAGTTCTGTTTCCCAGTTTCAGCATACAGTATAGCTGACTCTTGCAGAACTGTCTGCACAGTTAGGATCATCTTGACTGAGCTTTCCCTTTCCTGTCTTGGTTTCATTTTTTTTAATGTGGAACAGAGACTCTGAAAGCCACCAAGGCCTCCCAGATGACAGGTGCTACCCCACTTCACCTCACCTCCCTTCATCTTTCTCTGTGCTTTCTTTTTTACATTTTTATTTTATTTTATAACATATAAAGTTTCCATTTTGATGCTTTCAAGTCAGTGCCAAACATGACATCCAGATGGTCATATGTCTAAGAGGGAATCTCCATCCAGGTCTCAACTAAACATACTAGATTGCCTGCCTTATCTATAATTAAACCATGTTTGACAGTAGATTTATTACACATTGGCCTGCTGTTCAGAAGTAGCATCCGAGCCCAGAATGACTGAAGATCTAGTGACCTGGCTTGGGAGCAGATGCAGAAGATTGGATTCAGTAAATCTAGTGTATCATTTCTGCTTGAAAGAAAAAAGGTGTGGGTGTGGGAGAAGGGCAGTGCCCTATAGGAAGAAAAAACATGTTGTCTCTTGATCTCTCATTTAATTTAATTTAATTGTTTGTCTGGGATAAATTTGTTCTTTGATTTTTATACTTTAGGTTATTTTATGCTAATTTATATTATCTCATTTGTGTAAATGCACGGTTTAGTCATTGACTAAAATTAAATGATTGTATTTAATGTATCGTTACTCAACAATCATATGAAATAATAGTCAGGCTGACAAGTTAGTGATGAGCTAGGCATCATTCATCTTTACAATTGAATAGAGCTTTGCACCTGCATCTACTCAACTGTATAATACTTTCTTAACTAGTATCATTCTGGCACCATCATTTTCTTTTCCCTTGGAAAATTATGATTTTGTCATATAAAGGTTAGAGCATTAATGTTAATCAATGTACCCACTTGCCTGGACACTTAGACTTCCTTAAATGCAGTATGATTCTAGATCAGCCATGGAAACTACGCCTGGGGGCTGTATCCGGCCCATTGGCTGTTCTATCCGGCCCAGCGCTGAAAGAGCGGAGGGTTCTCTTGCTCTCCCAGAAGGCTCGTGAAGTAATCTAACTTTGAATTTATATTAGCTCACACAAACACTCCATCCATGCTTTTGTTCCGGCCCCCCGGTCCAGTTTAAGAACCCATTGTGGCCCTCGAGTCAAAAAGTTTGCCCACCTGTTCTTGATGAAAGTAATGCAGAGTTTTGAGAGATGGTTTTAAATATGCACAATTGTCTCAGTTATCTTCCTCATCTTTCACATGTCTAATCTAATCCCAATTATCACTTGCACCTAAAATCTCTTGGGCCCTCTCTCTATTCTTCATGCATGCTTTCTGTGTGGATTTCTTTCTTTCTTTTTTTTTACATTTTTGTTCTTTCCAACCAAATGGAAGGCTAAAAAGAAGGCCAGACCAACACTGTTCACCAAAAGGAAAGCTTTCCGAAAATAGAGCAGAATAGGATCAACTTGGGTATGACAGGAGAAGCTGGCAAAAGAAAGCTAAGGATCAGATATGGGCTAAATCCAACAGGAATCTGAAGAGAAAAACATTCCAGAAAAAAATCTTTCAGTGTACCTCTTTGGCAAAAGAAGTTAAACAGCAAGTTGGAATGGTTCTGTTTCAAGTGTTTAATGGAGATGCTCAGTCATCCAAGTCATGGTTGTCCCAAAGGTGCTTTTTCAAAAGGCAACTGGACTTTGTTTTTCTTTGAAGATATTTCACTTCTCATCCAAGAAACTTCTTTATTTCTGATTGAATGGTGGACAATGGAAGGATTTATATTCCTTGCAATCATCTGGTCATTAGCATCCTTCTGAGAGTCGTTGAGGCCACTAGGAGGTTTATCTGTTCTGTTTCAACATTGTCGGATTCCAGATCAGAGTCAGACCCTATATTATGACTCGTTATTGGAACCCCATCCTGAATCCTCTACCTTCAAGTCATATGACCCAGAACAAAGTGCATGTAGTTTACCCTGTGTTACTGCTAGTTCGGTGACTACATTTTGTGCTGCGCATGTAAAACTCCTTAAGCTGTGCCGCCCGGACAGCTGAAAAGCACTGCGTGCAAGTGCGCGCAGTGTTTGAAAAGTCACTTTTTCCCTGCTTTTTCTGTTATGTATGCAGGTTTAAAGTCATTGGTTTAGTTTGAACTGTTCGTGTAAAATGTAAGAAATGATTGGTTTAAAAAGTGCGGGAAAACCCTGCACTCTGATTGGCTGGCAACTCGGCTGCTGGCTATAAGTAGCAGCCCAGCCAAAGTGGGTTCGTTCTGAGGTGTAGTCACTAATAAACAAAGAGCTTGAAGCACTCCGCGTCTGTCTCTTCATGCAAACTTAACATTTTCAACCTCAGCTGTGCCGCGCAAAGCAGCTGAGGTTGAAAAAGGAAATAAAGGACAGGTAAGAGCCTGGGGGGTGGTGGCAGGCCAAACATCATCATTAGGAGAACATTCATTTTCAATTTTCCTTCAGTTTTTGTTATTCTTGTTTTAGTATTAATAGATTGTGTGCCTATGGTGGAAATTTAAAAAGCTTATTTTACAATTATCAGCCCCAAATGAGGACATTATTATTCTGTTGTTTCATGTAGAATTTTAGTGATGCTGCTTGGGTTGAGTCTTTATATACCACAAAAATATGTCAGTCAAGGGGTGTAGAACAACCACGGTGGCACAGTGGTTAGAATGCAGTATTGCTGTATTGCAAGCTAATTCTGCTGACTGCCAACTGCCAACAGTTTGACAGTTCAAGTCTCACTGGCTCAAGTTTGACTCAACCTTCTATTCTACTGAGGTTGGTAAAATGAGGAGACAGGTTGTTGGGGGCAATAGGCTGACTCTGTAAACTGCTTAGAGAGGGCTGTAAAACACTGTGAAGTGGTATATAAATCTAAGTGCTATTGCTATGTTACCCATCCTGATCTAAAAGAGAAGTAAATGGCTATTATGAAAAGAAGATCTTGGAATCAGAGGGTCCATAGAGGAGGGCAAGAGGTTCAAAAAAGTCCAGTCAGCCACAACCTTTCAAGCTGTGATTGAAGCCCTAAACATTTTTACTGTGTAGCACATATGTAACATATAAAAAGCGGAAGGGCTTCAATCATGTGGTTATGGCCACCATATTTTTTTTTTACCAGTAGTACTTCTGCTTCAGCCTACTTGCAAAGGAAGATGATTGGATTTAAAAGTCCAGGCTAAATCTTGAATTCATGGTGGTTACAGTATGCAATACCAAGAAATTTGTCTTTGGCTGTTTACCAGGCACAAGCCTTAATTCTTTTAATTTGCAAACTTCAGTTCTTCCTTTGCTCCTAGGTCTTTTCAGAAAACACAGTATGGATTTGATATTCTGACAGTGTCTTGCACAGTTGATTCTTTGTGAGGTCTTGTTCTAGAGAGGAAAATATTATATTTATAGAGGCATCTTTGTGGCCATTGTTAAAATGCTGAATTTAAAATGTCCTTTCTGGGGCTTGTTGTATGAAAGGACAGTATGCTATGGTTGTGTAGGTGGGCAAACTATGATTCAACCAGATGTGCAATTAGCTGCTTATCCCCAAGAGGACTTTGACCTTGAGATCTTTGAATGGATGCCTGCTCTAGTATACCATATGTTTTGTAGTGATGTTTTTTGGGTCCTGGCAATAGAAAACAATAGGAATATTAAAGAATGCACACTGACATCTAAACACATGCATATTTGAGTACCTACAAACATGCAAAGTTTGTCCTTGCATATTCCCACTTAGATTTCTAATGGTGGCTTGTTTAATTTGGAGATGAGCAAAATGGTCACATCTTATTTCAGTAATCCACCCCCCTCCTCAGTCCTTCTGCAAAGTATTCTACAAGCAATAGAGAAGCATTTTGTCTGTTTTTGTGTGGCCATCATGTTTTTGTGCGGTTTTAGGAATGGAGGATATTGATTCCTACAGCAAAATTCTTGCTGACAGCAGCATAATCTGTCTTCAGAGTTCTGCTCACATTCTGGCACTCAGTCTCTCCATCCCTAACAGTGAAAAATTGTGCCTGCATATGTCATCCAACATGCTGGGTCCTTCACTAAATTGGTCAAACATGTCAGCGATAGGGAAGTATTTCTCCAGTAGGTGTTGATGAAGATATGGGAGAATGGCTTTTTGAAGAGAGCAAAAGTCTCCCTGTTCTTTTGTGATATCAGTCACAAGAAGGCTGCCCAAGGAGCAGATGAACACCCAGTGGCCAGAGGACCAAGTGGTCACTCACATTACTCTTCCAAAGTCTCCAAAATCCTTGGTGGCACAGGTTTACCTTTCTCTTTTACAGAAGTGGTGCTTTGCCAACCAAAGCACGGAGCTGTAGATGCCTGCCATGTTTATTTACTAAGCAATCTTTTAAAGGCTAAGTGGGCCCCATGCCAGTCCTGAGGGTTGGTACTTTGCTTGGCAGTTAAAAAGAGAAGACACATTATAAATAAAATCTGTGAAAGTGTTGTGGGCATCATGAACCTGAGAAGTATCAGATAACCCACCTATGTTCAAACATGTCTTAACAAAGGTTAGAAATTGCCTCATTTTTTTTATTAAAGTCTACAGTGTAAGCTACATTGAAAAAATGGTATATACATATCCCAGGTTTGGCTTTATTTTGTTTCATTGCCAGCAAAAAATTTAACAAGATGTGGAAAAGATTTTTTAAAACTCCAAACGCTCCACTGAGAATAATGTCCTGAGGTGTCAGGCAAGATAAGGAAAATATTTATTAAAAAGAGGTGAGGGGAGTGTTTTTGATAACAATTTCATTTTCCTGCCTTTGTTGGTTTAACAACCCTGGCCTTTCCTTAACACAAAGATTTTATTCTTTTGTTTTATTTGCTTTGCCTTGGGGTATGGCAAATGCGTTTTGCTAGTATTCTAATGTTGACAGAGATTAATTGGACAAAAATGGAAACATGCACATCTTCCCGAGATGCACAGATGTAGATATTTGCAAGCTTCAAATATATAAATTTGCAGTTTGTCATGAATTCCCTCATTCAGTAGGCAGCTGCTATTGCATTTTAGCAAATGTTTCCACACTACAGTTAATAGAATATATGCAGAGATGATGTTGAATGAACAAAGAAAACATAAACAGGAGTTTTGTAAGGTCATTTCTGGGGTCTAATTAAGTTTCACTTTTTTGTGGAATAGAACTAGTCACTCCCTCTGATTTGCATGAAAATTAGAAGAGAAAACCTATATAATAAAGCTGCAGAAGCAGCTTTCAGTCTTGAAAACACAAGAAATCTCATTGAAAAGCAAACATTTCAGCAGTCAGATTTTTATGAACGTTACACAGATTTCTCAGTCACCAGCTCAAGAGCTGTTCATTAACTGAACTAACCTATGTAGTAAAATTGTCTTGCATATGCACAGAACTTAAAAAAAATTGTTGACTCAAGAATTTAAACTGCTAATTTGCCTTCTTAGTCGGTGCCATTTTTGTGGACACATGCATTTCTCAACTTCATATTCTTTATTGTTGCTGTTGATAATAATCTTACAAAGCAATTTATATAGCTGTCTGTTATGTATGCAGGTTTGAAT
The DNA here is from genome assembly GCA_009733165.1 of Naja naja. Taxonomy (NCBI): domain Eukaryota; kingdom Metazoa; phylum Chordata; class Lepidosauria; order Squamata; family Elapidae; genus Naja; species Naja naja. Next base: position 5,415,025 of record CM019160.1, on the reverse strand, counting down.
GTCATTGGTTTAGTTTGAACTGTTCTTGTAAAATGTCAGCAATGATTGGTTTAAAAAGTGCGGGAAAATCCTGCACTCTGATTGGCTGGCAACTGCGGCTGCTGGCTATAAGTAGCAGCCACAGCTCAGCCAAATCGGGTCTGTTATGAGCTGTAGTCACTAATAAACTCTTCACTGAAGCACTCCGCGTCTGACTCTTCATGCAAACTTAACACTGTCCATCTCACAGATGTAAGTCTGGCTGGCAGACATAACAAATATTTTTGTATGTAAAAGATGTTACTAAGCTGGGGCTTTCTGCATGCAGAGGTTTTTGTTATATGGAAAGTTTTAGGCTACCCAGATTTAGCCAGGGGCAGATAATAATCCTTTATGCTTTTACTTTTTTACCTAATTTATATTGCACTTTGGCTCTCTGCAGCATAAGCTGAATATGCTCTTTCCGCTAGTTTTTCTGTTTGTTTTCTTGTAAATAGTCCCCTAAAGAGCAAAACATTGCAAGTCATTTGTAGTATTGATGCTTGCATTATACCTGGTCCAAGGTCAAAGTTAGAGATTGAGAATGGCCACTGCAGTTGTATAGACTTAAATTTAATTTCAGAATGAGTGCATTGTAGCAAGAGGGACACCTAAATGAGTAATCAATAAGTTGGTCCAGAAGTTAAAAGCCAAATTAATTTAAGGCCTAGGTGATGTTCTAGATGAAACATTCAGAAGATGAAAGCATGAAGTTCATAGTCCAAGCAGCAATGAATCAGTACTCTCAAGAGATCTATCATTCAAGATTGAAACATAACAAGGACCAATTGCAAGACTCATGAGTAACAGAGACTGTTTGTACCAGGAGTAAAGATATATAACATGCTTTAATTAAAAAGCAAAAACACTAAAATTGATGTTTTCAGTGTTTCAGAACATATGTTTGTTTTGCTAAGTTTTGTGTTGGTAGGATGGCTACAAAACAAAGCCTGTTGTTTGATTTTGATAATTGGGTGGATGAAGTAGTGACAGCATCTACATAAAGATTGGCCATAAATATTATTTTTATTTAAAGGATGACAAAATCCTTTTTTAGGAAAAAAGGTGTCTGTATTCTTGGCTTCCATATATGCAGGTTTTGTCTTATTTATTTTTAGACTAAGAGATACTAATTAAATTGAATGTTTTTTTTAAATAGCTCTTTGGTCCTATGTTGATTTAGTGCTTCAGTGTTTAAAAGAAAATATTTTTTTGTTGATGTAAAAAGTGAAGATGCAGATATTTAGTGAGATCAAAACTGTATTCCTGATATTTCCTAGGAGAGTTTTTTTGTTTATAATGTTGCTTATTCCTATGCTCAGTTTTTCAGCAAATATGACTGGCAGCAGCCAATATATACTGCCTCATCATCTATTCTTGTAGTTCTGAAATGAAAAACACAATCTTGCTAGATTTCTTTACCATTTGTTTCTAAGGGTTTAAATTATTGTCAGAACATGCACATCAGACTAAGGCATAATGTGATTTATTTGCAATTTATATTATTTTGGTTTATAAACAATGAACTTGTTGTTGTGTGAATGCTGCTAATTATTGTTTATCTTGGAAACAATGACCAAGCAAACCACGTTAATTAGCTAAGTACATTTCTAAGCAAAATGGAATTTGGGCTCTATGCTTGTTCTTATCTTTATAGAGCCCACAGGTTAACTTTATTTAAGGGAAAGCATTTAGTCACTTTCTGCTGTTCCTGTAATTGCCTCATAGGCTTTAGTTTAGGAAAGATACTTGAGAAATATCCTTCCAATGTCTCCTGTATTAGAGAGCTACCTTCCTTTTGTTAAAGTTGCCTGAATCCTGTGGTTATTTCCCTTGAAAGCCCTTCAACTTTTTTCACTTGTCTGTGTGGACATTGTCTTTTGTTATTTTTTTGGTAATATGGACTCTATGAGCTTAGCGCTGTTCCTAGTACACTTCCTGTGGCCATGGCCTCTCATTGTTCTTTTCCTTTCCAGAGGTCTGGTTGGGAATTTGCTTTCAAAGTCTTACTTCCAAAGGGCAGGAAGGGCAATATTCTTGCAGAAAACTCTCTGGAAAAATGAGGACATAGGTTCCACCTTTTATTTATTTATTTGTTATTTATTAAATTTATATGTGGCCTATCTCCCTCTACAAAGCAATCTTTTTTTTAAATTAGATTTATATGTGCCCTTCTCTGAAGACTCAAGGTGGCTTACAATTTTTGGGATACAACCCAATGCGCTCAGCAATAGCCTTCCTTCCATTGTATGCCTGCTTATTACTGCGGCATTTTTACAAAGTCAGCTTATTGCCCCCAACAATCTTGGGTCCTCAATTTACCTACCCCGAGAGGATGGAAGGCTGAGTCAACCTTGGGCCTGATGGGATTCTAGCCTACAATAATTGCAGGCAGCTGGAACTTAAGTGCTAGGCATTTAGCAGCCTGCACCACCAAGACCCTTGTCAAGTATTTTAGTATTATAGCCCTTTCAGTTCCATCTTTACAAGAAGGGCAGGGGAAATCTGATCTCCCAAGTTCCCAATGGGAAGAATACACACAGAAAAAGAAGTTATAGTTAAGAAAACAATTAAAATACAGGGCCAGGTAAAAACTGTATGAGATGTTATTTTATTTTCTTTGCAAGAGACATATAGGTCAACAATCTAATATCAGTGAAACTGCAACAAATCAATTGGAACAGGGGAGATTAAATAGTGCAACAGAAGATGGAGTTGTTCATTCCCTGGTGATGTAGCTTCTATTTTTCTTCTTAATGTAAAAACTAGAAATGACTGAAGTTCCTTGGTAATACTTGAGGCATAATCAAAATCTGAAAAACTCCTGGCTTAAGTTATTTAGATGGGAGAGATTATATAACCCTTCAGGAACACAATTTGTGGATATAAGAAAGGATCTATCTGTCACAGATAGCCAGCAAGATACAGGGCAGTATATGAAATAAAATTATCTGGAGCAGGTATTTCAGAAGACATGAGAATCCAAGAATAACATCTCTTTAAAGAAACTGCAACATATTTCAGCCTTCCATGGAAGTCTGAAAAAGATACAAGTATCTCAATAAAAGCAAGCCCTTAAAACCATAGCATCTTCAGTGCAGCTTGCCAAAGTAGCTGCTTCTTTTTCAGCCTCATGCAGAAATAAGAAAAAAAGAGATATGTTGTAAACATATCTCCACAGACATTTTAAACAAAAGCTATAAAAAAGGTATTTCTTGAATATTTTTCTCAAATATTTCTCACACTTTCCTCTTTTTCAGGACTAAATTGTTATTTCTCCTCCCTTATTGACTGCTGCATTCCTTCATCAAGGTTATCTTTTCATTATTCTACAGGCTGATCTTTATCTATGAACATCTTCTCAGGCTGTAGAATTGCCATTATTTTTGGGCTTTAGCTTGATTTATCACCCGCCCATGATGTTAAATTTACGTATTATGTCAATAATATACTTTAAATTTACTTTAAATTTACTTATTATGTCATTCATAATAAAGGCTTTAAATTTACTTATGTCATTCATCTTCTGTCCTCTCTTTAGATCAGTGTTTTCACCAATTTTAAGATGTGAGGACTTCAACTCCCAAAATTCTGCAGGTAGCAGACTGTCATCTACATGGTGACTGAGGCATTCTGGAAGCTGAAGTCCATCATTCAATCTTGTTGAGGTTGAAAAACACTAATCTCGATTAAGGAAGCGGTCTTGATTTGCTCCCTTATTTATTCCTGAAAAATGATATAATTTGGTAGAGTAAGCTAAGAAGTGGAGGCATGACTCTGGATTGCCAAATGTCTTTGTTTGTAAGAGTGGCTGACCCAGTCATCTTTCCCCCTTGTTCAACTAAGGAAGATGGTGCTGATAGCACCTGATATGGATGAGTAGGTCAGAGTGTATCAGCCTTTCTTTTGGTCTTCCCAAGACTGAAAACATACTGGCTAGCTATTATTTTCTGCCTTTTTTAGTTTCTTTAATTATGAAAAGAGAATCCACAATGGCATGGTTACATTTTGTGGCTTTAGGGGCAGAATTGGCTGGTGCTTTCCTATGATCTATTGCTTTCTTTTGGAAAATCAGATTTGCTAGCTGGTGGCTGGTTGTAAAAACCTAAATTTGTCTCTTTACCTAACTATTTTATCTTATATATTAAGACTTAGGTATAAAATATCTGAATCTGGAGTCAGTTTGGAAGTTAGTATATTCTATTTACTGTAGATGTGTCTTTCAGTTGTAGCATTTTAAATCATACTCCATTAAGGCTTATTTACCCTGTCATTGCTTATGGTGCTCTACAATATTCAGGCAAAAGAAAGAGAACAAAGATACAAAAATCTTATAATAAGATGGTTGGAATGGTCTACAGAATTGGAAGAGTTTATTTATTCTGTAAATAAGTGTCATTCTGAGGCCTGGTGAGATCCAAATCAAAGTTCAGTGGCTGAACTGGAATTTCAAATCTTCTTATTAATTCAGACTTTTTCTTACTCATAAAGCAACCTATGTCAATATATCCCAGTTGTGGTGCCATTGGACTGAAAGGGCATCAGAGGAACTGAAATGGATGATTCCTCTGAAACACTGCAGAAGATATATAGTGGCAATGACAACAGAAAGTGGCCTTGGGCTATAGATCCTACCCAGGAGGAATATTTATCAAAATTGAAAAGAAGAAAGACAGATAGAGCAGGAGAGCATAGCAAACATAAAATATACTTTGGGGTCTGATATGGCCCAGATAGTCTTACATCAACTTTCTGACAATAGGTTATATGTGAAAAAAAAGAAATCTGGAAGACTTTTATTTTCTAAGTGAGAATCCAGGGGAGTTTTCTGTAGAAATGTGAGAGTTTAGATGGGTTCCTTTTCTTATTATTCTTTCTTGCTGCAACTTATCACTGATTTCTAAGCATTTCATCCTTAATTCAAGTTCCTACCTTCACTTGATAGAAGCTTCACATGCATGGCTTGACCAGATTAGAATCTTTATTGCAGAGAAGTGTGAAATCACTCATATAACAGCTGATTACCCACTGTGATACAAGGTTGCCAGTGAGTTTTATATATTTAGATATGTTTAAACTCAACACCTTTTCATTTTGGATTAATGGACAGGCAACACTGTTTTTGACAGCCTTGCATTTGGATAGTTATTCTATGTTTATTATATAACGACCATTGGTAGATTAGGATCTGCGGTATCTGCCTGACTAGCATCAATTCTTACATACATGCCACTAGGAATGCTTACAAAACTTTTACAAAAATCTGCATCCTTTGGACTATTATGGGGGCTTGGAACTTCTTCAAGGTCCATGTTTTCCCATTTAAATATGCTTTTTGTGTGTGGAGAGAGACAAGTGGTTGTGTGGTTGTGTGCATAGTGAGCATAAAAATCTAAAAGTGGAAAAGGTGGAAAAGAGGAAAGAACTAGCCATTGAGGGTTCATCAATAACCATGCAGTTTAATTCAATACAAATAGAACAATGACAAGAATTTAAACACCCCAGATCCATAATACAGGAAAAGAAGGTTATGTTATCAGCTGAAGAAAATGATGTCATAATTGCAGCTTGTAGTTTTTTACTTTTGGTACTCATGACAAAAGCCTAATGTTAGCATATCTAGGAAAATGCAAACATTTTAGTCATTACCAGTGCTACTCTAAGAGGCCAAATCTTGAATCCTATGGCCAGAGATCCAAAATTTGGAATAGGATCCTTAGCATCATATTAGTGGACCATATAACATAAGAACACATCCACTGGCAGTGCTACAACCAGCCAACAATACTGTTGAGATCCAAAACAGGGACTGAGATTATTTGGGCAAATTTGCAGAATCCCCATTCACTACTCAGACAAACTACTTTAGAGAACACCATTCCAGTGATGGAAGTTCAATGTAGAATATCCTGAAAAAAGCAAATTGAATCTTTTTAAAAATTAGATTATATGCAGCCTTCTCCGAAGACTCAGGTTGCTTACAATTTCTGGGATACAACCCAGTGTGTTCAGCAATAGTCATTCCATTGTATATGCTGCTTATTACTAAGCTGCATTTTTACAAGGTCAGCTAATTGCCCCAACAATCTTGGGTCCTCATTTACCTACCCTGAGAGGATGAAGGCTGAGTCAACTTGAGCCTGGTGGGATTTGAGCCTAATAATTGTAGGCAGCTGATCTTAAGAGCAGGCATTTAACAGCCTGAGCTACCAAGGTTTATCTGATCTACCCATTGTAGACTGGATAATCATGCAATGAAATTCAAGAACTCTTGGGGATATATACAGTATGTTCTCTCTCTCTCTCTTCTCCTCCTCCTCCTCCTCCTCCCTCCCTCTCTCTTTCTCTCTCTCTCTCATCATCTATCTAAAACACTTGCACACAATTTTCTATTTTTCTGATATGGAAGTGATATGGAGTGATGGGAACAATAAGCAAATATAAAAATATTTGGAAATCATATAATTTTTCCCAAGACCTCCCAAATATTCTTCAGAGATATGAGACTTTGTGCCTTCAAGCATTTGTTTTGTTTTGTTTTTAAAATATGTTTTTATTAAATTTCTATTGTTTCAACATAAAACATCATAGTTTCAACAACATTCTTGACATCTATACAAGTTTTTATCTTAAATATCTTAACACATTGTATTTATATTTCTAATATTAATTAATATAACTTTAGCTATAATCATTATTCCTATATTCTTACATAATTTACAAATTTACATTTTACTTTCTTAAGGCTTCTTACAATTAGATTTCTTCTGTTTGCTAACCAATCATACCATTTGTTCCAGATTAGGAAGTATTCAGAATCATCTTTTTCTTTCAATTTCAACGTTAACATATTCATTTCAGCACTTTCTGTTACTTTTTGTAATATCAGTTCTTCTTTAGGAACATTGGGAGTTTTCCATACCTGTGCAAAGGCTATTCTGGCAGCTGTTGTGATATGTAACAATAAATATTTTATTTCTTTTACTAATCTATCTTTAATAATATTTAATAATAAAGGAATTAATAATAAATTAATAATTAATTTATTAATTATTAAATTAATTAATAATTAATTAATAATAAATTAATAATAAAGGAACTGATAATTCCTAAAAGGAAGGTTTCCGGTCTGAGCTCAATCTGATAGCCAGTAATTTCTTGTAGCCAGTTTTTAATTTGAATCCAGAATGCCCTAATCTCGGGGCATAGCCACCACATATGATAAAATGTACCATCAACCTTCTTACATTTCCAGCATTTTGGGCTTGTGTTAGGATAAATTCTTGCCAATCTTGTTAGAGCTAAATACCATCTATAAAACATTTTATACATGTTTTCTTTGTATGCTGAGGATATAGTTAATTTATAATTTTCATTCCATATTTTCTCCCATTCCCTAATTCTTTATTGTATCCAAAATTCTGGGCCCATGCTATCATTGTAGTTTCTTCTTCCATTTTAAAGGCTAGTAAGTATTTGTATATTTTGGTTATGAATTTTTTTCTCTTTTTTCTTCAGAGATTGGGCTCAGACCATTTCCTCCAAGTAGTGTCTAATATTTTCTCCCTTAACTTCTTCTTGTTTATAGAGCTCACAAAATATCTTTGCACAATTTTCTTTTCTCCTCCATCTGATAACATACCTTCCTTCCTTATCCTTAAGTTGCTAGATTAGTCTTTTTTCTTTCTCTGTCTTTAATTTATGGGATAACCACCTGCCTGGCTTATTTGCTGATTCAAAGAAATTCTGTTTAACAAATTTTAAGTTACGTGCATTTTCTTCTGTAGCTATCAAATTTAATTTATGTCTAATCATCCCTATTTCTTTCTTCACTTCCATATTTTTGTCATTTTGGAGTTCACATTTGAATTTTTAATCCTTCTTGTAATTCATTCTGTTTCTTCCATTTTTTCTTGTTTTTCTTAGCAATATACGCTATTGATATACCTCTTACATAGACCTTTGTGGTGTCCCATAAATTTTGTAAATCAGTGTGTTGTTTTAAATTAACCTTAAAAATATTTCTAATTCATCCTCAATTCTCTTGACTGTATTCTTTTTTTTTATTATTTGTGGGTTTAATATCCATCTCCTTTTCCTTTTCTTTTGTCCTCTGCAGGTAATTTTCACTGGTTTATGGTCGGCCCATATATTGGGCATTATTTCTACTGCAGTAATATCTTTCTCAATTGCCCCATTCACCCACACCATATCGATTCTAGACCACAATTTTTGTGAACTGGAGTAAAATGTGTAATTCTTCTCATTTAAATTTCTCTTCCACCAAATGTCTTCCAGATTAATTACTTTCTTTAAATCAAAGAAGGTTTTTGGTAGTATTCTTTTTTCTTCTTCCTAATTTCTTCAGTACTATCATAATCCTTTTCTACTTCTACAATGACATTAAAATCCCCTATTAAGCAAATGTTTTCTTCACCTACGCTATTTATTTTTATCATGTAATCTCGTGTAGAACTCCTTTTGGTTATCATTGGGGGCATAAATCCCCACCAGTAATAATTGTTTTTGATATATGGTTATTCGCACCATTAAAATTCTGCCTTGTTAACATAGATTGCTACCCCCCTTTTCTTTTGATCTGCCAATGTTGTAAATAATACACCTAATTTGGGATAATCTAGGTATTTTCTATGTTGATTTTGGATATGTACCTCCTGTAGGCATATAATGTCAACATTTTGTTTTGTTAATTTGGTCAATATTTGTTTTCTCTTAATCTGGGAGTTCAATCCATTGATGTTTATTGAAAGTATTTTGATTTCTTCTTCCATTATCAATTATAGGTCTACCTAAATCTTCTGTTGGTTCTTGCTTCTTAGTGGTCTTGCTCTTAGTCCCTCTCTTCTTGGATGTTCTCTCTCTTCTCTACCTTTTTCTTCTTGGTCCATTTCCCGTGTTCCCTGTTGCCGATCTTCCTGTTGATCTTCCTGGCTCTTACTTTCCAACTCTTCCCCACTGCTCCTTCCTTCCTTTTCCATTTCTACCAGCTGGTCATAGAATTCTTGTGCCTTTTCGATGTTATCAATTTTACTCTTCTTT